>VYXB01001739.1:41594-71762 GCA_013397135.1 Pachyramphus minor | reverse complement strand
AAAAAAAAAAAAAAAAAAAATCCCAAATCAAAAAAAAAAAAAAACCACACCCAACCCAAAAAAAGCCGAAGCGACCCCCTCTGCTGCAAAGCATCTGTTTGGTCTGAAGTCCCCTGGGGGGGAATTGGGATTTGGGTTTTGGGCTGTGCACGGCGCAGCGGTGCCGGGGAGCGGCCGCGTTCCGTGATGGGTGGAAATCTTGCGGCCGGATCCCGAACAGAGCCCCCGGTGTGGACGGGGCGGGAGGAATGCAGGGTCCTTCTCCAGCTGTTCCCTATTAGAGCACCGAGCCGGCAGGGTTTGGCAGCTGCCTGTGCTGCCATTTGATGACAAGGTCCAGCGCAGCGCTGTGTTCCACCGAAGGAGGACGGATTTAAGTCCTTCTGCAGGAAACCGAGCCCGGGGCTGCTCCGGCGCAGAGGGATCGGGGCTGGCTACGAGGGAGCCAGGCTGGAATTGGCCATTCCCTTATATAGCTTGTAGGAATGAGAGGGAGGAATGCTGCGTCTGGGTGCAATACTGCTGCTTTTATAAACAGCTGAAGGGATGAACCTCATCCATCCCTTTGGGTGGGGAGGCCCCCGGGGGGGGCGGCCTGGCGGGAACACGCTCTCCAGGCTGGGTTGCTCTGGGATACATTTGCAGCCTCCCGTGCCAGCCTTAGCACAGCCTTGCTGTGATTCCCTCTGCGAGTCGGCGTGAGCCATGTATTTTTAATTTTATGTTTTTATCAGCATTGCAGTTTCTCATTCATACCGTGGTTTTTGGTGGTAGCCCAGTCCCCTCGGTCTGCCAGGGGACTGGAGGGGGGTGATTTGCATCCTGACGTCAGGAAAGGCGAATTCTGAGGGAAAACAGAGTGTTCCCGGACGCAGAGTCACATCGAGCTGCCTGTGGGGTGGTGTTTCCTTGGGGTAAGCCAGGGTGCAGACCAGGGGTTGGGCTGTTCCCATCTCCACTTGTGCGAGGAATCCCTGCTTGCCCCTGTAATCCCGGTGACCTTGCTTGGCGCGAGGATTTCTCCTGTGTGTGGAGCTTGGCATCCCACCTCCTGCTGTCCCTCGGTGCGTTGGTGGAGCTGCCTGAGCTCTCCATGACGTTCCTTCCAAAAATGAGCTGCTCCTCCAGGGCGTTTGTAACTCCCATGCCAAAACCTGGATCCGTTGAGTGCCTCTGTGTCACCAAACACCCGCCCCCCCCCCCCCGGCTTTCCCATGGGATGGACATATCCATGCATCCTGTGGAGCCGGATGTGCGGTTTTCCAGGCAGTGGNCTGTGTCACCAAACACCCGCCCCCCCCCTCAGGCTTTCCCATGGGATGGACATATCCATGCATCCTGTGGAGCAGGATGTGCGCTTTTCCAGGCAGTGGAGGGAAGGTTGGCTGAGATTTGGAAGCAAGATCTGTTAAGAAATAGCTTTATAGTCTCCAGTGTTAACACTGCCTTCTTTGCGAAACCACCTGTATTCCTTAAATCGCTCCTGTTCCGTGCCTGTTTTGCAGTCTGGCACTTGTCACTTCCCTGGCAGTGGAGTCACACCGAGTCCTGAGCGGCAGCGTCATCATCGAACCTTGTGCTACTCGTTACTCTTTGAATCCTGGTGTTTGCATAACTAATTTGGGCTCGATTCCCTGCCGGCCTGGGGCCTGAGGTGGCTCCTGGTACGTTTTCCTGGTGCTTTCTGGCTTGGAAATGGTGGCTCCCTGCTTGTAGGTGCCCCACCGGTCTCCCTGTTGGTGTTGGGGACGTGGTGGTGCTGGTGCACAAGGGACTGTGGGGTGATGGGGTTGCAGAGCCCTAATGGGCTGTAGGATTTGGCTGTAAGGTATGGGATGTTCCCATTCCATGGGGCACAGGTGAAATCCGTTGTCTGGGAAGGGGTGTCACCCTGACTTCAGCAGCACTGGGCTGATGTGTGGGAATAAGTGTTGGAATTACACTGGGTCCTGGTGGGAAGTGAGTTGTTTTGTACACGCAGGACCTGTTGCTTGTCCCGACCCTGTGGGGAGGTGGGAAAACTGGAATATTGCTCCTAGTTCATGGTCATTCAGGGGAGGTGCAGCCCTGCTGTTTTGATCCGTGGTGGATGAACACCATCCTTGGCAATATGGTCACCAAGAGTGTTGATCCCAAAGGGAGAGCAGAGCTTTGAGACCCTCGCTGGCTGGTGGGGCTGGGGCTCGTGAGCTTTCAGGTGTGTGGAGCAGGCACACAGGAAAACTCCTCTCAGTGAAGGTGTCCAGCTTGTTTCTTGCCTGGTGGCAGGTCTGCCATATGGCAGATGAGATGGGAAAACCTCAAGGAAGAAAAAATTACTCTTTTTAACTAGTTAATTGCCATGGAGAGCAGTTTGAGGGAGTTCCATCTTAGTTTTTCTCCAAGTGTGAAGGTGTTTTTGTAATCACAGCCGATCTCACCCTGTTAGGACTGCAAACCCAATGTGGCTCTGCTGTGCACAACCCTCAGAAAGCCCTGAGGAGCCTCCTGCTCCTTTGGATACCTGCTCAAGCATGGATAGAACCACATTACCCACCTCAGATGAGAGATGTCTGCGAGACATCCCGCAGAAAACAACACCGGTGTCTGGGAGCAGACCAGTGTGGTGTGGGGGCTGCTCAGGTGGCTGTGAAACCACCTCTGTGGCCTTTTTAAAATTTAAAGGCACTGCTTGATTATAAAAGGAAAACAGAAGTGGGAAGCCAGCATGGAAGGAAATCTGTACATTTCTTCACTGGTGAAGAGCACATCTTGGGGTCGTCCTGCATGGAGGCCTCGACAGGCTGTAATGGTTTAACTGGTGAAGAATGTGGGTTGTTGCTGGTTCAGTTTGAGCCTGAATGGCTTGGCCTGCTGGGCATGGGGGAGAATATGGAAACCATATTATCTGTGCACAGAAATAGAAGTTTCAGGTATTGCACAGCACTATTTAAAAGCCTGCTATAACTTCCTTCCTTCCTTCCAGCCTGGCCTTGCTGGGCAGCTTCGGCCCCAGCTGCTCGGAGCCATCAGGACGCGGCGACCTCCTCGGAGCCGCCGGCAAAGGTCAGGCAGGAGCGTTCTGTGTCTTGTGGGAAAGGGACCTGTGCTCTTCCTGAGGCACTGAGAGATGCTTGGTATGGAGTACAGACCCAGTGAGGAGATAGGGAAGGCTGTGTCCATGAAAAGTGGTCTGGAATGCAGGATGTGCTTCTGCTTTCGCCTGCTCAGGT
Organism: Pachyramphus minor; assembly: GCA_013397135.1. Classification (NCBI taxonomy): domain Eukaryota; kingdom Metazoa; phylum Chordata; class Aves; order Passeriformes; family Tyrannidae; genus Pachyramphus; species Pachyramphus minor. The sequence goes on along the minus strand of VYXB01001739.1, from coordinate 68,550 downwards.
ATCCTCCCTCTGATGGCCAGAGGTGTGACTGGGGTTTTTTTTCCAAAGCAGTCCCACATCCCGTCCCACCAGCCCTGCCTTCCTCACTCCTGTGCACTCTGCTGGTCAGCAGAGGTGCCCAAAGGCTCCTGAGGGCCCTCCAGGCATCCAAACACCCAGTGGAAGAGCGGCAGCTTTAAACTCCTGGCCTTGAAGGACAAGCTTTCCCTGTGGACAGGACATTAACTGCTCTTCCCCATGTTAGGGCCAAAATCTTTATTTCACTTCAGCAGGCTGTCAGGTATCACAATGGGAGCATCAGGATGACCCAGATTCCTCATCCTGGGAAGGAAGGACTGGCCAGAGGAAGAGACGAGGGTTGCAGGGAGCTGTAATGTCTTTTAATAGACCAACTGATGCAGCTGGAAAAAATGGCCAGGCACGAAGGTGGACCAGCTCAAAGGAGGGCTTGTGTGGTTGTGGAGGGTTTTTTTCCCCAGCAGTACCCACTGGTCTATTAAAAGGTATTACATGTTGCTGCAGACCTCGCTTCTCACATCCTTAGGTCCCTGTGGCTCCAGCCCTATGGCTGTTGCTGCTGCCCTGGCCACAGTCAGTCTCCCAGCCCATCAGGAAGCTGCTACCCTTTCACCTTGCAAATTGTGCAGTTTGCCCCCAGTGACACCCCCCACCACTGATGAAAAATTGTCCCAGTGCCCACTTTGAGGGTGTTTTCCTTTTTAATTTTTCTTGGCTTGTAGTTGCATTGCAGTGCTGAGCTCTGGTTTAAGTGCCCTTGGGCTGTGTGAGGGCAAAGCTGGGCTGTCCCATGGAGGGACTGGAGGAGCCAAGGAGATGTCCCAGGAGGAGGATGGGGTGAGGAGCTAAGCCCCTGTTCAGTGGGAGTGAAAGGAAGTTCTAAGTGCAAGGCATTGCATGGTCCTTCCACGCACTTGTCTGTGCCCAGAGAGGGGTGTGAACAGCTCTGCCTATTAAAAACCAGGAGCTGGGACTCCTAAATGGAGAGATCACAGAATCTCAGAACAGTTTGAGTTGAAAGGGACCTTAAAGCTCATCCAGTTCCAACCCCCTGCCATGGGCAGGGACACTTTCCATTAGACCAGGTTGCACGAAGCCCCCTCCAGCCTGGCCTTGAACACTTCCAGGGATGGGGCATCCACAGCTTCTCTGGGCAACCTGGGCAAACCAGAGATCTGCTGAGCTGTTGGACACTGACTTCTTTTAATCTATGTACTGGTGCTTGAGCTGCTGCCAGGTTTTGTTTGCAAACTTGGGGGCTAAAACCCATCTGTGCTGGGCTTTTTGGAGAGTAGCAAGGGGAGGGGTACAGAGGTACAGAGCAGTTTTAACCAGCACTGCACACCCAGTATTCTCTTGCAATTCAAAGATATTTTTATTTTTGAAGGATATTTTTCAGAGTGTCTGTGGGAAGCACCATGGGCCAACGTTTGGCTCGTGCCAGTCCCTGGCTGGAAGTAGGTCTGTGGCAAGGCATGACAAAGGCTTCCCTTTGCTGTCCCCCTCACCCTGATGCTGGGACTTAGAGGAGACTCTTCTGGGCTTGCACTTCACTCTTTGGTATTTTTTCCTATTTGCTTAAAAACTGCTTCCCCTGTGGTTGCCTGCACGTGTCCCTTGCAGTGGGAGCAGGAGGGAGATGCTCCCTGTGGCTCACTCCCAAAGCACTGGGAGCACAAATGGCAAGGTCTCTTCCATGGGCAGGGCTAACAAGGGCCAGGTTGGGTGGGGGGTGGCAGCACTTGCCTGGGGGAACATTTTTGGGTGGTAATGCTTAAAATGAGAAGGAAAAAGTTAGTGAATGGGAACAGCCTGGTTTGCTGCCTGGTGCATCACTGGTGCAAGAGGGTTGCCCACAGAGACTTTTCCATACTTTGCAGTGCCCATTTAACCATTTTGCCAGATAATTCATGGCCTGATGTGAGGGGCCTGATGTCAGGCATAACTTCCCTACTGACTTCACTTGGGAAAACTCCCGCTGTTGAAGTGCACATTGAAGATGCAGAGAAGCATTTCATGCATGAGCTGGAATTCTTTGCCTGGCCCAGCTTGTTCTCCCTTGACTCCTATCCAAGTGCTGCCCTTCTGTGCAGGTATCTCATATTTGTGCTTGGAAAAGCAGTGGATCTGAAGTTCTGTCCCACCACAGCAGGTGCAGGGAGGAGGAACTGCACGAGGTATCACCCTCCTCAACCCGTGATGGGAAAGGTTGTGAGGACAGCTTTAGCTCTAGAGCTGAACAGGAACCAGCTGTAGAGCCATCAATTAAAATAATCTAGTTTGTGAATACACTTATCTGCAAACGAGATTAAATGGATGAGTGTGGACAGCGCTCTGCTCGTGGCCTGGGCCGCTGCTGGTGGATGATCCCCTGCACAGTTGCATCCTTTGGCGTGTCAGACCTCAGCATCTGAGCAGAGCTGTGTGCCTGCCCCACCATTTGTATCTTACATCAGCATTTGGGCCAGTTGATGCTGCAGTCAGCCACGTTTTCCTGCCGTTCCCCTGAAGGAGATGATGAAGGTTTTTGTGGATCACGGTGCGAATTCCCATCTCCCTACGATTTCTCAAGCTCTGCCCTTCCTTTTTCTCGTGTTCCATCAAAAAAACGCCTTTATTTAATTCATGGCCCACGAAAGCCATTTGTTACCAAGCTGGGAGTTGTGTTTGCAGTGGGTGTAACTGAAATAGTAATTGGTGTGAACACTGGCTTTATTTTAAGGCGCACCCGTCAGTGCTTTAGCGCTCCAGCATCGTGCTCGTGTCTAGTGTTACCACAGATAACCGCTGGGAGAAAGGGCACCCCTTGCACTGCCACTGCATCCAAACCCCGGGATCGGAGCCCACAGCTCCTCAGGGTTGGATTCCTCAGAGGAAGGAGAAGCTGCTGTACTGCACTGCTGTTTTGGGGTCTCCTCCCCACTCCTTGTGTGGTGCCAAGCGCGTGCAGGGCCCACCCAAAGCACAGGTCGTGGTGTTTGAAATCCTTTCTGTCTCCAGACATCCCCGAGGGTGGTGGGATGAACCCTCACATGGACTCTGCGTGTGCACGTGCCCTTTGTATTTTCTATTCTCACTGAATAAACAAGACCATTACTTTTTTACTAACTCTTGGTTGTGCAAGAGCTGCTGTGGGATCTAAGAGAAGCTGCAGGTCTGATGCAAGGGATCCACAGGCTTGCGTGCTCATCCTTTTTCCTTAAAAAACCTATATGTTTGACTCTGCAGTGCTCTGGTCCTAAGAAGGAGACCCAGAGAGTTGCAGAGCTCATGGCTGAGCGTGAGTTTGGCAATGGCAAACAGCCAAGCCAGTGGCTTTCCATCTTGGCCCAGGAATCACAAATAAAGTTGAGGTTGGAGCGACAGATCCGTTCCCGACTTCCTCTTCCGCAGCAGATGCGTTAAGTGGAAAGGGCAGGATCTCATCAAAACAAGGTTGGGATTGTTTCTCTGTTGGAGAAGGTGTTGCTGGCTTTTCTTTGGAAGGGGGTTTTGCAGGCAGAGGGAGTTGTGTTTCTGGGATGGAGGGGATTCCAAGCTGGATTTTCTCTCACAGAGCAGAGGGCTTGGGATGGTCTTGCCCAAAGCATGAGGGCCGTGCAACTCAGATTGTGGGTAACGAGCAGAAAATGAGCCTGGGCAGGGTGAGGAGGCAGAAACCCAGTTTGCTCTGTACTGGCAGGTACCTTGTCTCCTTCTGCCTTCTTCTGCTGGTCTTTCCATGCCAGAGACAGACATGCCTGGCTAAGGCAAGAGGAGGTGTGATCCAAGGATTTCCCAGCTCACCCATCCGATGCCTGGCTCGCAGCGTGTGCTTTTATTTGAGTGTTTGCATGAGGTGACTCCAAGGCAGGGCCATATCAGGGATTTTGGTGAAGGTTTGGAATTTTAGCGTGTTTTTTTCAGCAGGGCTCTGTGCCTGCAGGGCTGTGCAGGTGTGTGGTGCAGCACCTCATCTAAGGCTTCCTGCTCCTTCTTGAACCTGGTGTGTAAACCGTGTATTTCCCTGCTATTAATGGTGACTGCCCTTCTCAGAACCTTTGCAGTGCTTGAGCTGCAGTGCCAGGGCTTTCTTGTAACCTGGAAAAATAATCCACGGGTGTTTCTTGGAACAAACTCGTGGTCATTCCGCGCTGTGAACGTGGGACAGTCCGTGATGGGAGACACGGATGGCTGGTACTGACGGCTCTGCTGCACCCAGGGCTGAGCCAGCTTCCCCCACGGCCCCTGCAAGCCTTCCCTGTTATTTTGCAGGAGCTGGATGTGGCCCAGCTGGTTGGGTTATCATGCCTGAAGATGTTATTTTACTTAAAATAATGTTAATATTGTGACTGTCATCTGCAGGATTCAGCAGCTCCGTTCCGCTCTTTGCTCTTGAGCGAGGCAGCCCTGGAGTAGAAGCACAGGGTGCTTTAAGAAGCTTCTCCTCTGTTACTGATCCTCACAAGTAATTAATTCCAGATTGCTCTTTTTCTTTTCTTTTCTTCTTTTTTTTTTTTTTTTTTTTTTTTTTTTTTTTTTTTTTTTTTTTTTGATAAAACTCATTTCAGACAAGCCACAAACCTGACTTCCTTTTTAACCACTTAGTTCTCCTGCTCCGTGCCTGGGTGGGAATGGGCACATGTTGTGTTTGGAGTTTTAGTTGTATTTATAAGAAGAAATTCAGTGGGTGGGTAAAACAGGGTTTGACCAGGTTTAGCTGAAAGCACTTTAAAACCCACTTTCCATACCACTGCATTTTCTTCTTGTTTACTGAGCATCACAGATCAGTCCTTCTTGTCATTGTTTTTTTTGTGTTGACCCCTCCTCTGTGTCCTCCAGCTGCAATGGGAAGTGAGGGAAGAAAATGGGGAAAGAAATGTGGAAGAAAAAACCCACAACTTTTGCTGTGGAGAAACTTGGCTGAGGTGACGTTTGCAAGCAGAACATGGTGTTTCTGCAGCATCTGTGGTCTGCATCCATGCATTTCCCTGCTTCTCACAGCTTTCCTGTTGGGATATTCCTCCTGTTTCTCATGCAGCAAACATCTATGTGATTTTTCTACCTTTTTTTCTCCCTGTTCCCTGGTGTGCTCAAATTGCCACAGGGTCAACTTGGTTCTGGGTTGTTGTTTTTTTTTTTCCCTGAATCTCACAGTTTGAAAGAAGTGGATTATTAAAAAAAAAAAAAAAAATACAAACTCTCCAGGCTGTTTCCCTCCAGATAATGCAAACATAGATGAAATGTTGAGTTATAACTACCTGAGTGACCTTTTAAGATAAGAATTGTTATTGACTGGTGGTATTATGTTAAACTGATAAGAATTCTTTTTAAAAGAGGAGGGGAAAAAAGCCCAGCAAACCCTGCAGTAACCATAACGACTTACTCAGCAGCACACGGACACAGCTCCTTCCTGATGCTGCTGCTGGAGGCTCCAGGGTGACCTGTGGGGATCCCATCTGGCAGCCCCTCAGGGGAACCTGGGAAACCTCCCTGGAGCTTCAGGTTGTGCTGTGAGGGATGCCCGAGGTCCCTTGGCTGCTCCTGTTGTTCTCAGCCCCCCAGTTTTCAGCATTTGTAGGGAATTTCAGCTGGAGAGTTGTGCTGGGGCTCAGTCCTGTTGCACCCAGCACTGGGGGTTTGGGTGTGGTGGGAGGGGTGGGTGCTATGGAAGAGGGTGCTGGGAGCAGGAAGGATCATAGATTCCCAGAATGGTTTGAGTTGGAAGGGACCTCAAATCTCACCTTGTTCCAAACCCCCTGCCATGGGCAGGGACACCTTCCACTATTCTGGTTGCTCCAAGCCTTGTCCAATCTATCCTTGGGTACTTCCAGGGATGGGGCAGCCACAGCTTCTCTGGGCAACCTGTGCCAGGGCCTCACCACCCTCACAAAGGATTTCTCCCTGATATCCAATCTAATCCTGCCCTGTGTCAGTGAAAAGCCATTCCCCCCTTTCCAGTCACTCCAAGCCCTTATCCAGAATTCTTGTCCAGCTCTCTTGGAGCCTTTTTATGTACTGAAAGGGGTTCCAAAGTCTCCCTGGAGCCTTCTCTTCTCCAGGCTGAACAGGGCTGCTTTTGAAAGCCAAAGGAGGATGCTTTTGATGATCCTTGCTGAAGAAATGAGGAACCAGGCGAGGAAGTCCCTTCCTTTCCGTCACTGTGCCGGGAGACTCCGTTGGAGCCCCATGGGGAGCTGGGTCCCGGCTCTGTGCCCCGGCAGAGGTGCCAGCTCCTGTTTCAGGTTGTTATAACAGAGTCAGGAGTGTGCTGTGAGCCCACAGGTAATCACAGCCTCCCTCGGCCCAGCTGAGCCCCGCAGGCCGTGTTTGCACGTGCTGCTCCTGGGAATTCTGTCCATTGAAAGTGGAATTCACACCTCTGCCGTGCGCTTGATCACCTTCTGTTAGCAGGGGTTGCCACTGAGACTGTTGGAGCTACACAAAAACAACTGTGAGCAACTGATTTTTCTTTTCTTTTTTCTTACCACCTTCTTCCTCACCATCCCCTTGCACTTGTATGAGCTGTGGGTTGTGGGTTTTCCCAAGTTCCCTGGAAAGTGAGTGTCCAGGTTCACGGCTCTCAGCTCAGGGTGAGCCTAAAGGTTGACAGGCAAGAAAGTGCAGACCCAGGAGGTCTAAAATGAGAGGGAATAGGCCTGATGAAATATTCTAAATATTCTTTTAGATCTTATATGAAATATATGAACATACATGAATCATAAAATACTCCAAATATTCTGTTAGAATTGGGGATAAGGGGGAAAACAATCCACTTGAACCTGTAGCAGAAGAGGCAAAGGTGTGCAACTCGATGTGTCTGCTCAGGAAACCAATTTTCTTAAACCTGCCCTATTCCAAGTTGTGGCAGCAGCAGGGAATCTGTGTAAAGGTGTCAGCTTGGCCTGTGCTCACCAACCTCTCCTCACATTCTTCTGGAGCAGCCAGTTGGATGCTGAGTGCCTTTTGTAGCCGATGTCAAATCCCGGTCAGCCGGAGAGCCTTTATAAATAAAGGTGTCTGCTGGAATTCAGGCATACGTGGATAATAGCTGCTGTAACTCAGCTGTCCAGCCTGGCTTCCCGGCTTTTATAAATGACTGATCAGAGATTCCACTGAGAATGGGGATTTAAGGGGATGGAGCTGCTGGAAGTGGTCTCTGTGCCCATAAGTGTCTCTACCCCCGGGACAGGTGGCTGGCGTTGCCCTCCCTCCTTTGCTGCTCGGGTTTGTGTTTCACATAAGGCAAATGTTGCATTAGTAAAACCTGTGTTGTGGTTACATAGCAGGGGCTCTGCAGTCTTTTTTTTTTCCTGCAAGCTGCACTCAAATCTTTCAGTTTGTCATCTTTCTTTTTTTTTTTTGTTTTCCCCTTTTATTTATGGGAGCGGGTAAACACTCGGAGATCTCTCTGGACAAGCCACAGCAGCTGGAGGATACTGGTTTCTCTATGGAGTGGAGGAATTTCATCAGAGGAGCTATTGTTCAACTGTGTTCCCAGCATTTTGGCAACTGTTCTTTAGATTAACCCTACAGAAAGGGGAGGGTGCTCTCTACTGGGTCTGGAATAATTGCAAAAATGTGGCCAGATGCTTTTGCAGATTGCTTTTTGTTAGAAGTGGATCCTGCTTGGTAGTAGGGAAGGATGGTGTGGGATTAGGGAATGAAGAAGCCCAAGTTCTTTAAATCCCTCCCGAAGCCAAACTAGATGTCGATGTTGATGTTCAGTTGTTTTCTGTTTTTAAAATGGAAATAGTTGGTGTTTTCCCCCCTGCCCTGAGGAGTCAGTAATCTCAATGTGTGATAACCAGAGATCCTACCACAGGAGGGGCTGGGAGCCCAGGCCTGTGGAGGCTTAGGACTTGCCCTGCTGTCCCACAGACCCCTGAGATCCGACTCCTTGCTGGTGTAGAGCCCCTGATTTCAGCAGATTTTCGGGTTTGATGCTGTTTGCACATCTTGGAAAGCAGCCTTTTGTTCAGCACCTGGTTCTGTGGCACAGGACTCACCCGTGAGCTTCCAGGGGCATAACCTGTCCTCTTACAGCCCGTGGCCTGGACCAGGTGGCTCCACCCCAGGCCACTTCTGTGCCATCCCTTGGAGGGGAGATGCTGAGAGACAGCCCAGAGAATGTCTCTTGCTGTCGAGGTTCCTCTGTGGGGCTGCTGGGGCCGTTCCTCCCTCCCAAGGGCTGTGGTGGGCACAGCTGGCACACCCAGCCCAGAGAAACTGTGGCTGCCCCATCCCTGGAAGTGTCCAAGGCCAGGTTGGACAGGACTTGGAGCAACCTGGGATAGTGGAAAGTGTCCCTGCTCATGGCAAGGGGTGGAACAAGATGAGCTTTAAGGCCCTTTCCAACCCAAACCATCCTGTGATTGCTCGCCCAAGAGCTGGTGTGGTGCCTTGTAGGGGACCTGGAGGAGGAATGGGATCCTGTGAGTTGTGGCTGAAGGGTGATGAAGCTCCTCACTCACCGTGCAGCAGCTTCTTCCTCTGGCAATGCCTGCAGAGCTGAATTCAGCCTCCAGCTCTGTTCCTTGCCAGATCTTCAAAACACAACCAAATTCGGGTCTTTTTTTAATCTGATGTGCGTATTTTGGTTCGATTTGCCCATACAATTACAGTAATTTGCTTTATTGCACACAAAAAGATTAAAAATACATCTGGCAGAGAGGATTAAAAGCTGGTAATCTGGCTGCTAAGAAGCACACGATGCTTTAGGATTTCCTTTCGAGGTGTTTGGAGCCCTGGAACACGAGCAAATGTGAGCCTTTGTAGTTGGGAGTTTTCACAGGGAGAGCTCATTAAAGCTACTGTGATTGTTCAGATGAACAAAAAAGAAAAAAGAATGAATTTAAAATATAAGACTAAATCCTGCCACATTAAAGCCCTGGTTGTGATTTAAGAGCTCGTTTTTGGTTTGGGTTTGGTTTTGGTTTTTTTGGTATGGGAACCTGGAGCAATTGGGTTGTTTTACCTTTAAAAGGATTTAACAAGTCACTTTAATTTTCTTTTAATGTTGCAGAGCTTCAAAATAATGCAAGGTCAGGCTGAGCGTAACTAATTCCAGTGTGAAAGCAGAGGGAAGCATGTTTCTCCATAGACTTACAATTAGTGCAGCAGTGCTCCTGCCTTGGAGAGGGATGTAGCAGGAAATGAGACTGCTGGTAAACAAAAATATGTACTTGGGGATTTTTTTTTTCCCCCCCAATTTTTTTGTAGAAGGAAGAGGGGGAGCCCCATAAGGTTTAATTCAGTTTTGCTTGTTTTCACATGTGCCCTGGGAGGGGAGGTAACAGCGTGATGAAGGTGCCCTTGGATCCTTCAGGGGCTGACAAACCCCTCTGAGGGTGCTGGGTTTTGAGTCCTCATCACGTGGCTCTGTTTAAAACACATCCATGTTTACCCATGGCGGGGTTCCAAGGATGCTGGGAGCTTTTCTCCCGGGATCTGAGTTGCTCTGTGTGACTCCTGCCACTCCATCCCGGACTTTGGGACCCCCAGGTGCTGGGCTTTCAGGGGTGATCCTTCTGCTGTTTTTCCAAACCTTTTTGTTGCACTACTGTAGTGGTGAGTGTTGTCTTCATCATCTTGATATCAAGAAAATCCCCAAACCGGGCTGTTTTCTGTGTGTGCTGCCCATTCTGCCTTCTGAGTGATGCCCAGAGCATCATCCTGCTTCTCCTGCAGCAACCCCACAGCATTCCTGTGGCCAGAACACACCTTGCTTTGGTCCTGTCACCCCTGGGGATCCCCCAGCCTGTCCTGTGACAACCCTGTCACCTCAGTGCTGCAGGGGATGCCCGGGGCCCTCCACTGCCTTCATGAGAGAACCATTTCACTCCTTGTCCCTTTCCTAGGTGTTAATTTTCCTTTCCAAGTCTGGACTGCTGCTGCAGCCTCAGTGTGTCCCTTCTTTCTGTGCTTTGTGGTCTCCTGCTGCTGGGGATGGCCGGGAGCCTGGGTGGGGAAAGGGGAGTTCCCATGGCCTCGCTCCTATTTACCTTCCCTTTCCTTGGCCTCAGGGACTGTTCTCACATGTAGAGGCTGCTGGTGATCACAGGGAGAGTTTTGTACCCTGTGCCCAGGGCAGGTGCTGAGGACACATCCCATTTCCCACCAGGCCTCCAGCTCTGGTGCCCCATCACCCCCAGGATGCAGGTGCTGGTCCCTGGATCTCTCCAGCTCTTCCCTGTGTGGGATGCAGCCGGCAAAGCTCCCATCCCCACCCTGGGTGCCAGCTGGAGCCCTGCCCACAGCACCACACCTCCCTGGGCACCACCTTCCTGCTGCCAGAGCCATGGCCAAATAAAAAGCATTTTCCTTTCTCCATCTCCTACCTGCTGCACGACTGCCTGGCCTTGGGGAGGGAGATGGGACTGTGGGAATCCCTCCAGAGCCAGGATTTAGGCTGCTTTCCTCCCCCTCCAAATGTCTGCACACCCTGGTTTGCAAACACAGCTCTGCCTCACTCCACTGAGGTTTGGGTTTTTTTGTTAACTCCTTCTGTGCCCCTGGCTGATAGAATTTGGATAGAATTATAGCAGAAATCCCAGCATTTGGGGGTTTTTTTCTCTCCAAAATCCATATGTTGCAGCTTTCAGGAGAGAGGAAAACAGCATTAACTTTTCATGTCTGTCGTTGCTAATTTAAGGGGTGAGAAATTGGCCTGGGTCTGTTTTTTAAAGAACTGAGCATAAACTGGTAGTACCAGTGCTGGTGCTGAATAACTCAGTAAGCTGAAGGATGCAGCAATATCTAAAATTAAATCTGTTCTTAATTGCTGGGTTATAAATGGCAGCGTTTTCTCCAAATGGAATTAATTTATTATTTTTCAATTGCCGACACAAGTCTCGGCAGCACAAACCCCACATTTTGCATTAATCCAATAATAAGGCTCTTCCAAAAAGGTGTGTTTGGCATTTGTAGCACACAGCACAATCTAACAAACCATAAACTGTGTCAAAATACCCTTAAAGTGGTAATTAAAACTTTTTAAAAAATGTAGAATAGATGAATACGTTCCAAATTGTGACTTTTCAATGAAGCTCTTTCATAAAAAACATTGTTTCTTGCCAAAACATATTCAAAGGCATTTTTGTAATTTCTGCTGGGGAAAGGAGGAGTGTTTATCCAGCCTTTCATGTTGGTTGGGCTTTTTGACTTTTATTTAAAATTAAAAAAAAAAAAGAAAGGTTTTTTTGTCTGAATGTGCATTAAAAAGTCCTGCTCCCATCCTCTCCGGAGTGATGTGTAAAAGGGGGATGAAGGCTGGTGCCTTGAGGGGCTGTCTTTAGCATCACAGCAGAAATTCAGTGGTGATGGGATCCCCTGGCATGTTGTGTTTGGGGCAGACACAGATCCCAGGGTGATTCCTGGGATCAGGGGTGCTGCTTTTGGAGGAGGGAACCCCCCGCGGATGCTGGGGATGGGAACAGAGTTCCCCTGTTTGATTCCACAGAGCATCATCTGCAGCCACAGGCGTCCACCCAGGGCACAAAGCAAAACTGCTGGAGGTATTTATAGCTTTTCCTTGTGATTTTTTTTCCCACCCTTTCAATTTTGGACACGTTTTTGACAGCTCTTACCTGCTGAGTCACCGTTCATCCTCTTGCGCGGGAGCTCCTCCTGACACACCGATTCCCCGAGCAGGCTTGAGCAACCATCACTTAAAAATAAATCCTGTGGGGAAGTGGGGGTTTCCCCCCCCCCTCTTTTTTTCCCTCATATCACCAACTGCTTTTCCCTCTGTGTGTTTGCTCTCTTACACAAGACCAGTGTTCTATAGATGCGCTGCCTTCACGTTGCTAAGGGTGGTTTGACCCACCACCACCACCTATCCCGTGGAGGAGCAGTGTGTTGGAACCAGATAAGGGTGCAGCTTCTGGAGATAACTGTATCTGATGCTGCACCAGCGCTCTGGTTTCCCTAAGATGAATTTTTTCGGTGGTGAACCACAACGTGAGCACAAACTGTGTGATTCTCGTAGCTCCTCTTAATAAATACAAATCCTGGCTTGCTCTGCAGCAAGTAGCCACTGCTGTTACTTCTGATGGATAGGGAGGGAAGGCTGGGCTTTCCAAGGGTAATCCCAGTATCCACATCAGTTTTCTTTCCCATTGACCAGGGTCAGGTGGCAGGAGTGTTCACAGCTGGTTTTGCAGTGTTGCTCAGTCCTTAATCTGCACCACTTGCTTGCAGACAGCCAGACTGCAAAACCCACTTCTCCTGAAAATGGTTGGAAAGACTTTGCATGTGTGCAATGATGCTCATTTAGGGTATCAAAGCACCTACCTTCCAGTCCATTGGACTGCTTTCTGCCCCAAAAATGCATCTCAGATTTATTTGCTTTGCTTTATTAATCTCTAATTTTGTGCACTGGGTGGTAAATGACAAGAATATCGTTATTTCCTTCGTGTTTCCGTATCCTCACCCATTTCCTGCTGCACGTGGAGAATGACAGGATGGTTGGGTTGGAAGGAACCTTAAAGCTCATCTTGTTCCAAATCCCTGCCATGGGCAGGGACACCTTCCACTGTCCCAGGTTGCTCCAAGCCCTGTCCAACCTGGCCTGGAACACTTCCAGGGATGGGGCAGCCACAGCTTCTCTGGGCAACCTGTGCCAGGGCCTCCCCACCCTCACAGCCAAGAATTCCTTCCTGATGCTTCATAGTGTGCACAGCTGTTCTGCCTGGGTGGTGTATTCCTTATTTTGTGGGTGTTCCCACCTTCCTCCTCTCCGGGGAAGACGCTGCAGAAATGAAATGTTCAGTCTATTTATGAATTTCAGCCTCTACATTGATCCATGCCTGTATTAACTCTCCAGGTGGTTGCATTTCACTGTGTCACAGCTGCTAGAGGGGTGTTCACCTTGGTGAAAGTCTATTTTAGCTTCCTGCTGGTCGTGCAGCCCACTGTCACCCCGTGGGGCAAACCCTCCCCTAGGAAGGAGGAGTGGACCCTATTTAAGGAGGAGCAATTAGTGAGGGAACAACTGGAGCTGAAACCAAAGCCAGGTTTGGGAGGAGGAGGCTGGGAAGGAGCTGTTTCAGGGGATGGCTTGTCTGGCCACGTTGGTCTTCGGCATGGAGGTGTCCACCCACCACCTCCTTTGTGTTTGATCAGCACGAGTTTTGGCAGAAGCTGTTCAGTATGTGGCTGTTTCTTGCCACACTTGTGTGGGGAGACACAGAGATGCAGCGTGGCACTGGTGGTGGAGGTGCCTTGCCCAGCTCCTCAGAAGTCTTTGGGTGCCTGGTAGGTTTTGTGGCATCTTTTGGGGTTCTGTGTGTGTGCAGGTACATTCTGCCTGTAGAGATTGCGTGTGTTTTGTTGTGTGCCTGCTCCTTCCTGAAGGATTTCTCTATTTCATCGTGTCTCCTGAGAGGGTCAGATCACCAGCAACCTCTTATCCAAAGGGGATTCTGTTTGGGTAAATGTATGAAGAACATAACACCTTGTTTCCTCCCTTCTAATTCTACTGGGTGGCCTATTTTTTCCATAATTAAACTTCTCATGCCCTGGGGATGTGCTGCATGGATCGGGCAGTGAATCCTTGACCTCAGATCCAGCAGGGCAGCCCAGGTCCCTGTGGGACTCATCCCTGGAGGTGTTCTCCATCCCTGGGGGTGTCCTGGATGTGGCACTCAGTGCTCTGGGTCTATTTGATGAGATGGTGATCGGTCAGAGGTTGGGCTTGATCATCCCTGAGGTCTTTTCCAACCCCTGTGTGACTCTGGGAGCGGGGTTTGTGTATGAATCCCACGGGATGTGACGCTCTCGCCCTTGGCCCTGCAGTTTGTCAGGACCACGCAGAAGATGATGAGCAGCTTTGTGCTCGTGCTGCTGTTAAATCTGAATGAGTAATTCAATAATGAGTAGCTATCAGTTCGTTGCTTTCATGTTAAGGAGAAATCCTGTGCTTTTAAAGCCTTTTTTACAAGGATTGGATTGTGAGCTAATTTCTAATCTTGCACAACTAACGGGTACTTGAACATAAGGCTTCTCTTTATCATCGCAGTCTCTTTTGTTGGAGCAATCTCCAGCATATGGTTTTGGAGGATTTAACATCTATCCCAGACACATGGTGACACACTCTTAGTCCCCTCCACGCATTTAAGTCTAAAAATGTCCTTTCTTTTTTTTTTTTTTTTTTAAGTCTCCAGGATGCTTGTGAGTACTTGGAGCTAGAAAGGAAAACAAAAGGCCCACCAACACCAACAGGTTTTGCAAAAGAAGGTTTCTAAAAATGCATCTTTTTGAGCAGAACACGTGTGTCTGGGCTGTAGCACAGAACTTGTTGACATGTTTTGCTAAATTTGCTCAGGGTTTTTCTATTTTAGCAGTTGGAAAAAGCTTGCAAAACTGGGGAATGTGTGCAGTAGTTTTCGCTCCTTTCTTAGCCCTACTGCTTCTTGACAGGCTCTCCCAAGGCTGGCTGGCTGGTATGGGGGTCCCATATCATCTCCTTGGCATCTTTGGAGGTCCTTGTGCACACAGCCTGGGCACAGCTTCCTTCTCCTATCCTGCATCTCTTTGCTTGTTTAGGATGGAGGTTTTGTAACTATGGGTTTTCCTTCCCTCCTTAGCCACCTCTGCAGGGACTTGAGGGCAGGTGGTTCATCATGTCCTTCATCCTGGGGAGGGAACAGGAATGCTGCAGTCCCTCTCCTCTCAGACACTGGGTGCTTTTAGCAGGGTGGAAGCACTAAATCACATTAGGGATGTGTCTGGGGAAAAGAGAGCCATGGGCTGAGCAAAAAGGGTTTGTGGTTGTAGGAAAGACCTTCAGGGTTGTGGGATGGAACTGGACAGTTGAGGCTGAAGCTGGGGCTGCTGTAGTTCTCCTCCCTCTGTCCAAAGGAGTTTGGCTTCCTCTTCTCTATCAAATGGAGGGTGAATTTGTCCGTGCAGTATTCCAGTTGTTTTTGCAAAAGCTGGGTTTTGTATGGCTACTGTTCATCCTTGCTCTCAGATGTTGCTTTGGCTGGTGATGTGTGGTTATGAGGAGAAAAAATGGGGGGAAATCCTGCTTAGGTATAGAGAAGAGTGTTGTGTCCCTGGTGCCAGAGCCAGGCAGGGCAGTCTGAGAAGGGCTCACACAGGATTCTTTGCAGCTCTGCATTTCTCAGCTCCAACCTTTTTGCCATCAAAGCAGAAGCCACAGAAATATCTCAGTTTTCCTTATTGCCATGGCAGAGGAAGCATTTTCTGTCTGAAATACCAGCTGGAGCTGGGGCTTGGAGCAACCTGGGATAGTGGAAGGTGTCCCTGCCCGTGGCAGGGGGTTGGAACAAGATGATCTTTAAGGTCCTTTCCAACCCAATCCACTCTGGGAGTTTTCAGTTCATTTTCCTTTTTTTCCAGTGTACCACTTGTTCTGTACATTTCTTTCTTCTAGACCACATTGATCCATGTGCAAGCCAAGAGTCAATTCCTGGGGAATGCTCCCTGTTGGCATCCCGAGAGGAGCAGGATGCAGCACCCTGAGTCAAGGGATTCCCATGTGGATCCCACTTCTCCCTCCTTTTTCTCAGCAGAGAGGTCCCCTGTGGCTCTGCCTTGGAGTCCTTTGGAGACCCTTCAGAAAAGCATCAGTTGGGGAGACCTTGTGCACCAGGGGTCGTGGTGGAATTCCAGCTTCCATCTCTGGAGGTATTCCAAAGACATATAGATGTGGCACTTGGGGACATGGTTTAGTGTTGGCCTTGGCAGTGCTGGGTTTACAGTTGGACTCGATGATCTTAAGTGTTTTCCAACCTCAACTACTCTGTAATTCCACTCAGAGAGGTATGGATGGGAATTCTGGGTGTGCTGGGATGAGGAGGTGCCTGCCCACCCAGGCTTGCTGCAGGATGGGAGCCAGGGGACCCTTTGGCTCCCGGGAAGATCCCTCATATCCCATGACTCTGGGAGGTGATGCCCCTAATCCAGACTCTCAGAGCTGCTGCTGCGCTGCCTTTGGCAGGGAAATGGGAATGAAGGCTCTGCCTGGTGGGTGCCAGGGCTGCTCCCCCCACCCAAGTCTTCGAGGTAAGTGGAAGGAAAGAGAGGGAATGTATTCCCTCCCTCCCCCAGCACACACATGTCCCCAGGCCTTGGCTGTTGTTTCAGAGCTTATCCCTGTCTGGTTTCAATTTAGGAGCCAGCACATGCAGGTGCAGGATGAGCAGCAGGAATGGGATGGGGCATCTGCAGTGACAGGAGCTGCTCCTGCTGCTGGATCCCCTGCCTTCCGTATTTCCACCTCACCTGCAACATCCCTACTCCTGCATTAGGAGTTAGGAGGTTTGGAGGGAATTTTGATACTGAGGGAAGAGAAGCAGCGGTGAGAGCGGCTCTTGCAGGGTCTCAGGGTCTGTGACCCACATCCCTGCATCCCAGATATCCTGTAATTGTGTTTGGGCTCAAAAAGCCCTGCTAGCATGGACCTGGAGAGCACACACTCACAGCTCCTGCTTGGGCAGGCATGAGTTGAAGTCAGAACATCAGCATCTGTTGATGCTTGACCTTTCATGTGCTCCCTGTTGCAAACACACTTCTCTGCAGATCTGGGAGAAACAAAAACCACGTAAGGTCTGTGCTGAAGGCAGTCCCGGTGGGATTCTTTATCTCTAGCCCATGTTTGTTTCTTGGTCCTCTCTTCCCTCTGTAAGAGGAAGATGATTTACCTGGCAAGGGAGCTGGGGAGCTGAACGGATTCAGAAAACACTGCCTAAACACCAAGTGTGGTGTGGGCAGTGCTCAGAGGGTGCCTGTAAACCTGCACAGGGAAATGTGCTGGTACCTTACAGTGTGGCTTTGGAAGGCCTCTGTACTATTGGGAGTGTAAATATATGGGAAGAATCATCAGTCTCCAGCTTCCAAAGCAAACCCTTGTCTTTCCCATCTCTCTGTACCCAAGTCCTCATTGCAGACAAAACCACTCAATGGTTTTAAAGTGCCAGGGCAGATTTAGAGAAGATGTGAGGAAGAAATTCCTGGCTGTGAGGGTGGTGAGGCCCTGGCACAGGTTGCCCAGGGAAGCTGTGGCTGCCCTGTCCCTGGAAGCATCCAAGGCCAGGTTGGACAGGGCTTGGAGCAACCTGGGATAGTGGAAGGTGTCCCTGCCCGTGGCAGGGGGTTGGAATGAGATGATCTTTAAGGTCCCTTCCAACCAACCCAAATCATTCTGGAATTCTGTGATCATGTGCTACAGGTCTCTGCTCAGGATATTCATTTGGAAGACTCCTTATTTTTCCCTATCTGATGGTCACAGAGGATTGCAGCTCTTCAACAAGAGCCCTGACTCCCCTCCTGTCATCAGACAGCAAGGTTTAAATAGAAGGAAAGTTTCTTTGGGTAGCAAAACATAAATAAAGCTCCACCTGAATTTCATGGGTTGTTTTCTTTTTGGTCAAGAATAGCCTGGAATGCTCCTTGCTGGAAACAAATAAGAGCTGAGGTGTCTGAGCTGAGCGTAGGAATTTATTGGGACTGAGTATAATAATTTATTTTGAGCACACCATGGAAGCAGGAGGCTGCAGTGGCTTTGCCATCCTTCATGTGGGTGAAGGAGGGATTGGGATAGGGATTGGGATTTCTGCTTTGGGGGGGTGCCTGCATGTGGCCATCTTGGCCAGAAAATGTGAGTCCTCCCACTCATCCTGCATGGAAGGAGCCTTTGCCTCACCCCTGCAGATGGTGGGTAAAGGAGGAATTATTCCACAGACCCCTCTGCCCTGAGGTTTCCTTGCAAAAAAAAACCTTGGAGCGACTTCTCGGCAGAGGTGGGAGTTTGTCGCTGTAGGAACAGGGCTCTCCTTAATAGGAGATCTTTGAAAATAAATGAGTATGTTTTTGGTCTGGAAAATACTTTCACATCCTCAGATCCTGCAGCCAGGAGGGAGCACGCTGATCCTCCGGTCTGGCCAGACAACCGCGCTCCCTCATTCCCGGAGCCGAGCTCCTGCTTTCTGGGTGAGCTGGATTGGATTTCAGCATTTTCCAGCAACTCTCTGTGAAATGGGGTCAGCTCTTGCCTGCTGCTCTCTCCAGTGGGCGATGTGCTCCTCTGGCAGGAAATCCTCTCTCCCATGCCCGTCCTCGCCAGGGATTTTACCCGGAGATAAGGTGCTCAGCACTGAGGGGGAAGGTGGTGCTGACACATTTTGCTCTCACCACCCCTCCTCCTGCCCCGTGAAGGGACAGTGGTGGGTAGCAGCATCCCTTCTCCTTGCCTGTTTCCAGTGAGTCCCATCTGCATCACGAGAGGGGAAAATTAATGAGTGCAGCCAGGGGGATCCGGGTCGGAGCCGATGGAACACACCAGTTGCAGGGACTTCAGCCGGGGCCAGCGGCTTTCCCCGTGCCAGGTTGGGTGATAAAGGCCCCCTTGTTAAGGCACATTGCCTTAAGCTGTGTTTCCACAGCTTTCCATCTGTTTACCGAGGGTATTCAGACATGTAATTCCACCGGATCTGGCTGCTTACGGAGAAGGCTGGATTATTTGTGTTTCGTAAATAAGGCCAGAAAACACAAGGGCTGGAGCACTGAAAGCCAGCTCTGCATCGCTCCTCGTGGGGTTTCTTTTTTTGTCCCAATCTCCTGCATTTTGCTTTTTTTTAATTTATTTTTAACCGTAGCTCCCCTTTTTTCTCCCACGTGTGCCTTGTTATCCATGTTGTCTCCTGTTGCCTTAAACTGTGGCTCCATAGTTGGCTTGTTTCCCTCTAGAGGAGAGTCTTATATGGGCTTCCTGATCCTGTTTCACCTGGGGAGTCCTTTTTCTAGTGGTTGTTTCTTCCTTTCATATGTTAAAACCTTATTTTGAGAGGAGCTGGGATTATGTATAATGAGACCTGGGTGCCCTTGAGGAAAGGAGGAGCAGATTCGTGGCAAGCCTGGGATCCAGGAACATCCCTTGGCAAACCCCTTCCTGGTGTGTTGGGGGGGCTGGTGGAGCTGCTCCTGCCTCAGTGAGCTTTTGTGTTCCCAACTCTCCCTGTTGTCCCCCCGTCCATAAAGCCACTGGAGAGGCTGGTTTGCACTGGCACCTGCGTGAGCTGACAGCTCTGTATCCATCTGCCCCCACAGGGCACAGCATCCCTCCCTTGGGAAAAGCAGCTCTGTGAAGGTAAACGAGCAGTTTGGTTAATTAGAGCTCCCTGGACCTTTTCCAGCTGGACACCCAGGGAAGCAGGGGACGGCTCGTGTCCTCAAGCCAGGCACCTGGGCCACGGCTCCAGGGCTCATAACCAGACACTGCAGGGATGGGTAGGCTCTGCAGGGGGAAAAATAAACCCTGAAGCCTATTTTTTTTTTTTCCATAAAAAGATCTGTAATGGTCCCTCTGTGGTCCAGGCTGTCCTTAGAGCACCTGGTGGGGACGGTGGAAGCAACACTGGTACAAACACAGCCGTATGTTCATCCGGACAGGGAGGTGTCAGCTCAGTTAGCACTCCTGTTTGGAGGAACAGCTGTGGAGGGGCAGGAGGGGTTTCCCAAACCATGGGCACAGCAAGTCCTGTTCCTGTTGGGGTCCCCAGAGCCGAGCCAGACTCCTCCTGTGAGACCATCTCAGTGAAATGTGGATCAAAAGGGAAAAAAAAAATCAGCATTTTTGCCGTTTGCTCAGGGCAGTTCTCAGCATTGCCCGACGGCCGACGTGCAGAGCAACAGCATGGACTGTCCTTCAGCCAGGAGAGCCTTGGTTTTCCTGAGCTGGAAAGAGTTGCTTTGGATAAACTCTGTAAAGTCTGGGTTTGTGCCGTGTCGCAGTCGGTGAACAGATGCCCGTTGTTTTATGGAGCTGGGGGTGAAAACTTGAGAGCTTTGCTTTGGTTGTGCTGAAGGGGGCTGATGGCTGGGGATGCCCCAGGGATGTGAGGAGCACGGTTAGAGGGCAGGGTTAGATGGGATATTGGGAAGGAATTCCTGCCTGTGAGGGTGGGGAGGCCCTGGCACAGGTTGCCCAGAGAAGCTGGATCCTTGGAAGTGTCCAAGGCCAGGCTGGATGGGGCTTGGAGCAACCTGGTCTAGTGGAAGGTGTCCCTGCCCATGGCAGGGCGTTGGAACAAGATGGGCTTTGAGTTCCCTTCCAACCCAAACCATCCTGGTTTCTGAATCTCTCATTCTGTTTACCTACTCTGTCATCCACGCTTCTGGGACACTTGTTGCTGAAGTTGGGAAGGTTAAGGATAATCAGTGTGTGGATTGTCAAAACTCCTGCCATTCCCATATGGTTGCCGTGTCCCTTAATCTGTGACCTACATGGTGCCTCATCCTCATCCTGACAGGGGATTTGTGCTGGGATCATTCCAACGGGATGTGTGGGGAATCCTCTCCATAGCAAGGCCTATAAAGTGATGCTTTCCAAGCATAAACTCTTGATTTTCCAAAAGCTCAGCATTTCTGGGGACTTCCTTGGGTTCCATGCAGACCCACTGGGTTTGAGATCTAAGTTTGGGAAACCAACACCCGGCTTTGAGTTCCCAGTGGGAATCTCTTTGGGCTCCTTGTTTTCTCATGGATCACAGATTGCAGGACTTTGTGTCTTGTTCTAGGGGAAGTAAGTGAATCTTTGAAGCTCTCTTCGCTCTCTCTCTGACTTTTCAGCAGAGCAATTAATATCACCCCCCCTGTTTTAAATGGATCATTAGAGAAGAGCATCCATGTGGTTGGACCATGGGCTTAGGGGTGATGGATCATCACAGCCATGCTGGTTTGAGTTGATGCAGACTGCATTTGGCAGTTCTGTGTTTGCTGGTCAGGGCTGAGGGGATGGGATTAATCCCACAAAATAACAACGTGCACAGACTCCACACTTTGTATTGTCAGCAGTAGGGGAGTGACCCAGACCTGGAGTCTTGCCTCATCTCGCTCTTCCCCTGGCTGGATGTGCAGCTGGATGTTACATCACATCCCAGGTGCAAGGAAACCTTCAAGCCTGTAAAATGTTTGACACCAGAGACGTGTTTAGGAACTTGTGACCCCCCTCCAGGTGAAGGTTTGGTGCTGGTTTCAGTTGTGAAGAGCAGCACGTGAGCTGCATAACCAGGTTAAAAAAAACCCCAGATGCTGATAATAAAGCAAATTAGGCTCTTACAGTGGATTTTTTTGATGCCCCCTGTGACGTTTCCAATGGCATTTTATATTTCAGGCTTCCTTGGTAGGACAGTGGTAGGATCTAGAAATATCCGAGGCATTAACAACGTCTCTGTCTCTCTCTCCCTCTTCCCATCCAAAGATAATAAGAGCTGCAGGGCTGGCCCTTCCCCCAAAGCTGCAGGGCTTGTGTTGCTTTCCCTTGCATATTTTGGCAGGGAAAAAATAGCCTTGAAGTGTGGTAAAAGACAGAAATATGCTGGAGCATCAGGAATCAAACCAGCCTCTTTGAGGATGGAGTAAGAGAACAGAAAGATTTTTTTTCCCCCCTTTCTTTCTAAAGGCGTTACGAGCAAAGCTGTCGGGTTTGGGGATGGAGGATCAGAAAGCACTTTCCTGATCCGGAGAAATGATTCAAACTGACAGATTTCACAAGGAAAACAAAACTGGGGAAAAGCTGAATTTTGAAGAACTGCTGCTCGCACAGTTTAAAAACAAAAATCGGCGTTTGCTTTGCAGTTTTGCTGACATTGTTTCTCAGGCTGCGCTGTAGTGATTTGAAGGGAGTGGTAACTTCTTGCCTGTTCCATTGGTTTTTAAACCAGTTTTTGCTGGATGGGGCAGAACATGTTTCTTCTCTTTTGTGGCCATTTCCATCAGAGTGGTCGCTGTGCTGATGGGGGGAACTGACCACCCCCTAGTGAAGGGGGACTGGGAGCCTGATTTTGGTTTGTGCAGTGCCCATGGGCTACCAGGAGTTGAAAAGCTGTTTGGGGGCAGGAAATGTAGGATTTCAGTCCTCTGGGGCATGTGCTGGTGCCAGGAATCTTTCAGCTCCTTGTACTGAAGGTACATGCAATTCAAAACTATGCAGAAGTGATTTTAGACCCGATAGTGTCACTCAACTGCGCACACAAAAAACAAGCCCCAAAAAGCCCCAACACAACGATGCATCTTTGCTCCTTTGTTGGTTTAAATGAGCCCTCATAGGCTGGCAGCCCTTGTCCCTGCTGTGGCCATGCAGGGGGATGGCACTGGGCTGTGGCAGGGTCCCTGTCCCCTCCCAAACTGAGCCCCCCGCGTGGGTGTCACTGTCAGCCTGGGGAGCACACGTAGGATGTTTGGGAGCTGGCAGCTTTCCTGCTCCCTTTCCCCAGCCCCCTGAGCACCACACAGGGCTGTGTCCTGCCTCCTGAGGATCCTGGCTCATCCCTGGGGCCATGGTGCTCTGCTCCAGGCTGGCGTGCCTGGAAGGAGCTGCCAGGCACAAACTGTCATGTGGCATCGGGGAGTCACCGCTCCCCGAGGTCGGAGCTCCTGCTGTGCCCATCTTGGGCTCGGTGGGGATGTTTTATTTGCTGTCATCAGCCACCAGTCCCCCTGTGTGCTCCTGGGTAAGTCACTGATGATCTGGCACGGCCACAGCTCCTGCTGCTCCCTGCGATCCTGGCTCAGCTCCATCGGGAACCGGTCACATCGCCCGGGGCTCCAGCCCAGAGCGGCAGCACGGAGCTTATCCTGGGAAGAACATGTAATGGACTGGCACAGAGAAGTCACTTTACTGAGTTGTTTATTGGATATTCAGTTTTCTCTACAACTGCATCTGTCACCGTGACCCCGGAGCGGCTGCACTCAAGCAGTAAGTGCAGGGATGAACGTCAGATCCTACGGAAAGAGAGATCTTGGAGTGACCAGGAACTCCCTGCTCAGAACAGAAGCAGCTCTGATTTAAACCAGTGCTTGTTGGGGTTTTTTGTGGGGGAAGAAGGAGGCAAAGAAGACATACTTGACATGTCAGCAGTGCCTTCAGGAAAAAAACTATTTCCCATTGCAAAGTGCAAGGAATCTGGTGCAGAGCTTTCTGGGGCACTTCTCCTTGCTCCCCCTCTGCTGTCACATCCTCTGCTTTACTTTCCCTGCAAACATCCCTGGTGCAGGTTTACTCCTGAGCAGCACTGAATCGTGCCTGTCTGCAGTTTGTCTTTCTGCAGAAGGATGTTTTTGCCAATTTTAAACCAGATCTACAGTCTCTCAAAGCTGAGGTGGCTTCAGACGCCCACAGGTTCTGTTGGATTCTTTTTTTCTCCCCTCCTGGCGTTCATGCTTCCAAAAACGAGTGGGAATTCTTCCAGAGATGAGCACTGTAACTCCAACTTCTGGAAAGCTTTTTTTTTTTTCCTTCCCCTATTTCTATACATATTTTCACTCATTAGTGATGGCAGAGAAGCCTCCAGGTATTTATCACAGCATCAGCCATCCGGCTTCTCCGCGGCAGCTCCCAGCCTTTGTACAGTGCTGAGGGATTCAGGCTAAGTGTGGGAGGTAAACACAGAAAAAAAGGCAGATAAACAAACAGGCCTTTCTTAATTTTTATTTAAGGCATATTTTTTTTTGTAGGGAAAGAATGAAAATTAGACTCCACATGATGACAACCTTCTTCAATATAAAAACACAACCGGGATGAGTTGCTGTGTGCTTCACATTAAATATTCAAGTGCTGCTTGTTTGCTGCCAGAGTTTTCAAGTCAGACTGCTGGGGGTGAGGAGTTTATGGGAAAGTATCTGTAAAGAGGTTGTTGAAGGGCTAAATTTTCCTCCTTTTGGCTGAATTGGCCGGTTCTATTCCATGTCTGGTCCCTTCAAAGTGAAGAAAATCATCAGGGCTGAGCTGAGGCCGGGGATGTTTCCCTCTTCAACCCCCAGGTTAAGGAAGGATCTGTTGCTTCTAAACTCTTGAGACTGAGGAGAAAAAAAATAGTAAGAAAACGTTAAAAAAATTGAAAAGCACAGTACAGGCAAAATAAGCTTTGATCCCATTGTTTTCTCCCTGAGTATTCCAGAGCACCAAAACCACCCTGTCATTCCGCTCTTCGGTTTCCACTTGAGTGAAGTTTAACACGTCACTGCGAAGAAAATAGTAGTAAATATAATGATTCATCATCCCCAACGTAGTGAAAAAGGGAGGTGGGGAATGTCTGTCAAGTTCTCTTGAAGTCCTTGAATTGAATGTGTAGAGATTTTGAATAACCTCAGAGTTAGCAAATAAAAGCATCAATTTGAGTGTCGGGATGATATCTTGTTGAAAAGCAAGCAAAGGGACAGACTCATTTTTAGGCAAGTAACTAACAAAAAAAAAAAGTATAAATACAAAATAAGTTTCAAATAAAGTAATGGGAAATTAATTGGAATTTAATTTTAATTAGGTGCCTGAAATTGGATCGTCTGGATCCCTGGGGTTCCTGTCTCTGTCTCTTCCCTTTTTTTTCCCCCTCTGTAAGGCAAATGTCAATTAATATTTTACAAGTGCTTTAAATAACTTCATGTCTGCAACCTGTTGCCAGTCAGTGGGACTCAAATGTTCAAAGGTTTAGGGAGCTGTGGGCAGTTGTAGTTACAGAATAGCTGCACAGGAGAAGAAGCACTCAGGCCTTTGTGCGCCTCAGATGCCTGGTTTTCCTTGAAAGCAGAAGGGGAAAAAAACCAGTTTTGCTGTTCTGCTTGGAAATATCACCTGTGCTGGTTTTCCCCTGGAGAGAAGAGGATGTGGGTCAGACCTCTGTGTGTTTTTCTCTGAAGTTCTGGATGTCTGGAGATGGGATATCTCACTTTTCGTGACATCTCCAGCTGTAATAGCATCTTAAGGCTGGGCAGTGGTGCAGGATCCATCCTTTGCTCTTGGGGGCTTGGTTTCATGGAATCACAGAATGGTTTGGGTTGGAAGGGTCCTTAAAGCCCATCTTATTCCAACCCCCTGGATTAGGCAGGGACACCTTCCACTAGACCAGATTGCTCAAAGTCCCATCCAGTCTTGCCTTGGACACCTCCAGGGATGTTTCCACCCTAGCAAGTGTCCTCCTGGGCATCTAGACAGGCACTTGGTTATCCCAGGTGTCCAAGGTGTCTTGCCAGGTGCAGCTTCTCCATGGAGAGCTCCTGGGGCTGGAGGAGACACCTGGACATTCTCCTGCTGAACCCTCTGTGGTCCAGGGAATGCAGGTGCCAAAACATCTTCGTGAGGCACTCTTGACTTTCCTGGGAGGATTAGGATTCTTCCCTGCTGGATTTCACCTTGGATCCTGCCCTTGGCAAGTGAGGACATGGCTCATACCAGCCACTGGGCTGGTGGAGGGCGAGGAATGTCCTCTGTCTAGACGGATGGCTGTGCCTCAGGAAGCAGGAGGTTTTGGGAACGGCCTGATGTCTCCCTCAGGGCAGGGCTCAGCTGCACCTGACCACTGCTGTTTCCATACCTGTGGCAGTGTGGGACTCGTGGCTCTTCCAGCAGCCCAGCAGCACAAACAGAGATGCTCCAAAGACAAGAGGATCCAAGGAATACCTGCACCTTTCCCAGCTCTGTCTTGTGCCTGGCCTGGGTCCCTGTCGCATCCCTGCTGCCTGGAGATGCTGGCAGCACCTTCTGGCTGCTCGCCAAGGATGAGTCTCGATGCTTTCTTGACTCCAAGGTGCCTTTGCTGCTCTCGGCCGGAGAAGCGGTGCCAGGAAGGTGCCTCTTCATCGCACGTTAGGAGCCATCACTTAACGGCTTCAGCTGCAGGGCTCGTTATTGTGGCCTGAAAAGAAGGAAAAAGTCAGGGAAGAAGGAAAAATAAGGTTTATTTTGTCCTTGAGGTGCCCTGAGCTGCTCTGCAGCGTGCACGGGCCGGCTCTGGGGGGCCGGGGGCAGCGTGTGGAGGAGCCGGTCTGTGATCCCCCCGCCACGGGGGCTGGGGGGTTCCACCACCTGCAGTGAGCTCCTCGAGGAGACGCCATTTCCTTCCACCTCTGGGAGCTCCAGGAGAGAAGGGTTTTGCTCAGGAAGTCGGAGCAGCCGTGTTATTTATAGCAGAACTATTTGTTTGGACGTGAATAACCTCGGCGTCCGTTGGCAGCGAGTCGGAGATCAGCTTCCCTTGTCTTCCCTGTCTGCTGCCTTCCTGCACCTTCGCTGCCTGGGGAGACCCTGTTGGATCCAGGGGTGTTCTCCTGGGCTGGATCCCTTCTTCCCCGTACCCCTGCCCGTCCTGGGGTACCCTTGCACCGTCCTGGGGTGTTCCCCCACACCAGCTCTCCCACCCCGTCCCAGATGATCCCTGACAGTGGCGGATTAGCTGGCACACAGCCCAGAAATCCTCTTGAAAAGCACCTCCCTGTGTGTTTTGGGTGTTTTGTCCCCCCCCAAAAAAAAGCTGATACACCCCCATTCTTCAGCACAGGCCTATGACAAAGACCCCGACGTATGTTGAGCTGCATCTCACTCATTTTGCTGGTTTCCCCATTTCAGCTCTGGAGTGAAATCATCCCTCAGCCTTTCACTAATGGAAACTTGGTTTCGGTGCCAAGATAGAGGCAGCAGAACCTGAAACTATTTTTCCAAAGGGCTGGAAACATTGTGCAGCTCCAGTGGCCGTAGGGGAGGCGGGATGGAAACGGTCACATCAGGTTGGTTACCTCTGATCCCAGTTTTCCAGAGATAAGGGTTGCGTCCCCTGCATCGTTCTGCGGCAAGAATGGGTTTGGTTGTCGCTTTGCTGTGAGGGTTTTTGGGTTTAAGCTGAATCATCTCATTTTGGCTGAGCCAAGGACCCTCAGAAGATGAATGGATTTCTCCTCCACGCTCCCCTGCACTCCTTTTCATTGTTAGAGCAATGAAAAGATTCCTTGGAGTAATGAGGAATCAAACCCTTCATTTTCATTTTCCTTTTTCCTTTAAAATTAAGGGAGAGGGCTCATTCCTCCTATTCAGCTGAGAGTCCACGTGAAGTAAACCCTCCCAGAGTGCAGTGCAGGGTTGGGTAATGCTGTGTGTAACCCTGACTCGAGCATCCCCCTGACAGGCAGAGAAGAAAACATTTCTTTTCCTCTTTTCTTTCTTCTT
>VYXB01001739.1:0-41469 GCA_013397135.1 Pachyramphus minor | reverse complement strand
TCTTCTCTTCTCTTCTCTTCTCTTCTCTTCTCTTCTCTTCTCTTCTCTTCTCTTCTCTTCTCTTCTCTTCTCTTTTTTTAAGGAGATGTGCGGTTTGTTTGTGGAGGGTTTGGAAAATCCTCTGGAGCTCCTTTGCATGTGCATGCAGTCCTCAGGCATACTTGTCTGACTGTCCTCCCTGCTCAGCTAAAGGTCAAACTCTTGGAGGTTTCCCAACGTATATCGTCTGCCGCGATTATTTTTTCCATATTAAAAAGGAAAAATACTCCATTTCCCAGTGATGTTTAATTATTTTCCAGTTTGTGGAAGAGCTCTTGTGGAGGGACCTGTGTTTGCACTGGTGAGCCTGTTCTCACTGGAGCCACCTCTGGCACAGGCTTTGCCTTTTTTCGTTTCTTGGTGGTTTTTTTTTTTTTTGAAATTCCTTAAACATGATTCGAATCTCAAGTAGGACGGTCTGAGGAGGGGAAATACTGCACCAGAACATTTGCTTGTGGTTTCTGCTCTGCTCTCCCTCCCTTTCCCCGTGCGTGCCTGCAAGAGAGGCAGAGCGAGGGGTTTGTGTGGAGGGAGGGGGGAGGCACCAGCCAAAATTTTCCAGCATGGAGCTGCTGGGGTTTGGCACGCCCAATGTGTGCTGGCTGCGTGCTGGGATATTTAGAGGGAGGTGGAATAGCTCAAACTGGGGTAATTGGGGTTTCTCAAGAGGAGCAGCTCTCTCTGCCCACCTTTTTGTGTCCCCTCCTTTTCCCCCCACCCCCATCACCCTCAGCCGATGTGGAGCTTTCCTTGGTCCCAAATCACTTTGTGTGTGGGACAGATGGAGAGGAAAAGGGGGGTCACCTTGGGATGGGGAAGGAGGTGTCTATTAGGAAGGAGGTCACCAGCCCCAAGGTGGATGGTACCACTCTGACAAGTTTAGAGGGATAGCTGTTTATCTAATTACCCCAAAGATTAATTGCGGCAAGGAGCAGAAGTCGAGGGAATGAACTTTCTGGGTCTGACTCATCCACTCTGCTCGTCTCTGGCAGGGCAGAGTGGGTGGGGATGTCCCCAGAGATGCTTCCAAAGCGTGACGGTGTCCTTGGACATGGAGCAATGGCTTCACCCCAACTATTTGCCGGGTTTCCAGAGCTACGGGATCTGTAGTCGAGCTCATGGCCCTTTGGCTCCAGCAAACTTTGAGGGGCACAGGACCTGCTCGGGCTTGGAATCGATGATCTTAAAGGTGTTTTCCAACCTAAATAATTCTGTGATTCTGTTGTACAGCCCTGGGAGAGTCCAGGATAGTTCTGTTCCTCTGTGAGGCACCGGTTTGGGTCTGGTTTCCGAAGGGGAGCAGAGGGTTTGCTTCTGGGAGCCTTTGGGCAGAGCAGGGCTGGAGTTCTGCTCTCAGCAGTTCCCGAGCTGTGCCTGCTGCCTGCTCGGGTTGGGCCATCTGCACCTAATTAGGGCAGAGTTTTCTTCCAAGAAGCTCGTTCTTGAATGAACTGTTGGAAGGTGTGTTCCTTATATAAGTACTCCTTAGGTCCTCCCGGGCCATGCCCGGGAAGAGCCTCCAGTGAGAGACACCCCATCACCCATCCCATTATTTAATCTCTCTTTCATTCCCTCACCCACTGGGCTACACCAGCTTTCCCAGCCCCCTTCCTTAAACACCAGAACGTCAGATACCCCCCTCCCCAGCCCCATTTCCGTTGCTGTGCCTTCTGACTGGATAGCAGTGATGTACCCACGAAGGAATGCCGGGAACCGCTGCCGTTCGGGATCTTCTCCCGGCCCACGGAAACTCCGCATTCTTCGGCCAGCTTGCGGCACGCCAGCGCATTCCTGCTCCATGAGGTGGAAGCAATCCTGGTAGTGTGAGCTGTGATTTCTGTGGCTGGGGTGGGGAAGCGCCGCTTTAAAAAGCCTCTTAATTATATTCCTTCTCGGCAACGCATCAGCGCCGTTTTTAGCCCATTACGAACGCTGCGACTTCGCTCTTAAATCAGCCCATTTGCTGATTGACCCAGTTCTGCTCCTTTTACTCTTTTTTTTTTTTTTTTTTGCCATTACAAAATGTTCTATTTTCAGGCACTTTTGTAGCCCTTGAAGAAGAAGGGAGGGGGGGGAATAAGGAGCCCAGCCCTGTTTCTTCCCCGTCTCCTCGCTCGCCTGCCGGTGGTTTGGCGTTTCACCTGGAAGCGCAGACACGAAGCAGGTCCCTACACAGCCTGATTGTAGCCTCTTTGGACTTCTCCCTAATTCTCTGATTTCCTTGGGCAGTGATACACCAACAGGACGTGTCCCATCTCCCGCTGGCACTCAGGGTCAGGGTTCTGCTGCAATCCAGCCCCTTTGCTCTCAGGAGTCAGGAGCAGAAGGGTGCAACTGCAGCACCCACTGTGCGGGAAAAAGCTGGGAGACTGGGATGAGGAGGAGATCTGGGAGTGCTCATGGAGGTGGCGAGGGGCTGTGCAAAACCCTCTGCCAAAGGAGAAGAGATCAGCTGAATTTGCCATGTGGAGGTGGGAGCAAGGTTTTCATCTCTCTGAGTTTCTCTGTGAGCATTTTTTTTTTGGCAAGCATTGGAACAAGCTTCCCAGGGCAGTGGTGGAGTCCCCACCCCTGGAGGGATTTAAAAGCCATGCGGATGTGGCACTTGGGGACATGGGTCAGTGGTGGCCTTGGCAGTGCTGGGGAATGGTTGGACTTAGTGATCTTGGGTGGCTGTTCCGGCTTTCATGATTTTGTGATTCTAAGCAAAGGTGAGGCTCCTCTGTTCTGTTGCACCTCACGTGCTGTGGGTCACATCTCACCTGGAATGCTGAGTTCCAGGGTTGCACAGGGACTGCGTGCCTCCAGCAGGGAGTGTCCTTCCCTCCACATCTTGTAATAAATTCCCTTGTAGCAAACCCAGGCTCGGGGAAGGACCAGCTACTGGA
This sequence comes from Pachyramphus minor, assembly GCA_013397135.1. Lineage (NCBI taxonomy): Eukaryota > Metazoa > Chordata > Aves > Passeriformes > Tyrannidae > Pachyramphus > Pachyramphus minor. Next base: position 38,542 of record VYXB01001739.1, on the reverse strand, counting down.
GACACCAATCTGGAGACTGATGGACCTGCTGGGTTTGTGATCAATACCAGGGGTGTTAATTTCTGTAATTTCTCCCCTTGTCCTTAGACTTCGAGTCCAACCCCTGCAGGGACTCGCCCTCATTTAAAGGCCGATGAACTTGAATGGAAAGTTGATTTGTCTGGTTTGCATGTTAAGCAGAGCTGCACTGGAGGAAGATGTTAAATTCAGCCTTTACCAATGGGATCTTCAGACGGGGGTAACATGGTGAATAAAAGATGTGCTGCCTGGGGAATAAATCTCTGTTAGTACCCTGTCAGAGGGTGGTGCCACTGGTAGAAGTCCTTGTGGCAGCCTGTGTTTGGGGGAAGCATTGAGGAAACTCATTCCCTTAGTTTATCCAGGAGGACACGAAGAATTGATCCATCCATCCATAAATACCGATGCGGGTGGTTTCAGCAGAGGGCAGGAGCTGGTTTTAATATCATGAAAGGTTGGAAGTGGATGTTGGAGATGTTCAGGCTGGAGGTGGGGTTTGGACCTTTAGCTTGTGGTGTGTTTAATCTTTGCAGCAGCTTTACCCCAGGGTTTGGGTGGATTCAGCATGGGAATGTCAGCTTTCCAGAGGGTACCTGGTGGAGCTGCTGCTGGCCAGGGGGCTGGGCTCACCTGCACCTACACCTTTCCTCTCCTAATTCAGTAAATGACTAAAGAGTAAATGACTGCAGTTCAGCCCCTCCTGGCCCTCACATCGTGGGGTTTTTCATGGGTTGTTTTTTCTTTGCTGGGTCGTTTCCCCAGACCTGCCACGTTTCTTGCTCCAGCCTTGCCTCAGAAAGCATGTTGTGAATCCCTTTCCAGGGAGAAGGCGGGATATTCCAACCTCATGGCAGGCCCTTAGGATACCTGGTAGTGGCTGTGATCTCTCTTTACTTCTTCCCTATGAAGTGCCCTTTATGCAGCACCTGAAGGGACATTTCTTCACACTGAGCCCTGCATGTTCTAGACAGGTCTTGCTCTTTTCCCTCTCCACACTGCAACAAGCAGATCAATGACTATGGGCTCTCAGTAGGATTTTTGATCCCCTCAGCCAGGGAAGACAGAGTGAAAGATGTCACAGAAATCATGGATTCTTGGAATAGTTTAGTTTGGAAAAGACCTTTAAGATCATTGAATCCAGCAGTTAGACCAGCACTGCCAAGGCCACCACTGACCCATGTCCCCAAGTGCCACATCCACATGGCTTTTAAATCCCTCCAGGGATGGGGACTCCACCACTGCCTGGGCAGGTTGTTCCAATGCCTGTCCCCCCTTTCTGTGAAGTTTTCCCTAATATCCCATCTAAACCTCCCCTGGTGCTACTGGAGGCTGTTTCCTCTCCTCCTGCCCCTTGTTCCCTGGGAGCAGAGCCCGACCCCCACCTGATTCCCCCCTCCTGTCAGGGGCTGGCAGGGAGCAAGAAGGTCCCCCCAGAGCCAGGCACGTAGGCTCCTCTCACAGGGTTAATCTTTCACAGTTGCATCCTTGGGGAGGTGTGAAAAGATAAAACAAAGAAAATCCTGTCAGAACAGCTTCATCCATCCTCCCTTCCTGGTCTATTCCTGGCCTGCCGTGATACCAGGAGCGTATTTTTAGACCCGTGGTCATGCGTTTGCTGTATCTGCTGTGCTGCTCTGCCTCCTGCCCAGCTGGTCCCAGTGCTCTGGGCTTCACCCACAGGGTGCTGGTCTCCCGGATCTTGTCCCTGAGCATGGCTGGTCAAAAATAAATAAAAATAAAGCCCTAAATGGCTCTTAGCAACCTGTCGGGGTTTTAATTCACCTGTGAAGACAGAGAAATCCTCTCTGTGCATCCTGCACTCATGTAGTGTGAGCATACAGAGCAATGCACAAGCTCTGTTTTTAGACCTTTAGAATGATGTTTTCTTGCAAAACCAGTGTATTTATCCAAATACTCACCCATAGAGTCATAGTTTAGGCTGGAAAAGGCCTTTAAGATGGTCAAGTCCAACCACTGCCTTGGACAACTGACACAGTGTGAAATACTCACCTCTGGGTCACAGGCTCTTACACACTGTCTGTGCATGTGTGGGTTTGGAAAGCTTGATAAAAAGGTCGTGTAGCCATTGAGAGGAAGTAAACCCTCCAGCTTTCCCACTTCAGAAGGAATCTTGGTACCCAAATTTGAACAGGCCAAATATCAAAATGGGTAAGATTATAAAATATTATATGTATATATATATATGTATTGGTTCAGACTGCACAGATCATCCTTTAATCATGGTGGTCTTGCATATTGATTTGAGGTTTCACAGGTAACTGCCTGCCTGAAAACTATTTATCTGATAAAAATAAAATTGTCAGGTTGTTGGTATCCTTGTCCTCCTTGTGCCCTGGAAATGGGTGGAGCTTTTTTTGAAGGATGCTACCGGTGGGATCCCTGGTTCCTGTCCAGTTGAATACATGGAATCACTCGGGTGGACACCCTGTTTTCTCCATGTGGAGTCTTACCTGTGCACACATGGATACCTTAAGGGCAAGGGCAGCTTGACACAATGAGTGTGTCAGTAGGATGGCTCTAAAACAGGATATATCTGCTCAGAGTGATGGAAAATCATTCATAAATCACTGGAGGATCACACACTGCTGCCCTAGACAGGCTTCCTACATGCCAGACACAGGAGTGGGAGTAGGGCATTTGCTCAGCAATGAGAAATGGGAAAACATCACCCCACCCCTTGAGCACTAACTCCTCTAAATCACACCCTCAGTGACTTGTTTAAAATACAGTGCAGGCAAAATCTGTTTCTCAGGAGTGGCTTATGCTGGAGTTAAAAAACAGAAAGCAAATTCTGTCTGCCAGCCAAGGAAAACTTGGATTGGCTATTTAAACCCAGGATTTTGTTGGCTAGCCTTGTATCTGATTACATGGAAGTGCAGGAGCTAATGCTTTCTAAAGCTATTTTTCCAGCCTTTCAGATGTTTGGTCGTCTCACCCACCGTAGCTGTTCAGCAGGACTCCCCTCCCCACCAGCCCTGCACCTTCCAGCAGAACCCTGGTGCCTCGGGAAGCTCAGGAAAAGCACTTTCTGTCCTGCATGTTTGTTTTTAAGTAAACATTGCTGTCTGTGTTGTTCTAGACAAAGGATCTTAAAAACAATTCCACTGAACTGCAGAGGAGGTGGAGAAACTTGTTGGCTGTAAGCATCCAACTGGTTCATGTGGTTTCAGCTGCCAGAGGTGAGAAATTGTCCCAGCAGGTGTGAATTATCCTGTTTCTGTTGAACAATACAGAGCCACAGTCCTGGCTCAGCCAGGGAGGATCTGCATCTCTGTGGAGTGGCTTCAAATTTGCAGGAAGCCCATGGGAAGATGTGCAAGGGTTGTTCAGCCTGGAGAAGGGAAGGCTTTGGGGAGAGCTTGGAGCCCCTTCCAGTGTGTGAAGGGACTCCAGGAGAGCTGGAGAAGGACTTTGGACAAGGGCCTGGGGTGACAGGGCAAGGGGGAATGGCTTCCCACTGCCAGAGGACAGGGTTAGATGGGATATTGGGAAGGAATTGTTGGCTGTGAGTGTAGTGAGGCCCCGGCACAGGTTGCCCAGAGAAGCTGTGGCTGCCCCTGGATCCCTGGAAGGCTTCAAGGCCAGTTTGGATGGGTCTTGGAGCAACCTGGGCTAGTGGAAGGTGTCCCTGCCCATGGCAGGGGGGTGGAATGGGCTGATCTTTAATGTCCTTTCCAACCCAAACCATTCTGTGATCTGTGATACAGCCCTGCCTTGCTCTGTAGGGGGAGCATCAGTTGATGTGCATGGGATCCTCAAGAAGAACAACTGAAGCAGATGCCCCTTGAATGACTTAATGTTGAATTTTCTGAATGAATGTTTTTATCTTTATATTGTTTACAAAGTTACTCAAAATATTTCCTATATAGACCCCTGGAAAGAGCATTGAGGTGAATTCTCTGTCGTTCTGCATTTGTCATGTTGGGCCAGTTTGGACACACTTCTCGTCTCTCTTCCTGTGAAGATTGTCCTGGCTCCTTGGTCCAGTGCTTTGGTGCCCTTATTGCAAACAAACTTCCCTAATCCATAAACTAACTCTCCTTCCAGCACTTTGCCCTGAGCCCTCTTGATTTTCCAGAAGCCACCGTGTCATTGCAAGGGGAGGGAAAGTCTCTGGGAGCCGTGGTTTCTGCGGGACACCTTGGGCTGTGGGTGTGAGACTGAGGGAGTCAGACTGAGGGAGTCAGACTTCTCTGTCTTACTGGAAATACTTCTGTGGGAGCCGTGAATTTCGCCACCACGGGTGCTGCTGGATGGAGATGGTGTTTTCCAGTGTCGCTCCTCAGGGTCATGAACTGCTCTTCCATGAAGTTTGTGTCTTTGGGGCTGGAGTTCCCTTCCTCTCCTGTGTAAACACACTTAGCAAGGGAGGTCTTGGCTGGAGCAGAGGTTCTGTTTTGCTGCAGCAATGCAGGGAGGGTGATGAAGATCCACAACATGCTTTGCTGGAGGACACCAGTGTTTAGATGGCTGAGGTGGTGATGGCTGAGGAGGATGAGCAAGGTTTGGGTTGGTACTCGGAGCATGCTGTTTATTTTGGGAAATGCAACAGCAAGCTGGGATGTTTGATTGTTACCCTCTTCCTCCCCTGGGCTAGGATTTGTTTATGGAATACAGGTGTCATCAAAGAGATGCTACAGGCATAACCTGAGATCAAAAGCAAGTTCCCAAATGCTGCTCGCTGAGGATCTGTGTGTTTTCATAAAGCAACAGAGGTATTTACTGCCTGTTCCTGTTCCTCTACCAGCACCAGGGGTTTTCTTCAGCCCTGAACGTGCAGGTGAAATGATTTTCTGAGATGGAGTGAGGCTGGTGGTGGGTTTCTCTTGGTGTGAGCAGCGTTGCACCAGAGTCTGGTTTTGGGCAATGCAAGGAGGTGTCACCCAGCTCCAGATCTCCAGAGCCCTGCAGGGCTGTGACCAGGGCTGGGTCAGTGTGTTCTGCACTGAGAGAGGAACACTGACCTGCTGGGCTTGGCTTGGACATTCCTGATGTAGTGATCAATCAGATGGGTCCTGTCTCCCCATGTCAGCTCACGGGGCACAGCACTGACACAAGGTAAATGTTTCTTAGGACCTTACAACACCAGGGCTCTGCTTCAAATCTGCAGCAAGGTTGACTTTCCTGTTGGCTCTTGGGTGAGGTCTTTGTGCCTATTGGTGTTGAAGTTTCATGGGAGTTGGTGCCCACAGCTTTTGCTATTCCCTGTAGCTGCCTGCAACCACTTCACCAGAGAGCCTGGTTTTTTGCTTTCCCTTGAAGGCCTCACCCCTGTGAGGTGTGAAGGTGCCCAGGGCATGGCAGTAGCCACAAAGCTTGTGAAACAGGCCGGGAAGAAGTGACAAACACGTCCTTACTCAGTGCCATGCCCTGGCTGATCAGACCCTGCTGCTCGTGCAGCAGCCTTGGCTTCTCGTTGAACTTTGGGGAGATTTGCCTGGCAGGATGCCCAGAGAATCCCCAGCATCAGACTGTGGAAAAGGTCAGACACTGGAACAGGCTGCCCAGGGCAGTGCTGGAGTCACCATTCCTGGAGGGATTTAAAGCTGTGTGGATGTGGCACTCAGTCTTAAGGATCTTTTCCAACCCAAATGATTGTGATTCTGAAGAAGGTGCTGCAGGACCAAGAGCTCCAAAGAGCAGCCCTGCTGTCCTGTCACTTGGATGTCAAGAGCTGTTGTGGGTCTTCACTCTGTGAGGTGGGAGGATTGGTACCTCCCATTTGCCCTGGGAGGTACAAATCATTCAGGGCTTTCTGGATCACATTGGTCCGTGGTCAGAAAAGGTCCAGGAGCCAACCTGAGGTGTTGCAGCATAGCAGGTGGTCAGGTTGCAGAGCTGAATTGTATCCATCAGCCATGCTTGTCATCACCAGCATCAGCTTGATGTTCCTCTTGGTTTTGCTCAGAGAATTCCTTCAAGAGGAAGATGGAAGATAAACTCCACTGTGAAAGTCTGGGGAGACACAGTGTAGAGAAGTCCTGGTCCCATTCACCTGGAGAATCCCAGAGGACTTAAAACTGCCCTGTTTGGGAGAAGGAGCTGGGTCTGGGTCTCCTCATCCCAGCTGGAGCAGCCTACTGTGGAGGGCACTGCAATGAAAAAGACATTGCAGGAGTGCCCTGGTATTGCTGATGAATAATGCAGGAGCTCTGAGCAAGCAATACGTGCATGGGAAGGATTTGGAAAGAGGTTTTATCTTCAGAAGCAAGGAGGCTTCATTAATCTCCCTGAATAATGCCAAGCCATAAATTATGTTGATAATAGACATATCTACGTAATGAAAAGTAACTTCACTTGGTCTTTTACATGAAGAGAGATTGGAAGCAACTGTGTTTTCCAGGCAGCCCCATCAGTCTGTTAGAAATCGTGTGCTGAGAGTCAGGGATGGGAGGACCCACCTGTGTCCCAGAGCCACCCTTGTGTCTTCCCATGCAGGCTTGTATTTCTTCCACAGCATCATGGAAAATGTGCCTTCCAAAAAAATAAAAAGGGGTTAAAGAAAATGGCTGGAACTCGCAGGGAACTCGCCTTGCTTTCAGCATCCAAGAATATTAAAACCAGCAGCCCGTGAAGTCTAGACCACAACAGAATTTAGAGGCTGGTGGTGCAAGTATCCAGGAAACTGGGTTTGTGTGGTAAGGCCATGGATCTGTAGCCCAGTAATCGCCAGTGCTGGGAGAGCTGGGAGTTAGTGCGTTGCAGGGTGGTGGCTTAACCAGGCTGGAGAAACTGGCTTTTTATTTTAAGAGCTGGGGAGAAGAAAAACATCCTTTAATACAAACTTTGCACAGGACACAGGGCTGTTGGGTATCTCTGTCTTCATGGGTTTACCCAGAAAATGCCTCAAACAAAAGGAGTTGGTAGAAGTGTTCTCAGAGGTTGGGTCTCTTTGTTTTCCCCCAGCACTTGAATGTATTTTGCTCTCTCAGAGCCCAGAGCTCCCATGTCCCCTGGCCACTTCTTCAGTTCTTCCCCTCAGGGGGGCAGTTTAAGCTGCCTGCCTGGAAGGGCTGAGTTGCCACAGGGAGGCTGATTCCCACTCCCATCAGCAGTAAATCCTGTGGAACAGCGTGGCCAGCGAGTCCTCCTGGACATCACTCACCCAGAGGCAGATCTGAGTCACAGGGAGATGGTTCTCCGTGGCCTCGCTGGCTCTTACTTGCACCAGTGACTGGGATGGTTTGAGGATGGGGGAGTGGGTTTTAAACCCAGTTCTGATTTGTTTGGTGTAGTGGAAAACCACTGTGACATGGAGCAGTGGGAGATGTCAGCCTTGATGTCAAGGGCTTGAAGAGCTCTGACTTTGCCACTCATCTTCTGTTGACAAGGTGTCCTGCCACGTCTCCTCTGCCCCCACTGGAAGCTGAAGGAAGTTGTAAACTCCTGTCAGAGTGCTTGAAAGAGAGGGAAGGCTGGGCCAAGGATGAAGGAGATGCTGGTGAGCTCCAGCCTTGCAGCTCCATGGCTTTTGCAGGTGCTAACCAAGTGGGATCAGTCCATCCCTGTCATCAGGTTGGCATCAGTGACATGAGCAGACACCATGTGACGCTGAGGGTGTAGGAGAGGGGCAGCAGGTAGTGCCAACACTGTGGATCAGGCAAATCCTGGCAGCTGCATCCCAGGGAAAGCAGGGAGACACTTCTCCCGGCCTTTGTGCCGCTGCCCTGAGAGCCGATCAGGTTTCACCCCAAAATAACTTCCTTCTGCAGACAGTGGTGGCCATTATAAGGTCTGAAAGCTGAGCATGGCCTCACACTGGTGGCTTTATCAAGCCAGGAATTTAACTGCATCTCTGATCTCTCCCCAAAATCTGTTTTCCAGTATTTCCCAGTGGTATGTGGTGGGAGTGGGGAACCAGGGTTTCTCACCCCCTTCCCCACCTCCTCCCTGTGCTGCTGTGAGCTGGTCCTGCGGGTTTGTGCTCTGAACTGATTGTCATCATCTCATGGAGACGCATCTCTGGGAATAACATGCCCTCCTGCTGCGTTTCCATATGAAACCTCTCAGTGCTTGTTTTGCAGCTTTTCTTGTCACGCTGCCTCACGTTGAGAATGGCAGCTTGTTGCCCAGTGTCCACATGAGCATATTCCACAGCAGCAGAGGGATTGTGGAAAGTGGCAGGGCAGGGAATTTGTTCCTGGTGTCCAATTTTCTGCCTTTAACAAGTCTCTTGCTGTGTTGCTGCTTGTAAAAGTAGCCCAGAGGAGGAGCAGAAGCTTTGCAGGCATTACTTGTGTGAGTGCCTGTCTTTAAGGGATTGGTGGAGAGCTGCATCCTGCAATTCCCCTCTGGTTATGACATATCTGTTCCTGATACCAGGAGGAGATATGATGGGAAGCTGGAGGAGGCAGAGGGTAACTCAGAGTTGTGTAAAACCCATCCTCAAGTTTCCCTTCACACCACACAACGAGAGTTGGAAACCTGGAGTGTGTGAGCAGTTGCTGGAATCCCTTTGAGCTGGGAGCTTCACTTTCCAGTGGGGAACTGGGATATAGAGCAGCCCCCAGAGATGGGGGCTGCAGATGTGATAATGAGTGGGATGATGCTGTCACTGTATCATGACACAGTGAAGCCTTTCTCTGGCTTTTCCATGCTGGGTAGGTGCAGTTTGCACCTCTCCAGACAGAGTCTGAATTGCTGGAGGTGTTCAGGAATCAGGTCTTTCTCCAGGATAGACTTTGTTGCAGCAGAGCCCTGCTGTATGGAATTGCATGAGGATGGGATGGAATGCAATAGGATACAGTAGAATACAGCAGAACAGATTATTTCAGTTGGAAGGACAAGGGGTAATGGCTTTAAACCAAAAGAGGGTAGATTTGGATTAGATATTGGAAAGAATTTCTTCATAATGAGGGTGGTGAGGCCCTGGCACAGGTTGCCCAGAGAATCTGTGGCTGCCCCATCCCTGGAAGTGTTCCAGGCCAGGTTGGACAGGGCTTGGAGCCACCTGGGTTAGTGGAAGGTGTCCCTGCCCATGTCAGGGGGTGGAATGAGATGGGCTTTAAGGTCCCTTTCAACCAAACCATTCTGTGATTCTTTGATTCCTTTGCCAAGTCATGGTCAAACACTGGGATAAGCTCCCTAGGGAGGTGATCGATGTCCCCAGGCCTATCGGTGTTGAAGAGGCTTTTATCCTTTAGATTTTGGTCTGCCCTGAATTGATCAGGCTGTTGGACTCCTCTGAGTGTTGTGTATCTCTCCTGATTCACTGGATTTCTGCACCTTTACTGCTCTGTCTCTGTAGATTGGCTCAGAGCCACCTGAGGATTCCATCAGCTGGAATCAGTAACCTGGAGAATAAGAGAGAGGTCAGCAGCTTCCAGAAATCCTGTTGCTTCTCCTGGTCATCACTTCTGAGTAGTGAAGGTTGAATCCTTCCCTGTGGGTTATTGCAACATGTTGCTGCTTTTCAGGGGGAAAAAAGGTGCAGGGAAGGGGATTTTCCTTTGCAGGGAGGTCTGTTCCTCCCATTTCCTCCTCAAAAATACCAGGTTTTCATTTCATTGGAAGTTTCTTCCCAAAAATCACAGAATTTGTCAAGAAAAAGAAATCTCAAATAATTCTTGTGGGTTTTTTTAGTATCTGGAAATGGATGGACATTTTAGCCAGGCAAGGAGAGGAGGACGATTTTGGTTTCAGTGAAAACTTGCATTCGTGGTGAAAGCTTTTCAGGTTTCAGGCACTAAGAAGTGTCAAACTCATCATTACTGAGAGCTGGGACAGAACCTGGGCTCCCCAACATGATTCTGGGGCCTTTGATGGGCATCAAGAACCAGTCCTGGCCAAACCAGGGCAGCAGGAATGTGTAATTGCAAGGAGCAATGTTCTTCTTTGTCCTTTAACTTCAGTGTCCACCACGCTGACCCTGTCACATGTTCTCAGTGGAAAGAGCATCATGGAAACCTTGCTGGTGAAATAGCTGTGACTGCAGTGCTGTCACATCGTTTTAGCCCCCCCCTCCAACGAATCCTTGCAGCTCCTGGGGTGTTTTTGTGAGATATCAGTAAAATCCGGGCGAACAGCGGTGTCATTCTGAGGGAACAACGTCTCCCTTTGTTTCGAGGTCCTGCAGCATTTCGTGGATACATGAGAAACAAAATGTGGGGCTGGTTGTGAAGGAAAGAAAAGCCAGCTGCTGCGGGCAGGACTGGAATGTAGTGAATTCCCCAGGGAAAGGTGAGTTTCCCAGGGAAAGGTGTGTTTTAACCCAGTGTTCCTGCCTTATGAGTTCTTGTATGGCTGGGAAAGATACAGGGAGTCAGCTGAGTGCCACTGCTCTGCGACAAACTGGGGAGAGCCAGCTCTTCCAGTCACTTTTTTTTGGAGGGGGTGTTCCAAAAAATAGAGGAGTTTCACTTTGCTTTGAACGTCTGTGTTGTAGATGCACAGATTTTCCGTCCTCCCTGACTCAGCCCCGGCTCTCCCCTCCCTCCTCTTTGACGTTGGCACTTCAGGGCAGGATCAAAGAGGGTGAAATTAGAAAGTCTCCTCCTCGCGGTGACTCATCGCTGGCTTTGGTCAAGTGCTTTGCTTTGGGTGATGTGAGCGGCAGAAAGGGGAAGGGAGGGATTTCTGCATCCCCTGAATCCTCCTGGGACTTCTGCATCCCAGTGTGGGGGCGTAGCTGCTTGTCCTCAATTCACAGCCAAGCTATTGTGGTTTTCTGTTCCCCCATACCTCAAAGCCAAAGCAAAATGGGTCAGTTTTTACCCAGGGAGGGAAATCTTGTCAAACCTGAGATCTGATCAGATCCACTAAATTACTTTGTCTTTCATTTACTGCAGAGAATTTGGAGCAGTGAGCAACCAGGTGTTTCCCCAGACTCCTGCAGGGCAGAGTTGTGGCCAGCCAAAGCCAGGGCTTGAATTTAACACCTCAAGCCCTGCACAGAAATTTTCTTTTATGAAGTCCTGTCTGTGTTCTCCCTGTGAGGAGCTTGGCAGCATTAACAGGCTCTTGCTCCTCAGCATGTGGGGTGTGTGCAGCAAGGGGAGGCTCCTCCATATGGGTGTTCTCTGGTGTCTGACTTCCAACAACAGGCTCCATGTCCATGCAACTCCTGAAGGTCCATAAGAGAGCTGAGAACGGGGCCAAACCTCAGACTGAACCACAACCTTTCTCGTCTTAAAAAACCCGAAAGTTTTGGGAGAGCTGCACAAGCTTTGTGCAACCTGGATTTGTGCAAGGAGCAGGTTGATCATGGAAGGGGTTACCTGTGGGGCAGAAACACTCTTCCCACCTGCTCCAGATGCTTGTGAAAATCTTAAAGCCAAGTAAAATTAATGATTTCGTGGCTGGCAGATGCAGAGATTTGGCCTGTTAGCTCATGCTGCCTGCTGACCTCCCGAGCGGTCCTGGATGCCTTTGGCTGGGACACAGAGGAGGATCTGCTGTTTATCCCGAGAGTTGAGCCCAACATTCATCCCAAGAGGTCAGCTGAACCCCCAGGCGTGGTGGGGCCGCCCCTGACCTTGCTGTGATCCATGTGCAGCTGTGGCTGGGAGCATCCCTGAGGTCACCCCAGCTGGGAGTGTGTCGTTGCACACCCAGAGCCACCCGAGGAAGCCAAGCTGGGACCACCAAGGAGGTTCTCCCTTCCCAGCTCCATTCTGCTCCCAGGTAAAAGCTTTGCTGAGGGATCCAGGGAACTGCTTCAGGTTTGAGATGCTGAGTTTTGAGAGAGCACGTTTCCTCTCAATACGTGGAAACTACATTACTGGCCGGTGCGGTCCCAGCATTTATTTTTATTTTCACCATTTCCATGTGAGCTGGGGGACAGGAAGCAACAGTGGCAGCCCCCAGCATCCCAAGATAGGAACCAGTTTGTTTAAGCTTTACTTTGGCCTTGTTAAATCTTGCTGAGCACGTCTTGGCCGAGCTCCAGGGTGCTGGACCAAGCCCACCGCATTCAGGGAGAAGGGAATAATTACTGCTTTGCTGTGAGGGAAGAAAAAGCATTTGCAAAGTGCTTTGAAAGGTAATGACACCCCCAGTCTGAGGAGTGACAGCAGTGCAGAGCATCCTGCAGACAGCTCCTTAATTCCTGGTGATTAGAGGACCAGACAAGGAGCACGAGGAACGCCGTTCCCAACAGCGCCTGCTTTGGGCTTCCCTTGAGGAGGGAGTGGTGAAAGGGGGGGGCTTAGCCAAAAATAAACGAGCATCTCAAAGGCAGATGGGCCTATTCACAGGCCTAAAATTACCCCAGCGGAGGGCCAGGCAGGATGAAAGGAATTAGCATCTGGTGGCGAGGGGAGGGCAGTGTCACTGGGGGTGGGTGACCAGATGGCCCGGGCGCAGTCGGGTCCCGCAGGCTGTCACAGCCTTTCCCCACTTGCAGACCTCCAGATATTATTTTTATAGGGGTTTTTTTTTCCCCCCAGGAGGTGCAGATTCCTCTGGAGCAAATGTAGGCTCTCTGGCAGGAGGCTCATGTCTCCCAGTTCCCTTTTATGGACCTGTTCACACCCTGCTCCTGCAGCCACTGCAGGCCTGGAGCAGGGGAATGCTGAGGAGCCTTTGGACTGGGATCTCTGAAAGCAGAGCACGGTGGTTAATCCCAGGGACAGGTACCTCAGCCCCCCCTGTCCCAATAACTCTGCAGCTGGTCACCTGCTTCCTCCTTGTGTTGTCCTGACTGAGGTGAGGGGCAATGAGCCGCTGGTGGTGACCACTGTGGTACTGTCCTCCTGCATCCTGGATGGATCATGGAATCACAGACTGGTTTGAGTTGGAAGGGACCTTAAAGACCATCTCCTTCCAAACCCCTGCCAGGGACAGGGGCACCTTACGCTATCCCAGGTTGCTCCAAGCTCTCTCCAACTTGGCTTTGAACACTTCCAGGGATGAGGCAGCCACAGGTTCTCTGGGTGAACTGTGTCAGGGCCTCCCCACACTCACAGGGAAGAATTCCTTCCCAGTATCCCATCTAGCCCTGCCCTCTGTCACGTGAAGCCATTCCCCCTTGCCCTGTCACTCCGGGTCCTAATGCAAAGGTCCTCTCCAGCTCTCCTGAATTCCCTTTAGGCACAGGAGGGGGCTCTAAGTTGTCCCCAGAGCCTTCTCCAGGCTGAGCAACCTCAGCTCTCTCGGACTTTCTCCATAGCAGAGGTGCTCAGCCCTTGGAGCATCTTCATGGCCTCCTCTGGACTCACTCCAATATCCTTCTGATGTTGTGGGGACCCCAGAGCTGGACACCAAACTCCAGGGGGGATCTCACCGGAGTGGAGCAGAGGGGAGGTGCTCACCACATGATCCCCAGAGCAGCATTTTGGGGTGTGCAGAGAGACCAGCACTTGTTTCCAGGTTTATTTTCCCTTCTCAGAGAGAGCACCAAAAGCCTTTTGCAGAGCTGTGCTGTGATTCCCGATCCACGTTAAAATGACCTTTTTGAGTTTATTCTTCCCCCTTGTGATACTGTTTTAATCCTGGAGGAGGCCAGTGACCTGCCTCATGGCACAACCCCATGGAAGGGCTGTGCTGAAGGGGTAGGATGCAGACCTGGTGCTGGTGCTGGGATGAGGGGAACCCCTGGCACCCCATTCCCTGCCTCACCCCCGAGCTACAGGTCACTCCAAGTGCATTTCTGTAACGTGGCTTCAGAACTCCTGAGGTTTAAAGCACTGCTGCAATGCGAGAGAAAACCTGAGAGCTGAGATTTAAATCCGTATGTGGGGGATTTGAGGAGGGACCGGATTCAGTCCGGAATGTTAATTCTCCGGTATCTCAGACCATTCTGCAAAGAGCAGGACAGAAACCTCTGGAAGGAGCTGCTGGCTGGGAGGAGGAGGGGGTTGCCTCGCTACGTAGCCACACTTATTTTTCTTTTACTTTTGAGTGAGTATTCCAGGAAAGCCCATTAAAAGCTGGCAGCGAGCGGCTCTGCCGGAGCCGAGCGCCGACGTGTGATGCCGGAGGAGCCGCGCCGGCGTTCGGGAATGACTGATGGTGAGAGGTGTCGGTGGAAAGGAGGGGAAAAGGGGGATGTTCTCACTCCGCTGAACTTCCTTCCTTTGTGTTCCCTATTAAGCCGGGGCAGCCGCGCCGGTGCGGCTGCTTTTTGCAGCCTTCCAAGCTCCCATTTAATTGTGGATGATTTCATCCCGGCCCTTTTTCATGCCGGAGCCAGTGGCCTGCGTCATGCAGCAGTGAGTTTGGGCAGATTTTATTTGCATGTGAGTCACTGAGCTTTTCCAGCTGAATGTCACCAACTTGGAATTTTTGTCTGATTTTGTTGTTGTGTTTTGTTTTTTGGTTTTTTTTTTGGTCTCTCGGTGTTTTTCCACCGGGCTTTTTCCCTGCCCCTTTTGCTGCCTGCACTCCCTTCGTCCCTCCCTTCCCCCCCTCCTGAAAAAAAGGAAAAGGCTAAATGGGAGTTTGAGTTGGCAGTGTGAGGGGACGGGATTAGGAATGTTGGGGGAGAGAGGGGGGAAAAAAGGATGCTTTATGTCGCTGGGAGGGAAGGAGCGGGGCCAAGTCAAATTGAGGGCTCTAATTTGGGAGCGGTGTTATTACAGGTCAGAGGGAGTCAGTTACTGGCTAAATTGGGAGAGCTGTCACATGCCAGGGCTGGAAATGCTGCTCACATGGCTGGGGCACACAGGCTCCTGGACAACTCTGATTCTGTTGACAGTGCTTAAAAAAATAATAATAATAAAAAAACCCTGCTGTATTTTCCCTCAAATGTGGGCTCTGTAGCAGCGTCCCTCTTCCTCCTCTGCCGGCTCATCTCAGCCCTCGCTGCCCTTTGCACAGAGAAGTTTATAAATAGAGCAACTCCTCCATTATGTGCAGCTTCAGTCTCTTTATTTTTATACTGGAATCTGTTCAATGATTAACAGTTTAAACCATGTGCTGTATATCAATACCTTACATACCCTTCATAACTTATTTTTAGTATTATTTTCCCCCTTCTAAATCCTTCATCCATTTTAGGCAACACCGTTAGGACATTCAGATAATTTTTAATGTGTATATATGGGGGTTTTTTAGCCTTTGAAGAAACTTATCTGCATTTCAATTGAGCGTTTGCTAAAAGGCTTTTTGCAGTTGAAATCAAGAAGGCAGAGGAGTATTTCCTCCCTGCTTATGGTAGTGCCTGTAGTTTCTTGGCTGAAAGGTTGTTGGGGTGTTTTTATGGATTAGGCTCAAAGAAGAGATACAGAAATCACGTGTTTTATTCCTTTGGCTTCCTGCATCCTAAGAAATTCCACTGAAAGTCTGGATTCGAGAGCATGCAGAGGCATGTGAGCTGCATAACCCCAGTGTAAGTGAAAGCAGACAGTGAACTCGTTTCCCACCTGTTCCCCAGCAGAGTTTTGCTGTGGCTGAGCCCGTGGGCTCCCAGGAGTGATGGGACTCCCAGAAGGAATCTTCATGCCCCTGTTTAATTGTGGGTTTAATCCTTGCTGGCCCATCCCATTGCTGTGGCCCTCCTGCCCCTGCAGGCCGGCCGAGCTCCACTGCCTTTGCACAGCAGCCAACAAAAGCCACTTGACCCAGGATCTCGTCAGGATATCTTTGTCCCTCAGACCTGGCACGGCTGCCCTGATATTTCTGTCTCCCCCGTTGCATGCACGAGGGCTGATGGATTCCCCTCCGCTCCGCTGTCCAAGAGGGACAGGGCTTTGGAGTCGTTTCTGCCACAATATCCTTCCTCCACCCACCCAGGGATGGTGCTCCTGCTTTTTCCTGCTCTGCTGCCCCAGTGGGCACAGGGGGAGGATCACCTCACCTCAGGGTGTCCACAGCACTGATGGGGGTTTTGCTCCTCCGTGGTCAGGTGGGACCCCGGCACTATTTCCTGCACTTCCCAATGTCCATCCTCCCCTTCTTTGGCTTGGGAGCAGGATGCCTGTGATGCCCAGGAGTCTGTGGGCTCCAGCAGGTAAAGGAGAACCGGCACTATGTGTCCTTGTCTGGGGTCAGGGTGGCTTCCCTCTTCAGGACAGCTCTCATGGGAGGTTGTCCACCAAACATCTGTTCTCCTCCTGGCCTTTGGGTGGAAAGCAGGAAGTGGGATCCCCTCCTTGCTCATGCCCCACCTGGCTCTGAGCTCTTATTTTTGGCACTGAACCATTTCCCACATTTCTATGTCCAAGCACTGAGCAGTCAGACAGAACTTGTTGGATTTTCACTCTTCTTCACCGCTCTCATCAATGTAGACATCACTCCACGCTGGCTGGACTGCGGCTTTTGAAATCAGTGCAGCAAATTCCTCCTTCCCAAGGTGTTCTCCGTGCCAGTGCTGGCCACGCTGTGCTGGGGAGATGGAATACCATCATTCATGCAGTGTAGGTTCCCTTGGCACCCATGGGGCTTTTGATAAGGTTTCCCAGCATGTCATCTTTGCTGTGAGTCAGTGAAATGCTCTCAGCACTGGAAATCTCTGCACTAAATTAAAGTCCTGTTGCTAGGGAGTGTTGTGATAATACACGGTATTATGATCCATAGCAAAAGTGTGCAACAGTACAGCCTGGAAAACAAATCCATAAAACCTCCCCTCGGATGCACGGTGTGAAAATCGAGTGTTCTTCAGCTCAGTATTAAATATGTCATGGAAAAAGACTCCCCGGTCCTTCTGAATTTCCTGAAAGTCTGCTTTGGGCTGAAAACTGTGGTGGCTGGAGCCAATTTAGAGAAGGAAAAATCCCTGCTCTTGTTGCTGTCTGCAGAAGCTCCTTAATGATTGTGCCATGCGATTCTCCGGTGCTAAAAATACATCTGGGTTTGTACAAACAGCCTGCTAATGACTGGAGCTCTGGCAAGCTCGGGGAGGCAGAGGGGGGAAAACAGCGGCAAAAATATGAAAATCTTATTTATTTCTGCTCACAGTGGAACTGGGCTCTTCTGTCCTTGTGGCTCTGAGCGGGAATTAAGGGATGTTTTGGTGTGGGATCTCCCCGTTTGTGCTGTGCCTGGCCAAAATAATGGGTGTCTGCTCCCACTGTGAGGTTGCAGATTGGATGGAGGACGCTGAGGTCCCTGCCCTGCTCTGGCTGCTGGCGAGGTTTCATCAGCCTGTTTGAGGGGGATGGGATGAGAGGATCCCAGGATCTCTTCTCAGGAGGCATTTCTTCATGGCACTTTAAGCATTGGAATGTGCTGCCCAGGGAGGTGTTGGAGTCCCCATCCCTGGAGGTGTCCAAAGAGCAACTGGACATGGCACTCAGTGCTCTGGGCTGGGGGACAAGGTGGGGATTGGGCACAGAGTGGACTCGATGATCTTGGAGGTCTTTTCCAACCTAAATGATGCTGTGATCTGTTTGGGGGTTGTCTTTGAGCCTGGATTCAGTACCGAAATTCCCAATTCCTGCTAACACTTGATGGGGATGCTGTTGCTTTGGAGAGCTTGATGGAGAGGCGAGCTGCCAGTGAGAAACAGCTGAACTTGCTGCCCAAGGGAAACTGGCTTGAAAAGGGCAACAACTCAAGTAGGGCCCATGCCTTATCCCCTACAAGGTTTTTTGGAGTGAAGGGATTTGTTTGGGGTGTTTTTCCCCCAGAAGTTGCTTGCCATATGGTTGCATCTCCTTAACCTGGCTTTGGAGTTGTAAGAAATGGTTGAAAGAGTTACACAGGGAAGCTGTGGCTGCCCCATCCCTGGAAGTGTCTAAGGCCAGGTTGGACAGGGCTTGGAGCAACCTGGGATGGTGGAAGGTGTCCCTGCCTGTGAAAGGGGGTTGGAATGAGATGGGCTTTAAGGTCCCCTCCAACCCAAACCATTCTGGGATTCTGTTCTTCAAAAATGAAGTGCCTTCAAGATACCTCAGCAATGGGTAGTAAAGGACTTGCCCATTGCACAAGGGGGAAGCTGGAGCAGGTGCAGAAAGGTTGTGGCTTTGGGATAAAATTGTTTTCAGTGGTTAAATTTTCAGTGTTACATTTAACAAATTAAAGGGACACTCCGTAGTTAATTTACATGGAGCTTCTTAATCTTGGTCACTGAAGATGGAGAAGATGCTCCTTCCTGAATTCTTCTGTGCTCCTGTCAGTGCTGAATCATAGAATCACAGAAGGGTCTGGGTTGGAAGGGACCTTAAAGATGACCTCATTCCAACCCCCTGCCATGGGCAGGGATGCCTTCCACAGACCAGGTTGCTCCAAGCCTCATCCAACCTGGCCTTAAATCCTCCTCTGCAGGCAGAAATGCTTTTCTTTTCATGGCTGTGGCTCTTGCCTTAGTTTTAGCAAGGAACCAGTGTTGTCTGCAGCAGGGACTTCCCCAGCCACCTCATTTTGCTAGACACACTGTGCCTATTGCTCCATTTTCCTGGCCTCTCTTCCCTGTATCCACTCTGTTCACCTCCCCTCCTGCTCGGAGCTTCCCTGCAGCAGCCGCTCGGGTGGAAAAGAAACATTAGGAAAGTACTTGATGTATTTTTAGCCTCTGAGGGTGTGATGTGTCTGCTGGGAACACGGAGGAGAGCCAGCACCATGTGAACCCAGAGGTTGCAGAGCACCACTGGCACAAGTTTCCCATCGAGTGCTGGTGCTCCTTGGCACCGTGACAGAGGCGGGATGCAAGCTGGGATGTGAGCACTGGAGAACAGAGATGGGGCCCGTGCCTGGTGTGATGCAAGGCACGGATTGCTGTCTGTCTGTCTGTCCTCTCCTCATGGGTGTGATGGACAAAAAGTCCATCTGTCCTTCAGAGAGGTCACCTGCACTTAAATCTGAGCAGGAAAGCGAGCAGACATGGAAAGGGGAATGCTTTTTTATATCCTTATCTCCTGAGGAGGCTGGGATAGCACTGAGCACCTTGGACCTGGAGGTTCACAGCTGCTGGGCTAGGTGCTCCAGGAGGAGTACAGAGCCCTGATTCCCACCACTTGCAGTCTCCAAACCCTCCCGGTGTGCAGGTGTTCTGTTGTCCCCAGCTCCTAGCCAAGGCTTGTTCCAGGGAAGGAGCTTCACCACTGCTTCCCAAATTTCTCCACAGGTCTGGCTGTTAGATCTGCATGGGAGGGAGTGACATCAGAAGGCCAACTGCAAGGTTTTCTTGGCTTTTCCTCTGCACAATCCCGCGTTATCCTCCGGGCTGAGCGGCTTTGGGGGCCTGTGAGGAAGCTGTTCCCACAATGCAGAGCTGGCCTCTCCCGACTGCTGCAGCCTGCAGTCCCAGGAGGTGCCAGGCAGCCAGGGGTGCCAGATCCAGCAGGCACAGTGGTGTTTGGCACAGCTCCTGCTGCCTTCAGACGTGTGGGATTAGGTCCCCCCGCCCTGTGCTGAGGTCAGCGCTAGCGCAGGCTTAAATTATAAACTCAGACCTGTTGGCCGTAGCAGGGGGAAGTTGGTGGGGATTACACACCACCCTGCAGCTTCAGGGACGATAGAGGGGCTTGGAAGCATCTCTGGTGCCTCCTTCCCTGTGTTATCCATGGTTTTGCGCCCATCCTGGTGACAGGAGGAGTGGGATTCAGGTTGACCAGCATTGCAAGGTCAGCTTGTCTCTCTGCCTTGTGCAGCTGGCAGGTCTGCAATAGTCTTTATCACTGGCATTTTTTTCCTTTTAATTAGCCTCAATAGCAATAACGAGGAGGCACATGTTGGAATTCTGATAGTTTGGCCTCTGGTGGAGAGAGAGGGCTGCCAGGTTTAACAGCGAGGGTATTGATGTGCTCTGGATGGGGTACAGAGAGTTTCCAACAGGGTTCTCCCTTTGTTTTCCTTAATGCTGGCCTTTTGAGGGAGGCTGATTTGCGAAGAGAATGATGTCAATTGGCCCTAACAAAGTATTTGTGACTGGGCTGCTGTGCAGGTGCTAATTACTGCAAATAGGAATTTAAATCCCTTTGGCTGGAAACACTCTGTGGTTCACCTTCAGTCGAGCTGCTGCAGCAGGAGCCAGGGCAGAGGTTCACATCCACAGCGCTGCTGGAGGGAGGATTTGTGTGATGGGTTGTGGGGAGCTGGGTTAGCTCCCACCTCACAGACCAGTAAATCCAGTTGTGGGAAGGCTGGGACTGGCAGCAACCTGCCCTTGATTGACACACTCGGTGCAAATTCGGATTTGTGGGTGAAATCTCCTCATTTCTTGCTCTTTTGCTTTGCTGCAAACCACCCATGTGAGGTGGGATGTGGTCTCTCCACCCCACTCATAAAATCACTCAAAGGTTTGGGTCGGAAGGGACCTTAAAGACCATCTAGTTCAGAATCTGAAACCAGATAAATTCAACCTTAATAATAAATCCAACTGGAAATGAAGGCAAGTGTGTGGGAGCCACTGGAACAAGTGGCTGGTTGAGGTTTAGGGTTGGGGTTTGTCTCTTGGTGGCTGTTCACTGGGAGGTGATGCTGATGCCAAGCAGAGGTTGTTGGGCTGTGTCCTTGTGCAGGGTCAGGTTTCCTGACCCCTTTTGCCCTGGTGGAGACACCCAGGCAGCTGCAATAGGTGTGAGATCCCGGGGCTGGAGGGCAATGACCTCGGTCGAAGGAGATTTGGGTGATTTTGGTGATTTTGGTGGAAGTGCAGCATCTCCCGTGGATGTGTGGAGAAGTTGGTGGGTAGTGATGTGCTGCTGGGTCTTTACACAGCAGGAGGACTCCAAGTGCTGGTTTTTCTGCCTCTGACAAAAGAAGTGGTGCCTCCATGTAGCTCTGCCCATCTCCCAGAGCCGGTGCTGCATTGATAATCCAGGAAACAGCAAACAATGGGAGCCTCTTGTAAAACCTTCCTGCAGACCCAGAAATAGCCATCACTGCTCTGTGGCCACCGATTTCAGGCTCACTTGAAGCAGGTTCAAGCTACCTAAGCTCCAGTTAGATTTCTGCTTTGCTGTTGGCCATCCAAGACACAAAAACCTTGGTGTCATCCATCCCCTGGGAGCACTTGGTTGCCATCCAGGAGCACCCAGTTCCTCTAATCCCTAATGCCGCAGTTTTTCACTTGGCATGATCAGGGATCTCAGCCTGAATATTTAGTCCAGACTCCTAGTTTTTCTCCCTGAATACATCTGAGAGTGCTGTTGCTTTCAGCCCTGCTGGGAAGGTGCTTGGAGTGTGCCCTTCAGATCTGAGCATCCGATTAATGGTTGGACTCAGTGAACTTGGAAGTCTTTTTCCAACCTTAATGATTCTGTGGTTCTATCTCTTAGTCATTACTTGCTTGGGCAAATTATCTGAATAGGCTTTTGAGAACTTTTTATGGAAAACTTTGTTAAACTGAAAACAAGGGCATAATAAAACAGTAATTTAAGAGCAATTTGCTGACAAATGGAGCCCTTAAATGCACTGACTTACCATTGAGGAGCAGTGATACCAGGCCTGCTGTGTGAATGTCCTCTTTGTCACTTGGAAAATCCTTGGGCAATTTTTGAAACTCTCTCAGTGTTAATCAACACCGTTATTATGAGCTCATAAATTGCACATCATTCATTTTGCCTGCTTTGTCAAAACCCCGGTCAGCACAGTCATGGAATCCTGGGATGGTTTGGGTTGTAAGGGACCTTAAATCCCATCTCATTCCAACCCTCTGCCGTAGGCAGGGACACCTTCCACTATCCCAGGTTGCTCCAAGTCCCATCCAACCAGTTCTTGAATGCTTCCAGAGACTGGGCAGCCACAGCTTCTCTGTGCCAGGGCCTCACCACCCTCACAGCCACGAATTCCTTCCCAATATCCCATATATAACCATTCCCTCTGGCAGTGGGAATCCATTCCCCCTCATCAAAAGTCCCTCCAGCCCCTTGTCCAAACTCCCTCTCCAGCAGTCTTGGACTCTCTTTAGGCACAGGAAGGGACTCTCAGGTCTCCCTGAAGCCTTCTCTTCTCCAGGTGAACAGCCCCATGTTCCTGTGCCTGTGCTGTGACAGCTCCTCTTGGCCATCCCCCCAGGCAGGGTTGGTGTTTCCCAGGTGGGAACCAGAGGTCTGTTTGCAAAACTCTAAAATAGAAGGAAAAAACCACACAGTTTGGTGCTTCAGAGTTTCTAAATGCAGGCACCAAAGTGCTGTCCGTGCTGGTTTTTGCAGGGAATGTGTGTATCCCTGCCTTTGTCCTTCCTGGCTGATTCTACCTTTGGAAAGCTGTGAGTGTTCCTGGAACACCATCAACAGCTTCAGGAGCTCCATGTGCCTCGCTGGTGATTGAAACAACCCAATCATCCCTCAGGGAGCAGGTTCAGAGTAAAGGCAGGAAGGTCCCCCATGCAGTGCAGGGTTAGGGGTGGATCCATCACCACTGGATGTGGAGACAGTTAACAGTTTGCTGGGATCCAGCAGTGATTAAGCAGATTTGTGACACAGAAATCCCACGAGAGCTTAATAAACTGGCAAACATCACCTCTTTCCCCAGTCAGGAAGCCCCAGTTTTGGGGATAGTGTTGGTCCTATTCATAGCACAAGCACAGGTTTCAGCCTTGGAAGCAAGACCCGGCTATATTTGGAGCTGGATTTATCCACAGGCACTCTGCACACACATCAGCTGGGCTGTCTAGCAGCAAAATCCTGTTGGTTAAGTAATCCTGCAGTGGAAGGTAGTTTCACATCCCACCCTCATTCAGCTTCTCACCCAAGAAAATGTCTCGTGATAAATATTGGGATTTTTTGCTCAGGGAGCACCAGCAACTCGCGTCCCTTCCCAGTACAGGGTTGGGATGGGAGCTGGCTCCTTGCAGTGCTCATGGTCAGTTGTTATTTTAGCTCATCTCAGTGCAGTGACAGCAACAGGCAGGACAGGGATTTTGGGGAGTTTCAAGGCAGCAAGTGGGAGTTTCTGACTTTGGGGCTCTCTCTGTGCTCGTGTTTGCCTGTTGCAAATACCAGTAGTTGTGACATTCCATAGAGCATCAAAACCCTTGTGATGGGAAGCACCAGTCAGTCTTGAAGCAGCACCCAGGGGAACTAATGAGGCTCTAATGTGATTAGTGGGACCCACCACAGGTATTGTGTCAAACCCTGGGATGTGAGACCCCAAAACCGGGAAGCATCCTAATCGTGGCTGACCCGGAGCGCTTGTTCTGGCAGTAAAGGGTGAGATGTCCCAGGTGGCCAGGAGTGCATGGGAGCAGGTAGGGAGCCAAAACAGGGGCTCCTGTGTTCAGGGAGAGGGTGGAGAGAGGCTTGGGGGGGTCACCAGCCCCTCTCCCCCAGCCCACAGGCAGCTCCAGCTCTCTCCCTCCTGTGCCGCCCTCTCCAGATGCCTCTGTTTTCTGGCAGATAGGATTAAGGCTGACCTTCCGCCCTGTCTCGGAGGGAGCCAAACCTCTTTCAGATCTAATTATTTTCCATTTTTGTTTAATTGTGCACATCCTGCTGCTGACTGAGAGGGAGAGCAGCTCCTGCCCAGGCTGGGGCAGGGAAGAGCACCCGGACCCTCAGCAGCCACAGTCTTTTGGGGTGGTGGTTTAAACCCCCAAATCTCTTGGAGGTCCGAGACAAGGTTCCAAGGAAGCAGCTCTGGCACCATCCTGGCTTTCCCCAGTGGTGACCTTCACACTGAGCTCTCCCCTGTGCAAGGGAAAGGAGTCCAGCCATGGGCACCTGCCTCCCCCATCCTCCTCCTCCTCCTCCTCTGCTGCACCCAGTTCACACCAGGCTCTGTTTCCTCTGCGTGTATTTACTCCTATGTACAAGTGGCACTGACTTCTTTGAGCAGTGCATTGCAGACCTGTTTTTAATGATCTTTGGTTTCTCGGTGTATCCCAGCTGTTGCAGAATCCCAGCTGGTGCCAGGGTTGGGTTTGGCTGTGCCAGCCTGGAAGCACTGCCAGACCACCCCACCGGGGTGATGAGGGGATGGGTGACATCCCTCCCCGCAGGAGGATGGGAGAAAATAAGACACATTTTCAACCTATCCACTGGCCAAGAGAGAGGGGACAGATAAATCAGATTAATCCCAACAGGGAGAGTTCCCTGTAGCACTGACATCTGCATATGGAAAATATGGAGGTGCTCTGGTGGACCTTGAGTCCCACTACGCTCATGTGCGTTTTACAGCTTCTCTGAGGCTGAGCTTTGCTTTCCCAAATCCCATTTTTTTAGCACCAGAACGACCTCACGGCATTCCCACGGGCACGGGAGCACACCCAGAGTACCAAAAAGTCACCTCTGCTGCAGCAAAGCAGTTCCTTGTCCCACCAGAGCTGTGCCCCGTTGTGTCCCGTGCTCCTTTCGGCACGAGACATCCCGGGCACGCTGTCGGCTGGCTCGGGAAGCGGCTCTGGAGGAGGGGTAGGTCTGTGGAGAAGTAAATACCACTGCAGAAAGTTCCAGTGAGAGCTGCTGGCGTTTCCAGCAAGCCATCTAGTGGCTTCCTGTTAAAATGGTTGCACACCTTGGAACTGGGAAGGCGAAGCTGGAGGGGTGAGCGCTGAGTTGTGCCCGGGAACTGACGTGCAGGGTTTGGTCCTAATTGGGAAAAGACCCTAATGTAAGAGCCCTCTTCTGGGTCAGGGGGTGCTGGGGGGGTGGGAGGGGTGGGTCAGCTGCTGGCCAGCAGCATGGGTCCTATGGAATCACGGAATCAGGGAATATCCTGAGCTGGGAGTTGAGCAGGATCATCAGGTTAAACTCCTGGGTCTTCCCAAGAGCAACCCTGAGCCCAGGGAAGTGGTCACAGCACCAAACCTACAAGAGCTTGAGGAGTGTTTGGGCAGGGCTCAGGCACATGGTGGGATTGATCCTTGGGGGTATCCTGTGCAGGACCAGGAGTTGGACTCAAGTGATCCTTGTGGGTCCCCTCCAACTAGGGATATTCTGTGATTCTGTTCTATGATGTGTGATCCTAGAGGTGGACATCCCTTTCACTGGTGTGGGTTCAAGTACCCCATCTCAAAAACACATGAAGTATTATAGGGACAGTCAGTGATTCAGAGCAGCTTCCTGTACAGAAGGGATAGGAGACAGAGGCAGGGAGGGAGAATGTAAAGTTTTGAGTTTTTTTTATTAACATGAGCACTCAGCATGTCACTTGGTACAGTTTTGGGCAGTGGGTTTAAAGGAAGCAGGAGATGGTTCAGTTGTGGTATCCGTAGGCACAGCCTGGTGCAGGGGCTGAAAGGTTGGAGGGATTTGGTCAGTGCTGGAATACAGACTGTCCTGGGGCTGGGCAGTGTCAGTCAGGTGGTCTGGGCAGATCCTGAGCTATCCTTGGTTGGAGTTTGTGTAAGCTCTTCAGAAAAACCTCTGGTGATGGAGATTTCACAGTGTCATAGGCCATCCTGTAGAAGGCAGTTCTTCATGTCCAGTTTCATGTGCCTTTGCTGCAGTTCAGCTCACAGAATCAATGAGGTTGGAAAAGCCCTCTGAGATCATCCAGTCCAACCATTCTCCCAGCACTGCCAAGGCCACCACTGACCCATGTCCCCAAGTGCCACATCCACACAGCTTTTAAATCTCTCCAGGGATGGGGACTCCACCATTTCTGTGGACATCAGGAACCCTGGAGAGCAGCTTGTCCATGCCAGTCTTCACCTCTCAGCTGGATGACAGGCTGGCTGGTGCAGTTCTGACTCATGTTCAGCCTGTGGTGCTTCCTGTCCAGGCTCTTTCCCACCTGGTGCAGCACAGTGATTTGTTCCCACCTGCACTCAGGTGCTTTCACCTACTTAATGCAGATTTTTTCCCCCCAGCTTTTCTCCAAGTCTCACAGAACCATAGAATATCCTGAGTTGGAAGGGACCCACAAGGATCATCCAGTCCAACCCTCAGTCTTGCACAGGACACCCCAACAATCCCACCCTGTCTCTGAGAGCCTTGTCCAAAAGCTCCTTGAGCTCTGGCAGCCTTGGGGCTGTGCCCACTGCTCTGGGGAGCCTGGTCAGTGCCCAACCACCCTCTGGGGGAAGAACCTTTTCCCAATATCCAAATTAAACTTTGTCTGACACAGCTTCATTCCGTTCCCTCCAGCCCTCAACATTGACTTCTAATCCAGTTTTCTGGAGTGTTTTCCCTTCTCCTACCATGACACCTGCACACTGAGCACATTTATCACATCACCCACATCACTGATGACGTGCTGGGCAGTGTCAGGGCCGGGACAGGTCTCCTTGCTCAGCACATCCTCCCGATCCGACAGTGAATCACCACCACCAACTCCCTCCGTGTGGTTTTGGGATGAGTTGTGTGCCCACATTAGAGCAGTTTCTCCTTGCTGTGCTGCTGAGGGAGCCGTGTGTGGCAGCACCTAATGAATATCGAGATGTACAGCTCAGGCTGTTCCCCCAGCCATTCACAGGCCAGTTGCTCTGTCGCAGAAGGAAATTAAATTGTTCCTGACAAATCGGTGTCGGCAGTCACTTATCATCTTGTTATCTTCTAAGTGCTTACAAATAGGTTGTTTCATTATTTGTTCCATCAGTTTTCCAGGAGTTCGAGTTAAGTGACCAGTTTGTAATTCCCTGACTTTACCTTCTGCATATTTTTAGAGTTAAACCCTATGCTTACTTTTCTTGTCTGGTCTTCTAAGACCCCTTCTATCTGCTGTGAGTTAAGAGAGGAACAAGAGCTCTGGGGCTGCTTCAGCTGAGCCCTTCCCTCCATACCTTTGGGTTGGGTGATTGCTTTCCTGCTGGGATCCTTCTTCCCTTCTCCCTGTGTGGCTCTAACCTGTGTTATCTCCTCTGAATCTTGTCCTTTTCCGTTTTCCAGCGAGTACATCTAAAGGGTTGGCTTTATCCAACAAGTGCTTTTGATTAGTGTTTTCTGTAATCTGCAACAATATGGGAAAAATTGGCCCAAATCATGACTGTGATTGGGATAACAGCAGTGAAGTTGTGTGGCCATAGAGCTGTTTGGCTTTTTTGTGTGATTTTCAAGAGCATCTGGTAACTTCTGGCATCCAGTGGTGCACGCTTTGCCCTGACCATGTTTTTTTGGAGCCTGGGATGTGAGCATCACACACGCAGACATCCCTTTGGATGCAGAAATCCCATGTTGGATTTACCCTGCCATGCTCTGTTTATGTCTTCATTAGCTCCCTTTGCCAATCTCTCAATGATCTCCTTTTTTATTTTTTCCCCCTTGCTCCACCAACAGGAATCATCAACCAGTGGCAACAGGAATCCAAGGATAAAGTGATTTCCCTCTTGCTTACCCACCTGCCTTTACTGAAGCCCGGCAACATCGAGGCGAAGGTCGAGTACATGAAACTCCTGCCCAAAATCCTGGCGCACTCGATCGAGCACAACCAGCACATCGAGGAGAGCAGGCAGCTGCTCTCCTACGCCCTGATCCACCCCGCCACCTCCCTGGAGGACAGGAGCGCCCTGGCCATGTGGCTCAACCACCTGGAGGACCGCACGTCGTCGGGGGGCTTCGGCGGGCAGGGCCGCGGCCGCTCGGACTCGGTGGACTACGGGCAGGCTCACTACTATCACCAAAGACAGAACTCCGACGACAAACTCAACGGGTGGCAGAACTCTCGGGACTCGGGGATAAGCGTCAGCGCTTCCAGCTGGCAGGACAAAAACCTGGCGTGCGAGAACGGCCACCTGCCCCTCTACTCCTCCTCCTCCGTCCCCACCACCATCAACACCATCGGCACTAGCACAAGCACCAGTGAGTACCCACCTCCCTCCCCGCCACCATCCCACTAGGAATTGCTGCTTTGCCGTGGTCAGATGGGGGGCTAAACTCATCTGGGNCTCACCTGCTTTTTTATTTCCTGCTTGCCTTGTTGGTTTTTTTCTTTTTTCCGCTCTCTAGTCCTGTGGGATTTTAAAGACTCAGGAGATGGAGAGGAGGGAAAAACAGCCAAGCTGTAAGAGCAAAAAATGTGTGTTATTGAAGGGAGCCCCTTGTATTTCATGTAGCTCCGTGTAGATTTGCAGTTCACGTTTCAAGAGTTCCTAAAGCAAGTGGGGAGCTGATGCTTTGTGTCCAAAAGCGAGTTGGGGGACTTGAGGCAAGTCCAAAAGTGCACTGGGGACTTAACTGGGAGGAAATGGGATCGGGACCACGAGTGCAGGCATAATTTTTGGAAGCAGGGCTGGAATCTGCCATCTTCAGTGTATGTGAAAATGTTCACTTGGATCTGCAGCACAAAGAGGTGTGAGGCTCGTGGTGATTGAGGGGTTTAGGTGGGCAATTCCCAGTGTTTTCCAGAAGAGTTGGGTAGCTCTTCATGGAGACCTTGCCAGGCTTTGATGGATGGTGCAGAGCCCAGCCCAAGGCTCAGACACTCCTAAAGGCTGCAGAGCACCATGACTGGAGATTTATCACTGGTGTTGTGTGAGGGTGTAGCGCAGCTCTAACTGGTTTTTAAAGAGCCATCCTTGGGAGAGGAGGAGCAAAGCATCCTCTCAGCAGGATGCAGGAGCTCTGCTGACCACCACTCCCTCTGGAGAGCTGTCACACCTTCCTCACTGCCACTTGGGTCACTGCCACCACCTCACCTTCAGGGCTGGGACATCCTCCTTCCCTCTGGGATGTTCAGAAGGTCTCTCTCCAAGATGCTCTATCAGCATCTCCCTGGATATCAGGGATATAGAGAGCACTTCAGGAAGAGGCTTCCTGTGGCGAGGGCACTGGTTTCTCTATCAGCGTGTGGAAAGCCACAATTAAAGAGCTGAAAGCTTTAAAATGGTCACTTAAGGCTTCTGGGTTTTTCCCCCTCCTGTAATAGTTGCTTTTTCTTAAAGTGGTGTTTCAAACCCACAGCGATACGAGACGCAGCTCTGGGTTTATTGCTGTAGCACCCTGGTCCCTGCCTCTCCGGTGTCCATCCCTGCAGGCACGTGGGCATTCAGCAGAAGGGTCTCAGCTTCTCCATGGACTCAGAACATCCTGCCCATCCCATCCCCATCTCCTGCTGCTGTGGGATTGGGTGATGTTCAGCTCCTCCAAGAGCCGGGTCCCTGCGCTGCGGAGCTGTGTCAGGGACACCGAGCCACACGGGAGAGGCTTAATGAGGCTGCAGGGTGAAAAGTGGCATGAATGTATTTGCAGTTGCTCTGTTAAACCTCTCCAAGGATTATATTTTGGGGGCAGTTTCCATGTGGTTTTTGCACGCCTGGTGGTTCAGAGGCTGTGCAGACTGGGGAGGCAGTGAGAGGAGGTGGCTTCACATGGGGTCTGGTTCCTCACGTCAGGATCTGGAAGCAGGGAGGTCTGGTGGGTGCAGCAGGTTAATCACTGACAGTGGCTGGAGCTCTGCAAGATGCATTAGGTCTTGAATGACACTTTCCAAAAACCCCCTGGTGCTTCTCTGAGCCTCTCTGTGCTCAGACTTAGCTCTCGGCAGAAGCAGTGACCCACCTCTGCCACTTCCTTGGACACAGTATCCCCTGCTAGACCTGGTCTAGTCCTGTGTGTAAAGCTGTTGTAACTCCTGCAGATGTATTTTGGTGGCACCATCTTCGGGTAACCCCTGGGCTGAGCTGGAGGTGACCCAACCACGCTTCACATGTGAGTTCATAAACTTCCTTAACGCAATATTTGCCTGGACACCAGCACGGCAAGTCCACAGACAGATGCTAAAAAATAAACACAGCTCTCAGCCTTTGTCCCAGCCCCTTGACTCAATCAATACCTCTATTAATCTTTTATTCCAAAGCAAAGCCCTCAAATCCTTACTGTTTGGTCAGGTTTTACTGTTGTTAAGAGTTTTAAATTCTCCCTCTTACTTGAAGGTGTTTGTCTGGGCAGGGGCTTAATCCAGCAACATCCTGCAGGGCACAGCCTTCCCAGACCTGTCCCCACAAAGGCACTGCCTGTTCCTGATGCCAGAATGGGGAAAAGGCTTTCCCAGAGGAATAACATGGTGATCTTGCCCGAGATGCTTCCTTCTGGTGTTGTGGCAATAATTAGGTGTAACACTGTCATGGCACAGGGGTTGAATATGGGGGGGAAGGTCATGTGATGATTTGCTTTGTGCTGTCCTTGACTTTGACTCAACCTAGACCCAGGCTTTGAGTTTTGGTTCAGGAATGGTTCATCTCCAGCTCTGGCAGGGATTGGCCAAGGCTTGAGGAGATGTTGCTGGAGCACTCCAGCCTTTACAGGGCAAGTCTGGAGTGCTCTGAGGGAGTCACATTGGATTTACCACAGCAGTGGTGAACCCGGAATGGGACCAACATCCTAAGTGATGACTCTGGTCCTGGAGTGGTCTGAGTATATGGATTCACCCAAAAAGATGGAAGTTTGCCCAGGGACTTTGTGGTTGCCCCATCCCTGGAAATGTTGCAGGCCAGGCTGGACAGGGCTTGGAGCAACCTGATAATAGTGGAAGGTGTCCCTGCCCATGGCAGGGATGGAACAACCCAAACCATTCCAGGATTCTCTGATGTTCATGTGCTGCTTCCCATCCACTGCATCTCCATCACTGCTTTCTCAGCCTGCCCTGCAGAGTTTGAGCTGCCACTTTAAGCTGAGCTTCAGTGTGCCAGGAGTAAAGGCAGCCTTGGCTGGGGTTGGGAGCTCAGTGGGCAGGAGGCCAGAGCTGCTCCAGCGCAGTGGGATGGGGTGAAACCCGGAATCGCAACTCTGCAGCCGGGTCAGGTGGTGGTTGCAAAACCTTGGGATTGCACAACGTCTTTGCAGCGGACACAGGGCCTGGGAACTCGGAAAGGACACAGGGAAGCAGCAGACTTTCAAAGGTGCCAACAGCTTCCTGTGGGGGGACTCCTTCCCTCCCCCTGAGGTAAATGATTCCACCTGAGTATGATCCAGTGGCATGGCAGGATTTGGTGGACAAACGGAAGCACAGCATAGCTTTGGCCCTGTGTTTTCCACCTTCTTGGGAGGGAATTGGTTCAGCAGCAAAGGAGGGTCTGTTGTTAGATAAGCTGAGAAGGGGGAGAGCAGGTACACTGGTCCCATTTGGACCATAAAGTGACAGGACAGTGATGGATAGATACAGCCAGAGACCTTGCCGGGAAATATCCTGCAGAGCAGGAATTCCCAGGTACTGGGACTGTGTTCACACAGGAGGGATGTTGCAAACTCTTTGGTGTTTTGGTGTTGCTGTGGTGCCTGGATTCCCCTGTGAGGGAGCAGAGAGGACCAGCAAAGTTGTTTGACAGTCTGGAGTCACTCTTCCCATGGGAACCTCTGCCAGAAAACTGGTGGTGTTTGTCTACGAGGACAGAGAGACAGAGAGCAAGCAGGGCAGTGGAGGAGAAATGCTCACCTGTACAACCTCCTTGTCCTGAAAGAGAAAAGTCTGTATCTTGTCCTAGAGCTGAAGAGAAGGAGTAAATCAGGGTTCTTCCTTCCATGCACCCCAGCCCAGGCTCAAACTGACAGAGGGCAGGGTTGGATGGGATATAAAGAAGAAATTCCTCGCTGTGAGGGTGCTGAGGCCCTGGCACAGGTTGCCCAGAGAAGCTGTGGCTGCCCCTGGATCCCTGGAAGTGTCCAAAGGCAGGTTGGATGGGTCTTGGAGCAACCTGGTCTGGTGGAAGGTGTCTTTGCCCATGGCAGGGGGGTGGACGAAATGATCTTTAAGGTCCCTTCCAACCCAAACCATTCTGTGTTTCAGTGCTGCTGCCCTGCAGACAGATCTGCAGCTGCTAACCTGTATGTCAGCACACGTGTGCATGGCATGGCTTGCTGGATTTGCCAACATTTGCCCCAGTTATGGACTCCCCAGTGGGAGAGCAGATGAAGAAGATGGTGGAGTTCCCCCCCAGTCATCAGGGAATTGAGGTGGAACAAACCACATCAAGAAAGCAACTGCCATGAATGGAACGTGGGTTTCCTGACTCTTCCTCCCCCTGCACTGTTGTGCAGCTGAGTTTGATAGCAGGATAACTGCATTTTTTTAACCCAGAGGACCACGCTGGTCTGTGTTGGGTTGATGGGCAGCTGGCAAGTCATTCTTTGTGTAGATTTGCAACAGCACCTGAAGGGAGGAGGTCGTGTGTCCTCAGCCCGTTTGCCTTACGCAGGGTGACACATTTCCTCCCATGCAAACTTAGCAAAATGTGCCTTGTCAATGTGGAAAAGCCGTAATGAGGCTGCCACAGTGAAGTAAACAAATGTCCTGTTCTTGCCAGGGGTGGATTAGCTTTGCACTCGGGAATTACCTTCAGAAACTCCTCCGTTGGCTGTGCTGAGAGTTGGCACCTTGGCACTCATCCTGCCTGCCGGGGACACCCCTCATGTCTGCTTTCCTTCTCTTCTGATAGACTGAGAAAAGCTTGTTGGCCCTGTAATAAACACTTGAGCTTTTCAGTGGTGGCAGACGAGGGCATTTGTTGTCTTGCTCGTGCCATCTAGTGTCGCTCGTACCCATCAGGGAACACTTCCAGAAGTCACCCACTTTTCCAGGGTCCCAGTGCTACAAAATCTTGCTAATTCTGTAGCTTAAAATCAGAGTTCTTGTACAGGAAGGTCAGGTGTGAGCAGAGTTGTTTTCTCAAAGCCAGGTACATAAATGCAGCAGCAAACAGGACTGTGAGCAAGGGCAGCATGGAATCGTGGAATCATTTTGGTTGGAAAAGACCTTTAAGATCATCGAGTAATCTTCCACTCCCAAGGTGGTTGCTGGCTGGTCAGGTGCAGGGAGGGAGACTGCTCTTCCCTCCCAGGGATGTGGGATCTGGGGGAGCAGCATCAGGATACAGGCTGGGAACATTAGTTGGTCTGAATGGAAGAGGTCGGGGCAGCCCCATCGTACAGTCCAAGTAACAAGAGGAAATGGCCTCAGTTGTGCCAGGGGAGGTTTAGGTTGGATATTAGGAACAATTTCTTCACCTAAAAGGTCAAGCACTGGAACTGGCTGCCCAGAGCAGCCCCATCCCTGGAGGGACTTAAAAAAACATGTAGATGTGACACTTGAAGACATGGGTTAGTGGTGTCTTGGCAGTGCTGAGGGAATGGTTGGACTCTATCGTAGAGAGCTTTTCCAACCTCAGTGGTTCCATTGATCTCAAGGGATCAAGGTAAAGATGTTTGGAAGACATTTTGGGCAGGAAATCATTCTGGCCCTGCCTTCTGGTCTGTGAGGTGCCAGCAGCTGTATTGCCTTCCTCAGTTTTTTGTGACCCAGTGTTTTGATTTACTCTTGTACTTGAGCAACAGTCAGAACCTGTTCTAACGCTGATTCTTCAGTTTAGCTGTTATTTAGATCCTCCTTTGAGCTTGTTTTGGCACGTTCCTTTCACCTCTTTGTTCCTGAAGGATCTGTTTTCTCACTGGGTCTTTGGTTGACCGACAAAGGTCAGTGTGATGCTGAGGTCCCACCTTCAGTCATCTCCACAGGGGTCCTTGACTGAATCAAAGCTAATCAGCCTATTTGTCATCTTCCAAACAACACACTATATTGGAAGGGAAGAAAAGACAGGATTCATGGGGTGACTTGGAGTAACCCATCAACCATGGATGAACACTTGGCTCAGGACATCTGGGAGGGTGATCCTCCTGTTCTGTTCATCTGGGACTTGCAGTTCACCAGTGGCTTTGCTCATAGGGATGCCCAGCCATGCAGTTGTGGGGCATCCCACAGCTTGTGGGGCATCTTACCAGCAGCTGTTGCCTCAGGGAGGATGTGGATGGCTCTGGGAGGATGTGGATGGTTCTGAAGGGATGCAGATGGCTCTGGGAGGATGTGGATGGCTCTAGGTGGATGTGGATGGCTCTGGGAGGATGTGGATGGCTCTGGGAGGATGAGTTTAGCAAGGCAGAGCTGGTGAAGGGGATGGTCTGTGAGGCTGGTGAGGAGGAGAGGGAGCACTGGGTGCCAGTGGTGACACATGGTTGTCCCCAGAGAGGACATATCACACATGCATCCTCTGGGATCACACTGTTCCTTCCTCCAAGCCTGGTGTGTGCAAGGTTTGATCCGTACTCACACATCTTACCGAGCACCACTCCCAAATTCACTGGCTCTGCAGCTTCCTGGTTGGAATGAGGCCACCTAATTTGGGAACCACCGGGGGATATTCCCACCCTCTCAGCTTGTGAAATCCTGGAGCAGTCACAGACTGTTGGTGTGTTGCCTGTCCCTTGGAGAGGGAGGACACCACCCTTGACCTGCAGGTTGGGGTGGGGGCAGAGTGAAGCTTGTGGCTCCGATGCCACCTCCCATTTCCTTACAGCAGCCAGAGTGTCTCAGGGATGGATGTTTAGAGGCAGCAGCGATGGTTTTGTGTGTATCCTACAGTCCTTGGGATTCCTGTCACCAATGAATGGTGCTTCTGACCTGGAAGCAGCACAGAAGCCACCAGCACAGCTGAGTGATGCTCTCTGGGTTGTGGAGCAGGGCCAGACATCCCCAGGAATTCCCTCAGACCCTCGGCAGTCTCCCGTGTCGATGACACAGAGGTTTTGTTGGTGGATGGACCCTCCCAGACCCAGGTGTGTTTTACCAGCCTGGTGCCTGTTGGATACTGGCAGCGGGATTACTCATTGCATGGGAGCTTGGTGCTCTCCTAAGGGAAGCTTTGTTTTTCCCATCACCCTGTGAGCACCTGTAGGTTCCTGTCTGCAGTTTGCATCCCCACTGGAGCCTCCAGTGACGTGGGACCAGGGGCTCCATGTGGGAGCCTGGGGTGCTCCTCAGCACCTTCACTATTAACTGAAGCCTGTGAAGGACCTTCTGAGAAATGCCCCCCTCAAACCTTTCCTGCTTTGCCATGACCTCTTCCATTCCCCAGCCCCACAGTATCACGAGAATCCCATTTGTGATGTTTTCCTGAGCATCTTCGTGGGGTGAGAAATCCCCAGAGAGAATCCCCTTCCCAATGCTCATCCTTTGAATCCATGCAACTCCAGGCTTTGGCAAGTGAAGGAATGGAGAGAGATGAGCTCTCCTTCCCCCCATGATCACACAGCAGCTGCAGAGAAACGGGTATGGAGGAGGGACAGGAGTGCTGTGGTTTGGGATCATCCGGAGCAACTCCAGTCTCCTTCCCCGCTGCACAGGGACTCACTGTGTTCTCCTGACTCAGTAACATGCTGCTATTCAATTAACTTTTGACTTCTGGTTTAAAGGAGCAGTGCACAAAATAGTTATTTACTTCATTTGGAAATTCTTTTATTCGTTAGCATAATTACAGCTTCCTCCTTTTTCCTTTTTTTTTTTGGATACTTTTCTTAGCAGGGGGAGGGAGGGAGGGGGGAATATTTGCTGCTCTCCTTGTGGTTATCACATCCTTCAAATTACTAAAAGAGGCTGGGATAATAGGTCTGGTGATTATATATAGGCACCATCTGCTCTGTGGCTGCTTCCTATCAAAGTGCAGTTAGAGGAGTGCAAGGAGGATATTTTCTCTCCAGCTATATTAAGACTCTGTTTCCATCTCGGCTCCAAAGCAAAGCTCTCTGCATGCAAATGGATCAAACACTCTGGAATCAATGGCTCTGTTTTGGCAGCCTTGAAGCTGATTTTTTTTTTTTTAAATTTTGTTTTATTTTCGCCTCAAGTTTGCCGTTCCCATCCGTTACGCAATTTTATTCGAGGCTGGTTGTTCTGCACTGGGTGTTTTCCTGTAACCATAGTCCCCCCTGTTTGCTGAGCAGTGCGGTCTCGTGTTAGCTGGCGCAGGGATCTGTGTCATAACTCCAGTGAGAGGCAATATCTGAGCAATCAGGAATGTTTTGGAGGATGATGAAGGCAGATATTTAGGATGCATCTGCTGTCGGTATGCAGAGGAGGTGGAAAGCTGAGCTAATTTGGAGCAGTAATGGGAAAGAATTAATCCACGTTTTGTGATACCAGGCGGAGCTGTCCTGTTGCTGTTGGGGAGCATTGCAGGGCTCAGGGCTTGGGAGTCGTGGAATTATAGAATCCCAAACTGATTTGGGTTGGAAGGGACCTAAAAGCCCATCCCTGCCATGGGCAGGGACACCTTCCACTATCCCAGGTTGCTCCAAGCTCCGTCCAACCTGGCCTTGGACACTTCCAGGGATGGGGCAGCCACAGCTTCTCTGGGGAACCTGTGCCAGGGCCTCACCACCCTCACAGCCAAGAATTCCTTCCCAGTATCCCATCTAACCCTGCCCTCTGGCAGTCTAAAGCCACTCCATGTTGTCATGGGATGTCCCTGCTGGGCACCATCTTTTGCATCTTCTCATGTGGGGAACCGGATTCTGCATTTTCCCCTTGGTGACCTTGGAGCCCCAACAGGCTTTTCTTCCTCTCCTGGAGCTGGTAAGACTTCATGCTCTTGGAATTAGAAGAGAGCAGAAGGAGTTTCCAGCCCATACAGAGGGTGCTTGTGACAGGACATGTGAGTCCCCAAGAGGTGGAGGCGAGAGGAAGCTGATAAAGCTGAAACACCAAGGAATTTGTCTTGGGGAAATTCCAGAGGTTTTGCATTCACCCCTTGCCCTTGACTGGTTTAAGACCCTTCTTTCCTCACTCCCAGTTTTCCACAGGTTGCATATTGCTGTGTAAAGGATGCACATCTTCCAGCTGTAAGCGATGGAGGGATTTCTCCATCCGGAGTGTAACGTGGTGGAAGCTGATGCTGGCAGAGGTCTCAGCAGGTAGATACTTCTCAGACCAGGGGTTGAGGCAGTGGGGAGCCCAGGCTGCTGCTTGAGCAAAGAAAATGCTCTTGGACATCTCTTCTGGGTGGAAAAGGACTGTAGGAAAGGAGAGTTTCTGCATCCCGGTGCTGCTTATCTGGCTTGATCTGTGAGCAGGAGAGGAATTTCTCCCAGAAGCCCACAGCAAAACCTATTTTCTGGGATAATTAGGGAGGCTTGGTTCAGCACAGCAGTGTTGTTGTTAACAGGCCGGGATTTCCCACGGGTCAGACACTTTTTATCTGTGGTTTGTGTATAAATGTAGGAGAAAAACCCACATTTATTGGCCTGGAAATCAGAGCATTGTGTTTACCCCAAGAGCCACCTGGTTTGGGGCAGCACCTTCTTGCAACATGACCCTAATCCTCCATCCCCCACCAGTCCCACCTTCCCAAGCTGCTGTTTCATGCATCCTTTTGTCTGTGAGTTAAATCAGGGTAGGGATTCCCACTTGGTCTGCCTTGCTCCCAGCTTGCTGGATGCTCTGGTGGGAAGCCCCAAGGAAGGATCTTTCTGTACTTAAAGGGACTTTTAAAGAAGAGGGAGAAGGACCTTTTGCGTGGGCAGACACTGACAGGACAAGGGGGAAGGCTTTTAAATTAAAAGAGGGGAGATTGAGATTAATACTGGGAAGAAATTCCTAACAGGGAGGGTGGGGAGGCCCTGGCACAGGTTGCCCAGAGAAGCTGTGGCTGCCCCATCCCTGGAAGTGTCCAAGGCCAGGTTGGATGGGGCTTGGAGCAACCTGGGCTAGTGGAAGGGGTCCCTGCCCATGGCAGGGGGTTGGAATGGGATGATCTTTAAGGTCCCTTTCAACCCAAACCAATCCAAAATTTTATGAAGGAGACTGAAGGCAGCTCCCAAGCTCCTGCTCCTTGGTGTGACGAGCTGGGCTTCCTTCCAGACATGCATCCCGTTGGATTGCTGAAGCCACCAAGGGCTGCCTTTACACATCTGCAGACTCAGCCCTGCTCCTGCTGCCACACAAATGAGTAAATAACAGCCACAGCAATTCCTGGCAGAGCCAAGCAGCGGATCCACGGGTGTTTGTGCCATGCAGGGACTTGCAAAACCCCCTGCGAGGGTTTCTTCCCACCAAGCCTGGATGGTACCTCGCATGCCCTGCTTGGAGGGAGCAGCAACAAACGGGTTATTGTTTCTCTGTCCAGTTTCTTGAACAGGAAACTGTGTTTGGAAACGTCATTTCTTAAAAAAAGTTTGCTTGACAGGCTTCTCTGCAGTCTGTGCTTCTTCCTATTTCTCTGCCCGAGGCAGGACTCTGCTTTTACAGGTTTTTTTCCTAACGCAGGGGCTCATACCACTGATTTCCTAAGGCCACTTTTTCCTTACACCCAGTGGCTTCTTGCATTTGGGACCCTGAGTTTCACCCCCTCGTGGCTTACATCACCCCCTGGTTCAGAGGCAGGGATGTGGATTATCCACCTCCTACAAACACAGTTAAAAGTCACAGCCACAAAACACAGGGAGACCAAAAAAAAAAAAAAAGGAAGGACAAACAAAAGGCTCCAAGGGTTAGGGGATGTGGAGCCAAAAAATGTTCCTTCAGGTTCTGCTCTGGCCGTGCTGGAGCTGCCCAGGGCAGCGTGGGCAGAGGGTGAATGGGGTGCCCAGGAAGGAGGCCGGGTGCCAGCCGGGCAGTGTGACCCACCAGCGGCTGTTTCCAAGGGTCCTCGGCACAGGAACGCTGGAAAAACCACAGGGATTGCTCTGCCAGTGCAGGGAAGCCTTCCTGGAGGAGAGGATGCGTCGTGACTGGGGTAGCAAGGAGGAGGAGGCAGAGGGGAGACCTGAGTTGAACCTGGGGGTTGCTCTGTGAGGGGGTTGCTCTGTGTTCCCTCTCCGTGCGGGAGCCTCCGGGCTGCACAAAACATTGTGTTCCCTCAGTGGATTGAAAACATCCCTGCTTCCTACAGCAAATCTGCAAGTCAGGCTGGTGCTCCAGGTACCTGCAGGCCAGGAAAGGAGCTGTGCATGAGCAGACTCCACCTGAGGAGGCACCATGAGAGGCTTTGCAGCCAAGAAATGCCATTTTCAGACTGAAAGCAAACAAACAAAACCTCACAAAG
>VYXB01001738.1:4663-171376 GCA_013397135.1 Pachyramphus minor | reverse complement strand
GGGGAGGGGAAGGGAAGTCCCACTGTGAGCCAGTGAATGTATCTAGCAGCTGATGTCCTCTCCAACAGCATCTACTCAGACACAATGCCATGGGACTGTACCTCAAGGCCTGGTTCACCAAGTGGACCACGGGATCCAGGCTCACCTCCTGGGCCAGGATCACCCTGGGGAAGAAGTGAAGAAGGGTCAAATGTTTCCTGGGCAAGGCTGGCGAGGCAGCCCCCGGTGTTCAGGGCTCCTCCTGAGCCTCTCGTCAGGCAGAGCCGTGCTCAGCACAGCCACCAGCCTGCCACAGCTGAGCCTGGGGACACGGAACAGGCAGAGAGTGGGCAGTGCCAGCCCCAGCACACCAGGCAGGGGTGTGGGAGGGGGATCCTGACCCTGCAGATAGTATGGGGAGTCTGCTTACCGGTTCCCCTTTCTCTCCTTTGGTCCCTGGCACTCCTTTTGGTCCAAGGTCACCTCTTGCTCCCTGCTCGACGGAAGGAAAAACAGATCCAGTATGGAGCACATCTGGATGTGCTCAGGCACAGGCACTGCTGCATCACAAACACATGCCTGCCTGGCCAGGGAGAGCATCCTCTAAAGGAGCAGCTCAGCACAGAGCAAATAAACAGTGTTTACACAGGCATTAACTGAGAAAAAAGAAGGTCTGCAATGGGTTTTTCAGATGGTTTCAAATGGAGATGGGCTTGGGAGATACAGTCAGGCTCTGCAGCTGCAGGAAAAGCCAGGGCAGCTGCTGGCAGGACAGGCTCCTCAGCCATTAACCCAGAGGAGGGGGAGATGACTCCTTGGCATTTCAGTCAGTGCAAAAAAATGGGTGATGGAGACAAACACACTCACCTTGGGTCCCGGCAGCCCTTTCTCCCCCTTGTCACCCTGCAAAGGGAGAGGAAGGAGAGGTCAGCACCTGACTAGTACTGGCCCTGCACTGTGCACACCCAAGGTCTGCACTGAGGGGCAAGAAGCTGAAGAGCAGGTGTGACTTCAGGCTGGTGGTTGGGGTGGTAGGCACAGCCACCTCCTCACCTCCATGATGGAGGCTGAGGTCCCCAGCACCTCTGCCATGAGACTGATGGACCCGTGGCCAGGTTCAATCCTGGCGTTCAACCCCCTTTCTCCTTATCACAGGCACCACTCCCTGA
Organism: Pachyramphus minor; assembly: GCA_013397135.1. NCBI lineage: Eukaryota > Metazoa > Chordata > Aves > Passeriformes > Tyrannidae > Pachyramphus > Pachyramphus minor. The sequence continues at coordinate 170,228 of VYXB01001738.1, read as the reverse complement.
CCATTTTCCTCCCTCTTTCCCTCTTCTTTCAGGCTGCCAAGCTCCACCAGCAACATCCACTGGAACAGATTTCCTTGTGAGTTGGATGAGGAGTACATACCTGTGGCCCTCTGGGTCCAGGGTAGCTAAAGCCCGGTCTGCCTCTGTCACCCTTTGGTAGAAAAAAAAAAGACCCATAAGATACCAAGCCCGGCCTTTCTGACCTGGTGGTGCCTGGTGTGACTGTTACAGCCATTTTTGTCTTCTCTCAGGGCAAGACACCACCAGGAGCCAAGACTTCTACAGCTGGCCCTGAAGTATTGTGAATGGCTGTGTGGAGCAAGGATTTGCAGGGTCTTGGGGATGTCACACGTGGGGGTGACCCTGAATCTGTGCAGGATGAGGGATGTAACCAGAACTGCCTTGGCTGGAGCAAGACCTACATCTCTGCCCCTTAGGGAGGCTCAGGTCTAATTCTGTTTCCAAGGCACACAGGTTTCTGCAGTGGAAACTGCCTTTCCTCCTCCATAAATAAATAAATAAATAAATAGGAACACCAACCCACCCTTTCAAATACAGAGTTTTGTTCATGAACTTTACCTTCGGTCCTGGTGGTCCAGCGTCACCTCTTGGTCCCAGGTCACCAGGGTCCCCACGCGATCCCTGCAGGATAGTTTTGGGGAGAGAGGGGGGAGTGGGTGAGGATGAACCCTGATGGACCATATCTTTTCTCCCAGCCACACAGGGGACTGTGCTGGAGAATCCAGCTCTTGAGATGGTGCTGCAGGAGCATCTCCCTTCCTGATGAGTTTACTGTGATAGATGTCCCCCAGAGCCACACGGGTGTCACAGCACTACTGTCACAGTGGGGTGCTGGACTAACCACAGGCCCAGGACTAATGGATGCTTGTGGAGTCCCATCTTCCCTCTCCCCCACAGTGACCCGCCCTGAGGGTTCCTTCCATATTGTCACAGAAACACCTGGCACCAGGAGTGATGGAGAAGCAGTGACTTCTGGGTCTTGCAACTTCTCCTTGCCCTAGAGGAGGCTATTCAGGGGCCTCTGGGCTAATTTTTGAGCCTTCCTGAGAAAAGGTCATGCAGGTTCTCCTCAGGAAGGTCAATGCAGCTCATGTCAGTAGAGCAAGCTCTCACTGCAGGGGGAGGACAAGGCCACACAGGTGTCCAAGCATGACTTACTATCCTGCCTGGCTCTCCCACAGCACCTGGAGGACCTCGGGGTCCTGGCAGTCCTTGGTCTCCCTGCACAGCAAAGAAAGACACAAGAATGTACAGAGGCAGATGTGCATGAGGAGGAAAGCCAGGCAAGCTGCCCTGGATGGCAGCAGTGCTCCCCTTCCTCCTGGCTGTCACCAACTCCTGCCCCATGCTTACCCTCGCTCCTTTGTTTCCAACCTCACCAGCCAGACCACGAGGACCCTCTGGACCAGGATCTCCCTGTGAGGAAGGTAAAGATATTCCTGGTCAGGGATGTCTCTAATGCTATCTATCTATCTATCTATCTATCTATCTATCTATCTATCTCCAATGGTATATGGAGTGAGAAGGCCTGATGCCCTTCTCACATCTGGTGTTTCTTGGCTTGAAACAGTGTCAGGGCAGCAGGCCCTCTGAATGTGTCTCTTAACCTTGAGCTTCAGTGCCCTTCATCCCCTCTCTGGACCAAGCCCTGGAAGAGGCTGTGCCTGATGCCAGCAGGGCAGGCAGTGGGCACAGTGGGATCTCTGATTCCCAGCTCTGGTGATGGACACTGCATGGCTGGGCAGTAGCACATCACACACACCAGTCCCACCCATCTCAGGCTCTTCTGCAATGGTCTGGCCAGTTGCTTTACTTACTCTTTCTCCTGCACCCCCAGGAGTGCCTTTGCTGCCTTTTGTCCCTGGATCTCCACGTCGACCCTTAGCAGATACAGGAAGTCACATAAATGGGAGTGAGAAGATGGATGTTACCTGTGCAGTGACACCTGACTGCCCAACCTCCTCCCCCTGGGCCCAGGGGATGTCTGCTTGCCCTCTGAGTGAATGTCTGGCTGGCAGCAGGGGAACAGGGATGCCCATTCTTCCTTTTGGGAAGCCACAGCCAGGCTGTTCTTTCAGGGGGGTAGTCACCACGGTGACCACAAACACTCCTGGTTCATTCCCTCAGGGTTAAAGACTCTGATTTACTTCCAGCTCATCCAGTGTTGCTTTTCCCACAAGGACACAAGCTGGCTGGGCTCTGTGGCTCCATGGTGCTGGTGGAGCTGTGCCAGGGAACATTGTCTCCAGACCACTCCCCAAAATTTGCAGTGCCCCATCATATTAACGTTGGTCTGTGTGGCACCAGCGATATTGTGACACTGCCCTTTTCAGGGAGCTCTGCCATAATGGCCACCACATCTTGACTCTGTGAGCTCCTGCAAGAAGCCAGAGGTCTGGGGAACTTGCTAGAGAACAACTTACTAGAGGAAAAAGGCCAGGCCTTTGTGGTTATGTGGGAACACAGGACATTTCTCTAAGGTGAAATGGTTAACATCAGGCTTAGTATTATGGGAGTACTGCTCTATGATGGAAGAGGCATCTGCACATCTTTTGGGATGCACAAGGCACAGCATCCAAGCTGAACAGGGGAGTTTCTCAGTGCTCATCCAAGGAACTGCATCAGGTTCCCATGGTGTGCCCACTGTCCAGGGACCTATTCAGGCACTTACAGGCTCTCCTTTGGGTCCAGGTGCTCCTGCTTCACCTTTGCTTCCCTTGTTTCCAGCAGGCCCTTGAGCTCCGGGGTTGCCTGGAAGTCCCTTGAAGAAAAAGAAATATGGTTTGTTGGAAGAGGGGTCAAGGTGCACAACCCCTCCTTTTGCTGTGCCAAGCAGTCCACCTTGAGCAGAGGTTTGTATGAGCACCCAGCTTCCGCTTCCACACCCTCCATGCCCAAATGTCACTGCCACGAGCTGGGCTCCAGCCTTGGAGTAGTGTGATGCTCTATCACCTTCCCACCATCAGCTGAACCCAGGCTTGTCATCTGTTCCTTACAGCATCCATCCAGCCCTGCTCAAAGCCAGAGGGGCTGTGTCAGCCCCATGCCTGGAAGTGTTCAAGGTCAGGTTCAGGGGAGTTGGAACTGGGTGACTTTTAAGGTCCCTTCCAACCCAAACCACCCCGTGATTCTACGAATGGATAGCACAGCAAGATAAATCATTCCAAGTCCAATTTGTCTGCTTTTCTCTGCTCTGCAACGCTCAAGACCCATCCTTGTTTTGCTCTAGGCACTGCAGGAGTGTTGTGTGGTGCCTTCTCCTGTTTCCCATTGTACTGGTGGGGACATATGTGGTGGGAGAGCTCCCTCCACCACCCAGAGGCTTGTGCATTCTCTGTGCTGGTGGGCTAAGCAGCAGGATCACCAGAATGCCCTGGCATGCAGCCACCTGTCATGCAGTTGATTCTGCTCCAGCTCCATGCCACATGGAGCAGACCACAGAAAGACACTGGAGGCACTGGAACGCTGCGTGAACCTACCGGGCTTCCTTTTTCTCCTGGAGGTCCTGGGGGTCCACTGCGACCAGGTCGGCCAGGATCTCCCTGAAACAGGCAGAGGGCAGTGGTCATTCCCTGCCTCAGCAGCACGCTGCACTGTGAGCAGCCCAAGGAGCAGGGCCAGCAAGGCTCTTCCCTCAGCTCCTGTGCCTGGTGACGGGATCCAGACCCCAAAGCTCACAGACTCCATGAGCAGCGCAGGATTTAGGAGTAAATACAGGGAATGGTGTTTAGCTGTCCCCACTGGTGGCCTCTGCCCACACTCTGCTGTCTGTCTAGAGCACTTGTACCTTTATGCCTGCATCTCCTCTTTCACCTTGGTCTCCTGCATCTCCTGGGTAGCCATCAGGGCCCTGGGGAGGGAAACCACAAAGAATCACACATTTCTCAGTGGCAACACTTTCCCTGCAGAATAAATAAAATAAATATTTCTAATAAAATAAACTTTCTAAGCCAGTGCTTAGAAAGTTGCTCTAGAGACCAAAGTGGTTTTTGCTTGTTGCAGTGTTGATGAAAGTGGCAGCTCCTCCTCTCTCCATGGAGGGGAGGGACAGTGGGAGTTCCCAGCTTACTTATATACGGAAAGAAGGCACAATAAAATCAGTCTGTGCTCCCCACTCCAGGGATCCCAGGTCTGGAATCAGATCAGCTGGTAGGAAAACAGGCCAGTAACCTCTCATTGGCCATCTTTGTACATATGTAACTCACTCAGCCCCTACACAGCTGATGTGCTGATGGGTTTGATGGGTTCCTACCTTGTCACCACGGTCACCCTTGCATCCCGGTGGTCCAATTCTTCCCAGTTTGCCCTGGAGAGATTGCATTCAAAAGAAAAAGGCTGAGAAGCTGTAGGTGTCTGGAGGAAAACACAGCTTTTCTTGTTAACAGTTAATAATTTTTAGTGTCATCTGCTGACCTTTCCTGTCACCAGCTAGATAAAAAACAGCAAGTGTATTTCTTGAACAGAAGTGGGGTGTGCAGAGATGAGTGGAGAAGGAGAAATCACTGTAAAGCCCTGAGTGGTAGTAGGAATTCAGTCATGCTCATCCTGCACACTTGCCCTGGGTGATGGAAATGGCCCTTGAGGCTGGATTTGGTGGTCACTCATGTCCACGGTTTTCCTCTCCCATGTGTTTCGTGTCAGAGCAGCTCAGGTGTGCAGCAACTGCCTGAGGGACGCTGTGAGAGAGGGACTGCCTTGCTCTGTGCCCCAAAAACTTTGTCATCAGTGCTGAGACAGCTGGTCCCAGATAGAGAATGGGGGAGACTGAAGGGCTTTAGTATTTTAGAGAGCGGCGGGGACTGAAGAGCTTCAGCAGGTATTTGAGGAATGGGAAGAACTGCTATCACCTCACAGATATATGGGTATATGGGTATATGAGATGGTGCAAAGCAAAGCCAGCATGTGATGGCCAGGGACTTTCTTGCAAGGCCCTTGAACTTGGCTTTAGGGCTTTAGGACTAAGAACAAGCAGTAGTTAAGAGACAAAATTTCAGATTCTGTGGCGAACTGCCTCGAAAACCAAATTTCTGCAAAGCTTTCTGTGTCCATTTCCTGTAGGGGTCACTAACACCCAAGATAAGGTATCTACACACGTTATCCAGGCGTTTCACCTCCTCAGCCTGAGCACAGAGCAGGTTACACATCCAGCTTCTGCAGAGAGCTTGCTGACAGAGGGACAATGCTTAAGGTCATGTGGCTGTGTCGGAGGGGATTAGGTTGGATATTATGGAAAGGTTCTTCCCCCAGAGGGTGGTTGGCACTGACCAGGCTCCCCAGGGCAGTGGTCACAGCCCCAAGGCTGCCAGAGCTCAAGGGGCATTTGGACAATGCTTTCAGGGACAGGGTGGGATTGTTAGGGTGCCCTGTGCAGTGCCAGGAGTTGGACTCGATGATCCTTGTGGGTCCCTTCCAACTCAGGATATTCTATTATTCTCTTCTGCGACCTGAATTACTTTGTGCATTTCTACAGGACATGCAGAATGGTGTGCAAATAAGATCACAGAAACCTCAGTCAGAACAGAAAGCCAGCGTGTGGCATAGGAGAAACTAAACCCCATGGGTTGAGAGAGGGTAAAGAAATGAAACAGCAGCAGCGACATAACGGGGTTGCTCCCAGTGCTCCCAGTTCCCTTCTGTCCATCAGTGCCGTTCCTGCCCGCCAAACCAGGGGCACCCTGGGATCAGGAGGGGAAAAAAAAAAGGGGGGGAGATCTATTAACACACACTGCAAAGGTTGGTAACTGGAACAACATGCAAGTTAGAAAATTTCCTTTCTTACCCTCCGTCCGTCGGATCCGATTTCTCCCTGGGGGAAAAAGAGGACAGGAAGTCAGGCACTGCCTACACCGCCCCACCCATCTGCATCCTAAAACCATCACCACTTTACCACACCGTGAACAATCCCTGAAGGAGGAGACAGGCTTTGGGATGCGCTTGGAAATCCCTCCCTATATATGCAATTACGGTGTTACAGGGTTATTATCCTTCCTCGTTACAGCTAATCTCTCCCTCTTTGCATCAGAAAGGAGCACAGTCTCTGCCAAGTGCCCAGCCAGCCATCCTGTCTCTTCTTTCTCACCTTCTCTCCTTTCAGTCCTGGGACACCCTAGACAAAAAAACAGACAAAGAAAAAAAAGAAGAAGAAAATTGCTGTGTTAGCGGCTGGGAAAACATCAGGAGTGGAGGCAGCGGAGTGCAGGGGTCTGGGCTGGGAAAAGGGAAGGTAAGAGGGAGAAGCAAAGCTCCCCCTTCTTCACCATACAAAGAGCTCAGCCGTTGGCTGTGGGATTCTCACCTTGGGACCAGGATATCCGATGGGACCTTCAATACCCGGGTCACCCTTCAGGGAGGAAGACACGGAGAGTTAGCTTGAGGTCATCAAAGGTGTAGGCCCAGCAAATGGAGGGGAGGATTTTCCACAACTCACCTGTCGTCCCTTCAGCCCAGGGGAGCCTGGCTCACCCATGTTCCCCTTGGCACCCTAAGGAAAGAAAAAATGAACGTAAGTGCAGGCTTGGTGATGACTGAGAAAATGGCAGTTTCTGGGAGCATCATGATCCCCGTGGCTGCTCAGACAGGGCAGGACCTCCTTTATTCTGGGGAAGTCAGGGAAAGACTGTGTGGGGCTGGGAGCACACAGAGCTGGGGCAGGACACTGGGACACACGTGAGAGCTCTGCTCCTGACAGTGGGAAACTCAGCGACAGCTGCTGCCTCACTCCTGCTGTCCTGGGGTGCTGGAGGTGCACAGAAGATGCCTGGATGTCTCTCTGCACTGCTGGCAGCCTTGGCACAGACATGGGCACACCAGTGCTGGCTGTGTGCTACTGTGTCTGCCAGGGCCAAAACAGATGCTCTGGTGAGTTATTTACACCTGGGTGTGACCTGAAAAGGCAGCTGAGCTGGGGTCTACGGCACCCTGCAGTGGTTGTGGCAGGCACGGGCATTTTATTGTCTTTCTCACAGCTTAGAGCAACTTACCTTCTGCCCTCGGTATCCCTTGGGACCAGGTGGACCTGCAATCTCCAGGCAGCTCATCTTGTAGCACTGAAATACAAGGATTTAAACAGGAGGTATTTAATTAAACAGCATGCCACCACTTCATGTGCATCCAAACCCCAGCTCAGCCTCTTTTCATGAGCTCAGGCCTAAAATCTACTGTGGCTACATCTGTATCCGGGTTGAGGCAGCAACAAGTACCCTGAGAAGCGCTGCCCCTCAATTAAAGGCAGAAAGTTTCCACGAGCAGGTTCATTACAGCTCAGCTCTGGGCCCAGACAGGAAGGACAGGACTGCCAAGCATCAGAGGTGGTGGGGGCTTGCTCATCTGGGGTCCTCAGGGCACAGGGATGCCCTTTGGACCATCACCTGCATACTCCACCCTCTGTATGCCAAACCCTGTCCCTGTGGTACCAGCAGGGCACGAGCTTCAGCTTGTGCAGCACCTACAGAACAGGAACATGGTTCCAAAGTGATGAAACAAGTCTTTACCATAGACCTGAACTCATTATGGGTAAGGGGGAGGAAGGGAGAGTCCAGTGAGGATTATAACCACTGGATAAGGGGGTGTGCCTCCAGACTATGCACTGATCCACAGGTGGGCAGAGACCCATCCCTCAGAGGTCCCTGCTGTTTTGGGGTAAAAGCTGGTCTTCTCTAACTGAGGCAACTTAAACCTGTGTCGGGTGGCACCGGCATAAGGATGCTGCTCACTCACCTCGCCGTAGGCTTCGTGTTTCTGCAAAGGAGAGAACAGGATGAAGAGAATCAGTTAAGGTGGTCAGCCCCAAGGAAAGACAGCATCCCACCCCTTCTGGGAGGGGTGTGTGACGGTGAGGGAGATGAGATGGTAAAGGCCCCATGGCTGCAAAGATGTTCTCAGCAGAGCCCCCATTAACAGTGCCTCATATGTGGGGTCTCAGAGACCACGCTGATGGTGAGCATGTGTCTCAGTGTGGCACGCTCCCCCATGTGCCCCTGGATGTGGAGCAGGATGGGGTATGGGTCTGGTCTTCAGCACGAGCCAGGACTAGGGTGGCAGCCCAGACATGCCAGGAAGCAAGAGGCACAAACCAAGGAGCCCTGGTTAAGCACCAGAAAAAAGACTCCATTTTCCCTGCTAGAGGTGCTCTCCAGAGCCCTGCCAAAAGCCGCACACAGAGGCAGATGTCCCCCACATCCCTGCACCGCTTCCCTTGTCCTCCCCGCCCCGTGCGGCGTGCCGTACCATGGCTTGGATGATCCTGTCGATGGTGTTGACATCGATGTCCAGGGTGTCCCTCTGCGTGATGGCGTAGTTGTTGCGGTACAGCTCGTGCGGCAGGTTGGCGATCTCCCGCAGCCCCTGCTCGTAGACCTTCTCGCTGGGGGCCACGGCGAAGAGCTTGATGCCCATGTCTCGCGCCCTCTCGGCCTGCACCTTCATCCCCCCGCAGGGGCTGCCGGTGACGTGGCCGTCGGTGATGACCACGGCGAAGTTCACACCGGTGGCCATCTGGGTCTGGATCTGCTGCGTCATGTTGGAGATGGCGCAGTCCGTGAAGGTGCCCCGGCCAAGGTAGTTGATAGCGTACAGCCTGGGCAGGTAAATGTCTTTGCTGCTCGTTAAAGGGCTGTAGATTTCCACCACGTCTGAGTAATGGAGCCCACCAAACTGCCAGGTGATGTAGACTTGGTTCTGGTAGAGCTCGCTCTCCAGTTTATCGATGAACACAGGGATGAACCGCTTTATCTGGTCCACGAGGCTCTGGATGGGCACAGTCTGCAGAGCAACGCTCTCCGAGGTGTCAATGATGAAGTAGACATTGATGGGGCAGTTCCTCTTTTCTGCACCGAGACAATTATTCAGACCACGTCAGAACACTTCATGCACCCACCTGCACTGTCCCCCAGAAACCAGGTGCAATACTGGAAAAAGCTCAAGTCCCACCTAGCTCTAGAACTGACATCTGTGTTTGGGTTAGATGGCTCCCCAGTGCCCAGGGCTTCTAAATTCTAAGATCTGCTACAGAACCACAGAATCCTTAAGGTTGGAAAAGACCTGTAAGATCATTGACTCCAACCATTAACACAGCACTGCTTGGTACTGAATCAGTCTTGAAAAGCTTGCTATTTTTTGTAGCAGTCAGGCTGGACAAGTAAATCACCTCTGCATTGCAACTGAAAAGTGATGAAGTCATCATCACATCTAGAGCAAAAAATTTTATGGCATCAGATAAAGAGCTGAGTGCTGGAGACTGAACTGGTGTCTGTCACTGTATCTGCTGGGACAGGCCACCACTGGCAGACCCCACCCAGCTCTTCCATCTCCACTGGCAGACTCCAGCTCTTCCATCTACCTCTCTGCACTCCAATGCAAACCCAGAACTGTGATTTTGGGTGGAGGACAGTGTGCCCTACACATGGACTGTGCAAAGGGGCAGAAGAGGTGGAATGTCCCACTGTCAGTTCCCTGCAACTAGGTTCTACAACTCGTCATGGCCACTGCGTTTGTTAAAACTGCTGCCCACAAAGGTGACCCAAATTATTTGGGTTAATACCTGCACAGGAAGTAGGACTGAGATCTCCAGAATCCCCATCAAACTGAGCGTGGAGAGGAACTAAAGCCACACAGAGGAGAGTGGAAAACAGGGCTTGTCGGAACATCTCAGCAGGCCCTCAGGATATTCAGGTGCCTGTGGGAAAACACAAGTTACATGTTAAACACGATGCACAACCTCCTAACTCTTCTGGGATGACAGAAGCCAGTCAATGCTCCTTGTAAACTCTCTCTGTGACAAAAAAGATTTCTCTTTCACTGGGCCACTAATATAGATTTTTGTACTGACTTGAAAGCTAGGTGATCAAAAGATTTCCTTTACTGCAGCATGAGTTCCTTAAAACTGCTTTAGCTTCTCTGCCAGTCTGAAGGGAGGGATTAGATGGTGAAGCTATGGCCAGTGCATCAGGACCTTCCAATTCCATGCTTTCTCTCCAGGTGTGTGCCTGACCACCCCATGCCCGCGTTGGCTCCGTCACTCCTGATCCGCACAGATGGACACATCCATGTTCCTCTCTCTTCACCTGCCTGGCCAAACCACCTGTGTGTGTGTGTGTGTGTGTGTGTGTGCAGCAGGTTCTTTCTACCTCCAGGTCACCACGTGGGTGGTGATGCCCGTGTATACTGCAAGGGTACAAAAGTCTTTGCTTGACAGCACTGCTTTGTAGCCCTCACAACCCATGGACTAAAGGGCCAAATAAAGAACCACTTGAAAAAGTGAACACCTTTAGTGTTCAAGGCCCAACTGCATGTGGGAGTACACTTCCTGTGGGGTTATGATGGTGTGTGTGTGTGTAAGAGTTAACAGATCTAGCCTGAAAAGATCTTGGGAATGTATGTACATGTTCAAAGGAATCCAAGCTTTGAAAGGACATTCACAGGCAACACTCAAGTGACACTTGTCACCAGCATATGGAGGAAGAGGTGATGCTCACCTTTATGTCTAGAGGACACTAGAACTAAACAGCAAGGCCCCTTGGGGGCGGCCCATTGATGCTTCTCTGCATGGAGGTCAAATCAATACAAAACAAAACGAAGTATGTGGGATGTCTGTTATGAATCCAGTCAAGAAAGAGAGCTTCTCTCTTGAATGTTTTTTTTTTGGTTACTTCTGGAAGAGTCCAAGGCTTGAAGGGACACTAAGAGTGCATTTGGTGGCACTGGCCGTGCAGGGGGAGGGCAACTCAGTAATGCAGCTGGGTTGCTGCCTCAGCTGCATGAGAAATAAAATTACCTGAAGAATACAGTCAGCTCAGCCCTCCCTGCATCTCTTGAGACCTCTCTTCACACGGTGACAAGCTACTGCCTGGTGGGACATGTCCCATTCCAGTTCACACTGCCAGCTGCTGTGCACCACAGTGTTCTGCAAACTGGTTTATGCTGGAAAGGTCAGCGGTGTCAGTGCTGCTGACACCCCCACAACAGCAACAGCCTTCCTCCTCCTAGGGCTTAGGCCAGATTTTAACTGGGGCAAGAAGAAACAGTCAGGCTCTTTGGAGATCCCCTGGGTGGGTGGGACAAGAAATCCAAAGCTTTGGGAACACTGACTTAAGGTGCTTGACATGGCTCAGCAAAGCCCTGTGACATCAAGGGCCTCTCACACATCTCCAGCTCAGCACCCAAATGTCCCCAATGGGTCCTTTTCCTCACCCTCCACCTCAGAGTGGCTGCAAAGCTGTTTGTAAAGAGACTTGACCGTGGCCTCATGAAAGAACACCTCTTCTGTGGGGAAAGGCTGAAGGAATTGGGATTGTTCAGACTAGAACCTGCCAGTGCCTAAAGGGGTTAATATCTGCAGAGGTAGGTTAATACCAAGAGAGCTGGAGAGGCACTTTGGACAATGGCCTGGAGTGACAGGACAAGTGGGAATGGCCTCACAATGACAGAGGACAGGGTTAGATGGGACATTGGGATGAAATTCTTCCCTGGGAGGGTGCTGAGGCCCTGGCACAGGTTGCCCAGAGAAGCTGGGGCTGCCCCATCCCTGGAAGTGTCCAAGGCCAGGTCGGATGGAGCTTGGAGCAGCCTGGTCTATGGAAGATGTCCCTGCCCATGGCAGGGGGGTGGAATGAGATGAGCTTTAAGGTCCCTTCTGACCCAAACCATTCTGTGATTCTATGATTCTAAGTCCCTGCATAGGTCAGTGTGGCTCAATTTTTTTTGTGCTGCATAGAATAGAAGGGGTATTGTAAGGATAAAATACTTTAACGCTAAAGGGGTGTTTAGTTAAGATTAAGACTTCGTGCCTCTAACTTTACTACAGGTTTTCCTTGTCTTGTGTGCCCTCCATAAAACAGAGCTTCAGGAGATCCCAATCTTCTGTAGGACACGACAGCTTGGTGCCTTCAGACAGCACCATTTTAGAGCCAGCCTTTAGCTGAGAAAGACAGAGACATTAACTTTTGGAGAGGCTGGGAGTGCTGAAGGCTTTGGCCAAGTGTCTGACTCACCATCTCGAGTTTAATCACCTCCCTCTGTCCCTCCTTCCCTCCCTGGGTGTGTGGGGGCGGGAAGGCTCTGTAAGCAGGGCCGCTCTCCAGGCAGAGCTGTGGCGAGCAGTTAACCTGCACGGGCAACTAGGGCCAGGATGGCCCCTGCCTGCAGCCCTCGGGGCTTGGGATTGGGTCAGTGAAACACCGTGACCTTGGACTCTACGTGGGCAGAATGGAGAGGCAGGAACATGACACTTCAGTACACGAGATACAACTCACTTCTCTGCGGTCCTCTTGCACAGCCTCCTCTATTCCACTCTGCACCTCAAGCTACGTTCGTCTTCTGCCCTACCAGCATCCCTCCTGGTGTTAACCTGGGTGGATACACAGTGGGGCAGCTGCTGGGAGCTCCTCTGCCCTGCTCTCCAAGGCTAGGGTGGGCAGTGGTGCCTATTTTTTTATCCTCAGCTGCTGTGATGCTGCTGCAAATCTCACCTGCTGCTGCAAAACGCTGAGATGGAAATCTCAGATTTCAACAGTATTCAGACTAACCTTTTCCTGGATGTTGAAGGCAATTTTTGAAAACAAACAGCCAAAAAAAACCCTAATAGAAAGAGCAAACTGGGAGCTGACTAACTGTGTCTGAATACTTCAGCTTGCCCATCTTGTTCTTCCTTGGCCTTTCTCTCTCTGCCACAGCAGGATCGTTGTGCCTACAAGGCCTTCTCTCAGTATTTGTATTTTTGAGTGATTAATTTCTTTCCCCATGAGATGCACACGAGAGAAAAAACAACAGGGAATCTCAAGCAGTGGGTCCTCTGAATGGATTTTGAAGGCTCTACTTTGCACCATCCTCCCTGTATCAGGTGTATTATGCTCAGGTGCTCAGCAGAAAAATGCAAGGCCTTTGCTGTTCCCACACTCAGGTCCCAGGTGACCTGGCTGTTACACACATAACTGAAAACCACATGGATTTATCCAGACAGAGCCTGCAAAAAAAGCGGCCTTGCAGGAGGACCTGAGTTCTCCTCTTACTTCTCTTCCCACCCTGAACCCTGAACAGCCGAACCAAATGCAATATAACAGCAGACAAATTACTTGCAATGACTGAAATGTGCCAATTATATCTGGCTTTTTTGCAGTCTCACCCCTGATTATCAGATAAAGCAGATTCTAATGCAATAGAAAGGTCACCTCATGCACCTGGCAAGGCAGAGCCATGGTCTGCCTTATCCCACACAGTGACATTCCTGAAGTTCTTCCTGGTGCACTGCGTATTTCTCCTCCAACACCAGAACACCTGAGTGAATTGATCCCAACTTCACAAAAACTTAGATGCTCTGCTCTCTAAGCTAACTCTGCCTGCAAGGAGCTTATTTAAAGTCACACAAATTAAAAGCCATGCAAACAGCATTACTCTCATGAAAGAAGAATTATGCTGGCTATAGCTAAAATATGCAGAATAAAGTTTGAAACCTCCCTGCTGCTCAAGCCCAGTGTTTTCCACGGCCATGCCCAGCAGGCAGTGCCTGTGGTGCTATTCACTTGTATGCAGCATTTTCTCCACTCAAATGTTTGCTAAATAAAACCAGAAAAGAAAAACATGTTCCATTTGGAACAAAACTCTTATGAGTGCACCTCCTCTTCCCTCTTGTTTGTGTGTCCATGGTTTGCACACTGCACAAGGAGGGAATTTCAGTGTTACTTGCTGTCACTACCCAAACGTGCCCTGTAATTTTATTCCCTGGGCAGAGCACCCGGGGGGGTGAGTGAACAGCTACAGGGACCCCAGATCTTCTCTGTGTCTCCTAATGTAACTGTCCTGGGATCTGAGCCAGGGAAAGCCGGGGCTGCAGGAAGGCTGGGGGGAGGACACCTCTGCCACCAAGTGCAATGAGCTCGCAAGCATTCCTGAATGTGCTGTTACCTCCCAAACTAGAGGAGCTTGTGCCGATGTAATTCAGCACAACTAGGAGGCATGGACCACAGGTTAGTCTAATTCATATCTTCCAAAATCCCCAAAATCAAAGGGGAATCATGCAGCAGATCAGCTGCTCTGCCCTGCTGCCCCTGCTGCCATCACTTCAGTGTTGCTGCTGAACTCAGCTCAGAGAAGACTTTGGTTCAACAAATCCAGTCCTTTTCCCTGAGGGATTTTCTAGACTTCTGGCCCTGGCAGATGATAGCTTGTGGCCCACACTCCTTGCACCTGGAAACCAAAAAGCCTCTTGGAAAAATGCCAGAAGTAGCCAAGAGTTGAAAGTAAAGGAAAAATAAATATTCTTTTATAGCAGGTACGGTCTAAACATGATGTGCCCGAAGTGGGCACCTTGCTGAAGAGCCCACGAACAGCAGCAGGCACAGGCTGGAATTTCAGAGGGATTTACGTTATTCCCGGTTGGACATCCGCCAGTAAGTAACTGCACGACTGCTGTACGAGGAGAGAAAAACTCTGCCTACCTGGAAAGTGCGGTCATCAAAACTTCTCCTCCAAAACCGCTCCGAAACGTAAGGAAAAAAGACTTTGTGGAGTGGCTGGTGTCAGAAAGGCTCCCGCATCCCCGGCTAGAGGGTGGCTCCGGGCTCTGGGTGCTGGGATGTGCGGGGTGAAGGAGCGGGAGGAGCAGCGGAGGCGTCTCCAGCCCAGTCCCGCTATTCCCTGGCCGTCTGGAACTGCCCTCTGTGTTCCTCCTCCTCCTCCAAAATCACAGTCTCATTTGCAGTAGCTCCAGACATCCACGGAGAGTCACTGTGGGTCTACCGAGACCTGGGAGGATCCCCTCCCATCCGCTCACCGCCCCCAGCTCGGGGTGGGTCGGGGCGAGGTTGTCCCCTCTGGAGCTGAAGGCATCTTTGTTTTGCATAAACTGGAAGTCTCATTTTTCCATGATGAGAGGCCCCTTTTTCGTGGTTGGCATTGCTGCCCCACATATTTGTACCATCAAATAGTGTTTCTCTTTCTTCCCTCCTCCCGTCCTACTCCTCTTTCCATCCTAGTGACGTGTCCTGAGTGGAACAAATAAAAAACAAGAGCATTTCAAAAAAGAGTAGCTTGCAGAATAGAATCATAGAATCATTGCCTTTGCAAATATCCAAGTCTTGCTCAGAGTCATCCAAGTCTGAGTATTCCCTATTTCTATTGATTCTTTTCTGGGTTTGGATTCATAGAATCATGGAATCATAGAATATCCAGAGTTGGAAAGGGCCCACAAAGATCACTGAGTCCAGCTCCTGGCCCTGCATGGTACAACACCAGAATTCCCACCAGGTGCATAGGACCATTGTGCAAATGTTCCTTGAAATCTAGGGGTTTGTTGTTACTGTATTCTTTAAAATTATTTTTAATTTCACATGCTGTTTTTTCAGCTCCGCTAAATGAAAAATGGGGCAAATGTTCCAACAAAAAATATGGAGAACAGCAATGACTTTCAGGGTCATTTCAGACACGATCTGTTACCCCTTGAGCTATGAGAAGTTTCTCCAAACTTCTGTGCAAATGGACCTGGATCAGGTCACAGCTGGCACAGACAAAGCAATTGCAATGGGGAAACCCAATTTAACTCTTATTTCACTCTGCTGGCTGCTGAGTAGTGACAAAAGCAAAGGATGTGTCTCAAAAGATCTCAGAGCTAACCCACCAGTCCTGATAGACAGGAACACATTGCTCAGGCTCCTGGTGTTTGCAAAAACATCTGAACTACCAGATGAAAACAATAAACCCAATTCTGTGTAGTTGCCAGTGCTTACAAAGGTGCATTTCTGGAGTATCCCGTCTCACCATTTTCACCAAGAGTTCCCTGGTGGAACTGGTAGTGCTGGGTTTATGGTGGGACCTGATGATCTTACAGGTCTTTTCCAACCTCAATGATTCCACGATTCTGTGATACTTGAGCAGCACCTATGGGAACCACAGCGATAAAACAGAATTTTATGGGCCTGTTTCCTGTTCACCTCAAAGCCCCGGGACAGAAGCAGAACTCATTCTCCAGAAAGTGGTCAGTAAAGAATAAACATACCTAAGAAACAAGAAATTTCTCAATGATTCCTTGGAAGAGCAAAAGAATGATTTTGTGGGGCTCCTGCTTTCCAGGGACTCTCCTGCAGCTCTGAATGGGGTGGTCCCTTTTCCTCAGGAGCATCATCAGTGAAAAGGGGGGGGGTCCAGCTTCTGGTAATGGTGATTTACCAGACAGTACATGAGATTTCTAATCTCCAACAATCAGTCTCTCAAACCACCCACATTCCAGTAATCCAGTGAACATGTCATGTTCCAGGTCATTTCTTTTGCTTGCTTTGCTGCAGTGTCCAAGCTCTGTTATGTCCATCAACACTGCTAACCCACCTGCAACACAGCTATTTCTAGGCAGGTCTGCCCCTGCAGAAGCTGTTTCTCCAGCAGGAAGCCTTATCACAACCAGCTGGACAGCACATCTGTCTCTTGCATTGCTGGTGAGTGCCCAAAGTGTGGAAAGGAGCAGAGCACAGACCCCTCTGTATCTCCCTCTTCCTCCTCCCAGACAGGTGAGCATTGTATTTTCCCTGCTGTTTCTCGAGTGAACAACCTGCAGACTTTTAGCTTCCCATATGTGCTTGTTGAACTTTCTCATGTCAAATCAAAACCTTTCCTTGCAGCTTGACATGACATAATGTGTTGTCCCTGTTGTTCCTGTATAGTTCATGGAACTACCGCCTACTGCGTATTTTCCTTCCGTAAAAAAGGGCAAACTTGGTCTTTCTCACCTTCCTAGGCATCCATTTTCTTGACATTTGCAGGAATATTATAATCTTTACACCGTTGTCATAGATGGCCACATCTGGCAAGTTCATGTCTTATGTTGGGGCAGAGGTGGTGAGGTGGCAGCTTGTCTTGTTTACACAGAAACTGGGACAAAATCACCTCAGAACATGCTGCTTCTTTTTTTCTGGATAAGTTGGGATTTTTTACATTCTTCTTTTGTAACTGATGGCATTCAAGGTCTGAGCTAGTTCTCTGTAATTGAGGTTTATTTCTTAAGAATGTTCTGAGAATGTAGGAAGCTCTGGAGGAAAAATGGATGTGGGGCAGGAACTTTTTGAGATAGTACCAAAATTTTATCAAGCATCTTCTTTCTTCTTAGTAAAGGGAATTGAGATGAACAAAGACAAATCTTTCTGTGTGCAGTGATCCTCTTTTATACATATATATATATATATAAAATATACCTATGTCTATCATATCTGTTTCATGTGCCTATGTGTCTCATATATACACATAAATATATAAATCTGTCCAGGTAAGGAATCACTCCCCGTCACTCATGGGAGCCCCACCATCTATCTCTGACCTCTCATTATCTCCTCTTCCTAATCCTCAAATAAATTCCCTTTTTTTTCTTTCTCTCTCTCTCTCTCTCTTCAGTGGAAATGCAAATTTCATGTAAAGATTTTTGCAGAGAATTTACACGGGTATAGATTAGTTGCTCAACCCTTATGGTGGGGGTCTATCTGACCCACAAATTATTATTGCTGCTCACAGAACAGACCATGTACTGAACAGATATTTAGCATTCCATTCCATTTTAAATGGAGAGAGAGGAAATGGAAGAAGATGAAGAGTAGAAGGAAAGAAAGATGCTGGACTGTCTGCTCTCTTCTATGACTGCATAGAGTTTGAAGTAAGGCACAGATGGCTACTAGTTCATTTACCTCTCCCTGTAAACTTAAATGTGATTTATGGCATGTTTGGTTGTTCTTTTGTAAACTGTGTATCTGCTCCTTTCTTTTTTTTTGTTTTACATCTGTCTTGTATCCCCCAATAAAATGTGATCTCTGTGTTTTAAACCACGTGCATACATCTGAAACAGCTTTATAGGTTCTCTGCAAAACAGCTACTGTAGTTTCTTTGTGTCTACCTGCAATTACATCCACCTTTCATGGGATTCTGACATTATGCAGTCATCTCCACGGGTCTTGTTTTCTAAATGTGAGCAAAGAACCGAAAACGAGGCCAAGATTGTTAAATGCTTAGCAAAAAAAAATATGAATGCTTGTTTTCAAGTGTTTGTGTGGTTGAGATTCTCAGCATTTTCACTGGTGACAAAGAGAAGGATGGATTTTACACCCTTTTATAGTTGCCATTTTCTGAAATTCTTGCATCCTAATCACAGAACCAAGGAAGGGTTTGGGTTGGAAGGGACCTTAAAGCTCAACTTGTCCCACCCCCCCCAGGGCCATCTTCCACTAGACCAGTTTCCTCCAAGCCCTGTCCAACCTTGAACATTTCCAGGGACGTGACTTCCTTGTAAGAATTCCTCCTAGTGCCTGGAGTAAACTTCATCCACCTCCTCTCCTTCATTCAGGTGGTCTCCACCAGACTCCTACTACAACATACCCCGTGCTGGGCCATCCTCACAGCACAGACTTGGCTGACTCCGAGGCATCCAAGTCAGGTGTTGCCCGTCCTCACCAATGCCCAGCAGAAGACATCTATTAAAAAAAAAAAAAAAAATAAAAAAAAAAGGAAATGAACTTATTTTTCTAGAATAACCCAGGTCATGCACATGAGCAACAGCCCCCACTGAGCCTGACATTCTCGAATTGCAGTAAAATGAGGCACAAAGGGGAATCTTTCTGAAGGAAAAAAGTAAATGTTTTGATACCATATTTTAGCAGCATTTCCTGGGATTTAGGCCATTAAAGCCAACTGCTCCAGGATGTTTAGAGAGTCCTCATGAACACATAAGTGCAATCTGAGGCTTTGCATACTTTTTCCTATTTTAATATGCCGGTGTTATCTTTTAAGTCCCCCATGCTCTTGCAGTTCTTATTTAGCACCCACTTTTTATACACAGCATTTGTGTGCTCGTAAACTGCTGTTTGCTAACACATAAGGGAGGACTGTTTGGAGTCTCTAGAATTTTATTATCAGCAGCCCCAAGGTTTCCCCAACCTACAGCACTTTTGAAGCCTTGCCAGGCACAGGCCCGTTATGAGTGTTTTTTCCCTAGAGCTCAAGATCCTTAGAGGATGAAACATCCCAGGACTCTACGTTGTTTAGATACAGTTGTGAGAAAACCTCCTTCTCCATACTTTCTAATAATCCTCCTGAAACAGTTGTTTAGATCTCTCTAATGAGGAGACCCTTGCTCCAAGATTTATTTCCCCTCTGCTTGAGATTTCCCTTCTCAGGATGGGTTTGGGGACACTGGCTTGAGGGTGCTCCAGGGCTGCTGAGCCAAGCTGCACTTGAAGGTCTTTGAAGGGATTTTTGAGGGTCTTTGAAGGAATTAAGGCCATATTTATTTTACCTTCAGTTGCTCAGTCCAAGCTTATTGCCAAGCTTTTCTGTGGTGGCTCACCTCTCCTGCAGCTGATTCCTCCCAACAGGGTGAATTCCCAGGGCTTCCAGTAGACCACTTCCATGTCTCCTTGCCACCATGCATTGGTTGGAAGAGCTGTGTCAGGCATTTCAATACCAGGGGAATTGAGGGTGCCCAGGGCTCTCCCAGAGGTGCCAGGTAGCACCAACACAAGATCATATGTGAACACAACGAGCAAAAAATTTAGGTTTAGGTTGAGTATTAGGAGCAGGTTCTTCCCCCAGAGGGTGGTCTGGCACTGGCACAGGTTCCCCAGGGCAGTGGTCACAGCTCCAAAGCTTCCAGAGCTCAAGGAGTGTTTGGACAACAAAACCATGGACCGGGTGGGATTGTTGGATGTCCTGTGCAGGGCCAGGAGTTGGCCTGGATTATCCTTGTGGGTCCCTTCCAGCTCAGGATATTCTGTGATTCTATGAAGAATGGGTGAAAGAGAGCAGAGAGAGTGAGGAATGCATGGGCTGGGACCCTTTCTCCCAGAATACTTCCCCTTTTACCAATTTCCCAATCCGTGCTTTTTGATGCTTTCACCTCTTGCAGCACATTTTTTCCGGGCAGCCAGTCAAGACAGTTGAGTCCCAAAACTTGTTGACTCATTGAGAAGAGCCTTTGCACAGCAAAGCAACTGTATTCCAGCTCCCTGGCAGGGCAGGACCTTGGAGTGGTGTCTGATGCCTCCGTGGTCTGGAGTATCTTTGTGGAGGTTTCAAACCGTCTTTAGTTTCTCAGCCCTGGGTAGGGAAAAGAGTTAAAACAGACAGTTTGTGTCTTTGGGGCTTTGCAGTGCAATAGAGCGAGAGCAAAACGACCCAGCTGCATTTGTTTTATTTTCTCGTCACCAGAGAAACAAGAAGGAAAAATTTGCAGTGGTGTTTCCATGAAATTAAGAGGAAAAAAAAACCCCCACATAGTTTATAGAGGAAACCTCATTCCCCTCCCTAGCTTTATACTAGTGATGGTTCAGAAAAAAAAAATACAAGAAAAAAGTACATTTTTGAACTTAGTCACATCCCACCCCACCCATGGTCCTTAACACCGTGTACAGACCTAAGAAAGAAATTCCATTTTCCTTCCTATCTAAACATTTGCTGGAGCCTGGAGGTACAGCACACCCTTGCCAATCCCCCACCCCCCCAGCCCGAAATGACTACTCTGGCTAAGGTTACAAATTAAATAGAGACTTTCTCTGTTAGATTTCAGCTGACTGCATGAATAATATTCCCTTGAGACATATGCATTATGTTTAACCGTAAATCTTCTGGGGGACACTTTTGCAATGACTAAGAGGTATAAATAGAAAGGTAAGGAATTAATTAGCGCCTTGTCCTGGGAAAAGAGGGGGCTGAAAGGGAAGCAGATAGGGGAAAAAAAAGGCTTTTTCTCTGAACGTGGGGGTATAGCAGTGTGGGCTGGCCCCGGTTCCAGTGACTTCCCTTAGGAGTCTGGTGGCCTGGCAAGGATACCTCAGGGTTCAGTAATTGAGCTGATTTATTTGAAATGTTAATTGTGTCTTTAATCCCAGCTTTGCCTCTGTAACCATGCTATTCTGCCCTCGGGTCTTAAACGAATATTTCCAACAGCAACCCTTGTATGAAGCTGAATCCTTAGGGCACAACATGTGTAATGACGTTTCAATGGGACCTGTGAAAAGGAATTAGAAAGGAAATGTGAAAGAAACACCAACATTGAAACCAAAGGGAGGGGTTTTACTGGCTTTGGGTACCTGTGATTCAGGTCTTAAATGAAAATCTGCGACTTCAAGGTTGGAACTGGCAACTAAAGATGCTCATCAAGACAAAGCATTAAATTGAGGTTTTGAAAACCCCTAATCCTCACCAACCCCCAGGAGCTGGAGGGCTCAGAACTAAGCTTCTGCAGTGGTAGGGAGCTGTGTTTGGCTGCTGGACAACAACATACTCCCCATACTGGTCTCTAGAAGACCAGTGCAGTCCTGGAGCAAGGGATTCCATTGTTGCCCCTTTCATGACCTGAATACGGGGCCAAATTTTTCACAGGTCAAACTAAAAATAATTTGTAAAATTTTTGCACAGTTTTGTAATCACAGTGATTTGCAAAATAACTTGAGAAACCAAAATTTTGCAGCTGATTCCAGCCTTGCTAACAGTGTTATGCCACAGGCACACAGATGTCACTCTGAACTGAGGCCTCTGAAATCTGCGTCCACCTCAACCATCAAGCCAGGAAGCAAAATCCCAACGTGCCTCCAGCCCTCTCTGGACTGATTTTATGTGCTGAGCCCTTCCAGGACTTGCTTCCCTCCACTGGGGGAAGCTCTGCAGGCACCCCTGTTTGGGGAGGACAGTGGGCAGCCACCCAGCTGCTGTTCCTGGGGTTGCTGAGCTATTCCACTGCTCCATGGCTGCTGCTTCTCACGTATTTGAAGTGAATCCAGGGAACCCTGTGCAGCTCTTCGGCTCAGCTCCCAGGTCACGTAGAGCAGAGTGTTGCTTATGCTTTTGGCACGACACTTAACGCCTCCCCTTCCCTTACACACATGCTGGAATTCTTGCTTCCACACAAATCGAGGTCCTCGTCCCATTTGTGGCTGTACTGATACTGAAGAAATGTGTAATTCCCTAATGAATTGTCCTCCTGGCCAAATACAACATGGCAATAAAATTCCCCTCTCCCATCAGGTGAACTGAGAAGGAAAATGGTATTTGCACCAATAGTCATAAAAGTTTGAACAGCAGTTTTGGGCATGTAAGAAATGCAATGTAATTAGATACGCAGTAAGTGGTTAGAAAAAGATTCTCATCTGAGTTAGTTTCAAAGGTCTTATTGAAAAGTAAAACAAAAAAAGCCCCAACCCCCCCCCCAAAAAAAAAAAAAAAAAAGAAAAAGTAAGTTGCATTTTTAAACTGCTATTCCCCTGAGACAAAGCAAATACTCTGCAGAGCAAGTCAGGAGAGCTATACTCCATCCTTCCTTGGATTCCTTTTTGATGGTACCTTAAATCAAGACAAGACATCAGGGTCACGAGGAAGGTAAAATATTTTTTACCAGAGATGCAACATCCTCTTTTACAGGGCAACTGAATGTCTGTGCTCTTCATTTAAGCATTAACATGAGCCCAACCTCCAACACCAAAGGAAAGCATTTTGATCACATACACACAATAAATAACATCTTATGTTTATACTCGTTTTCCCTAAGGCTGCCAGTGGAACTGGAATGCTTATCTCCAGTCCAAAGAGGCTTGAGATTTTCCAGCTTCAGCGTGTGATAAACAACATGAAGGGCGGGGAGGAGAAAGTAAAGCATGTACTCACTGGTTTTTACATACAGTCCTTTTGCTACCCATAGTTCTTCTTTTATTTCCAGCTCCTCTTTTTACCTACAGCTTACCTACAGTTCTTTTACCTACACTTCTTTACCTTCCCTTTTGTTCCTCTTCCATTCAGGCTCTGACAGCCTCCATCTACAAAGATAAAGATACTAAGAGAGACACAGAAATTAGTAAGAAATCAGGCATTATTTATTTCTTTTGTAATTATCTTCTTAGGCACAGAAACCAGAGTTTCATTTTACGCTGAGATTTCCCCTGCACCGCTCTGGGAGTCTAAAGGGTCCCAAAAGGGTTGGTGTTACCTACCTGAGGGCCCCTTCACACAGCAGCATAACTAGAAAATTCACATTTAAAACATGCCCTGCCATGAAATCATGAAGTAAATAATTTGTGCCTCTCCTAAAACTGTGGTAGTGATTGTGGCAGGCCCACCTGCTCTCAGGAGAAGCTTCAAGGCTCAACAGCTGAAGCGTGCATGAGCTCAGGCAGATGTGAGCATCCCTAGAAGCAGCCTTTGCACACCTCACAAGGCAGAATCCCATCCTGTCTGCTCAGCACATCTCTGTCAGGCACAAAGAAACAAAAGGTGAGTCTGTGACAGAGAGATGATCCATCAGAGCCCACCCTCGGGGAGACACAAGGACAATCCCAGTGAGAAAAGGTGAAGGAAGAGGAGGCTGAGGGGGGACCTCATTGCAGTTGCAACTTCCTCCTGAGGGGAAGAGGAGGGGCAGTCACTGATCTCTGCTTTGTGGTTACCAGTGATAAAACCCAAGGGAACGGCCTGAACTTGTGCCAGGGAAGGTTTAGGTTGGATATTAGGAAAAGGTTCTTCACCTGGAGGGTGGTTGGGCACTGAACAGGCTCCCCAGGGCGGTTGGTACAGCACCAAGGCTGCCAGAGCTCAAGAAGTGCTTGGATGATAATCTCAGGCATGTGGTGTGACTCTTGGGGATGGTCCTGTGCAGGGCCAGGAGCTGGACTTGATGATCCTTGTGGGTCCCTTCCAACTCAGCATATTCTGTGATTCTGTGATGCTGGAACAGGGATTGGGAAAGGAAGGACTCGCAGGAGCCACTGGAAGACTTGTGGGAAAATCAGCCTCCCACATCCCTTTTGGGGAATCCAGATAATTGAAGGCTATAGGAGTGCTAGATGGAAAACCCCAGACCGGGGATGATTAAGTTCTCCAGGCCTCTCATCAAAAACACATGGATCCCATTGAGAGACCACGGTGGAAAGACATCTCCTCGGGGAGGAATGAGAACTGGCAGCAGGAGTCAGCAGCTGGTTTTGGCAAAGCCTCTGTCCTGATTTGTCCCTGGGAGTGAACAGCAAGCTTGCCTCTGGTCTGGGGTTTTGCTCCTCCAGCCTTTGGGAAGAGGTGTGGGAGCACAGGAGGTACCAGGTCTATATTTGCCCCCCAGCAGCCTTGGGTATAGGTGCTGCAGCCACCAAGAAAATCCACCTGGGATCCCTACCTGCTGACTGGAGCACACCAGAAAGGACCTGAACCAGAAATGCCAGTAAAAATTACAGCCTGAGTTTGCTGCCTCTGAGCTGCTGACACCCCTTAGCAGCCCCAGCCCCAGTTTCAACAGCATCATGCTGACCTAAGAATCTGTTGCCAGGGGTGGGAGTTGCTTTCATGCAGCCCAAAGTCAGTATTTCAGGAGCATGTGTATTTAAAGGTGTCATTTGGATACAGGTTTGAATATACATTCATTTCAAAGTCTTTTAACATCATCACATATGTTCTATAGGTGCTACCTTTCCTCACAGGCTGTTTGGGTGGGACATGATAACCTCCTCATCCTATAAAGCACCAAAATTAAGGTTTTACAAGTTCAAACACACATAGGTGACAATCTTCACCCTGTGCTCCCATGGAGGCACTATACAGGGTTTGTACTGTAATAACCTCCCTCTCTTCCCTGCAGAACACACATCCCAGAACACATCCACCACTTGAATGGCACTCCCTGCCCTGTCACTCCATGGGGCTGTCCCTCAAAACAGCAGGATTGACTCACTGCTCCATATATCCCTCCACTTGTCCCTCCCCAAGATTTTCTGCCCTGCACAGGACACCAGGTGTCCCAGCAGCCTGCTCTCATGAGCCATCAGATGCAACCCACCAGCTCCAGTCTTCCAGCTCCATTGTAGCCACCACAGGAGCATTTTCCTATACCCATTTTCCTATACCAAGTGTTGGGGTCCCCCTCTGGTGGTGAGAGGTCACTCCCCTCTCCCCATCTGCTTCTGCAGCAGCTCTAGGGGCAGCTTCAGTGCTGCCTTCCAACCAGGAGCTTCCATTTGTGCCCCATCAGGAGCTCCTTGGACCCCCTAAGTTGTCAGTTGGACTTTCCCTCCTTGGGTGGTGAAGGTCCCAGATCCCGGCCATCAGGACAGGATCCCAGATCCAGATCCCATATTCAGACCATCAGGACAGGTGATAGAAGCTTCTCCTGCAGCTTGGAGAAGAACATGTCCCAGTCTGCCCCCTCATCTGGGGAGGGTGCTGTGGGGGTCTCACACCTCTCAGAGTTTCTCTCCGCTTCTTCTCCCTGCCTTGGTGTAGAAAGGACTGGGTAGGACTCAAGCTCTTGGGTAGCAGATAACTCACATCTCTGCATCCTGAGACATGGGGTGAGGGATGCTCTGCTGTGATGTAGCGGTTTTAAATGGCTTCCATCTTCTTTTTCTTGAGCCCTTGTCATAATTAGAGCTGTAGGCAGGACTTTCTCAGCAGGTCCTGGTTATAACACCACGTTTGTTCTTCCCACGGGGACTCCCTGTTCATAGGAGTTGAATGTTTTAATTGTGAAGGAATCAGCTCTGGCAGAGATGAGGCCTTTTTGGCTGGAAAAACCAATGCTCTGTTTTAAGAAGGTTTCTCCAGAAATCCCGTGGTTCTACAGAGTATCCAGAACCCAGCCAAAGGGGTGAAAGGAAATGATTCAGACATGGTGAGGTTATCTGTGACCTGATGAAGAGGAGGCAGCCAGGTCAGTACTCCCATCTTTGCACTCTAAAAGAGGAGGGGATGGGAGGGGAGTCCACCTGCAGCCACCTCTGGCTGGTCAGTTGAGGTTTCACCAAGCCACACACCAAATTACCACAAAAATACATGGAGCAGGAGCAAAAAGCAGAGGGTTTTCAGTGCCTTACTCGACTCTAGTGTCCTGTGTGAGGAAAATCATTAACACTTTTTTCTCAGTTGTTCTCAGCCCACTGTTCCTTGTTCTTCATGTGAGCAGCACATGGGAAAGGGGCAGAAGACGAGTTGTGAGAGCAGGATGGGGGGAAGCAGCCCAGTGCTGTTCCCCCACAGGCTCCAGCTCCAGCCATGGCAATAAGCTCACAGCAGGCACATCCCTTTTCCAGCTTGGGTCATGACTCTGATTTATCTGCCCTAAAGCTCTTCATAAGCCAGGAATGCTTTTTTCCATCAGCTTGCTGGAGCAGAGCACATCGCAAACCTGCACATCTGTAACACATGGAGGGAACCTGGATCCCACATGCTGGGTCTCTCTGACAAGATCTTCTCTGCTCAGGGGACAGAAAGGAGCATTCAGGAGCTACAGCTCTGGAGAGAGGATGGACACAGCCCTGAGGGTCTCCAGCATCTGCTCTCATGGCCATCCCTTCTCTGGTGTCCCTGGCAGGACCAGGCACAGCACCCAGCTGCTCACAGGGACAACCAGGTCATATGGCTGCAGCTTTCTCCTTCACAGCATATCTGAGCCCTGGGCAAGGAAAATATTGACAACCACAATGACATCTGTGCTCCTGCCACCAGACAGGCACAGCACCCGCTTCTGACCAAAATGATCCCTAATGCATCCCTGGAGCATCCTGGGTGGTGTGTTCCTGTAAGATTGACTTGAAATGTAAGGTATGAATATACACAGCTGGTTTCTCCTGATGTAAACCCATGGCTTCTCCGTTTTGGAGGCTTTCCAGCTGTGTGGTGATTGGAGGCAAAGAGAAATAATAAATCCCAGCCATAAATGGAAGCGTTTGTAAGGAACGGGGTAAGAGACCAGCTGCCAAGTCACAGTTACTGCAGGATGACTAAGCAGCACAATCGGCACAAGATTCTGCACTTTCTGTAACTGCTGCTCTGTCACACAGACAAAAGCCATGCACATGCCCTCCACCACACCCTGCAACTCCTCCACCATCTCCAGGTAGAGCTTGGTGATCAGAAACACAAAGACACTGGAGACGGTAGGCAACGGGGTGCCCAGCTCCTGAAGCCTGGCTCTGGGAGCTCTGAAGCAGGGGTGGTCCCAAATCCAAGAGATTACCTTGAAATAAGAAGTCAGGAACCATTTCTGAGTTTATAAGCCTTACCCCACACTTTCCAAGTCCTTTCTGAGTCAAGGTGATGTGCTCAAGAGGCAAGAAGATCCCTATTTAATTTTCCTCTGCCTTGTGTAGTGCCTTGGGATTGCAGACGGCTTTCCTCCGAAACCCTGACTAACCCAGGGCTCTGCAGGGAGGACTTTCTGTTGCCTCTGGTGACATGGGGACCAGCAGGATCACAGCTGAATGGTTGAGGCTGGCAGGCACAATCCAGTCCAAACCCCTGGCCTGAGGAGAGTCAGCCAGAGCAGGCTGCACAGGACAGTGTCCAGTCCGGTTTTGAGTATCTCCACAGCTGGAGGTCACACAACATCTCTGGGCAAACAGTTCCAGGGTTTGACCACCCTCAATGGAAAAAAAGTGTTTGCTTGTGTTCAGGTGGAATTTTGTGTGTTTTGGTTTGTGCCTGTTACCTCTTGTCTGCTCGGGCAGACTCTTATTTTCTTTGTTTTGCAATATGTCACCAACTAAACAGCTCCCAAAATATTTTTCCAGCTCTTGTCTTTACCTAATAACCTGCCAGACATCACAAACAAGAAATGTTACTCAAATATCTTTGTCAACTGCCGTGTTTAAAGTATGTGAAACAGCTCCTGGGATAGTGGCAATGCCTGAATTCTGCATAAGGAATGCCATCCATCATTGACTCACCGTTCAGTCATGGAGCATCTACTGTCAGAGTGGTTTTTGGTTGTGTCTTGCCACATCAATAAGGGGCTTCCCAGGCCCTGCAAAAAATGTAGACTGTGAAACCAAGGAACTCTGAATTTTCAGGAAAACCCAAATCCCCTTGTGATGATGAGGTGTAGAGCCACTCAACTTGGGTTTGATAGAATCGTAGAGTTATAGAATCATAGAATGTCCTGAGTTGGAAGGGACTCACAAGGACCATCCAGTCCAACTTTTGGCCCTGCACGGGACACCCCAACAATCCCACCCTGACCCTGAGAGTGTTGTCCAAAGGCTCCCTGGGCTCTGGCAGCCTTGGGGCTGTGCCCACTGCCCTGGGAAGGCTGTTCAGTGCCAACCACCCTCTGGGGGAAAAACCTTCTCCCAATATCCAACCTAAACCTCCCCTGACCCAGATCCAGCTGTTCTCTTGGGTCCTGTCATGGGTCACACAGAGAAGAGATCAGTGCTGCCCCTCCACTGCTCCTCCTGAGGGAGCTGCAGACCCCGATGAATCTCCCCTCGGTCTCCTCTTCTCCGGGCTGCACAACACCCAATGCCCTCAGCTGCTCGTCTTATGGCTTCCCCTCTGGACCCTCCACCATCCTCCCCATGGTGACCCTTCTCTGTACATTCTCCAGTCGCTCTGAGACCAGGGATGCCGCAGAGGGAAATTTGTTCAAGGCCAGTCTGTCCCTGCCTAGCAGTAAATGGCACTTCCAGCGGGACCCTGTGGTGCCTCGAGTCACATCCCGGGCTGCTGCTGGGAAGGCTGGTTTCAGGCACAGTAATCTGCCACATGTTCTCATTTCCCCTGCGTGCCAGACCCCTTTTGACACACTTTTCAAAGGAGCTGTGGAGCTCCAGATGGGACTCATCCAGCCGCCCTCGGCTGTGTCTTGTTTGGTACGTGCCCAGTGCTTCCCTACTCAGCTCTTGGAGCCAGAAAAAACTGCAGGCTGCTGCTCATGGCCTGGGATTTATCTGGGACAGGCTTGCCTTAGAAAAGCAGCATGCTGGTTTTACAAGCTGCCTCTGAAAAATCTCGAGTACTTCAAGTCCCGTGGCAAATGTGCTGTATGTAACTGTGTTTAGCTCTCACATTAACCCAAACATAATTTTATATGCAGGGGTAATTTCATCATCAGAAATCTGGAGAAATAATCCAGTCTGAATTTCCCATTTTTGCACAAGTAAGCACGACTCAGATGAAGGAGCAAACACTTTGTGGCTCCTGAGGGTTCGGATTCTTTTAGGGCAAGAGAGGGATTTGCAGGGATTTCAGAAGCTATAGGCAAGTGCTTTGAGTTAATATCCATGTTTACAAAGGTTTGAACTGGTTTCTAGAGCTGAGCCAGGAATGAAACACCATCCAGGGTCTGGATGCCTTTTCCCTGTGCTTTTGAAGCACTGAAAAACTGTGGGATCTGGGTTATTCCTGCTTGTTCCTGCCCTGCTCGCTTTCGCTTAAGCCACAAGAAATGCTACTGGAGGGGAACGGGATTTGGTTGTTGGGACAGAAGAAAAGAGAGACAAACTTCAGGCGCAACCTTAGAATCGTGTTTAAGGATCTTTAAGGTCTCATTACATCAGGTTTGTGCCATGTGGCAAAGCCTGCTTCCAAGATGGGGTGCTCAGACCCACACTGCCCACAGCCTGTCCTTCCACTGCCTCTCCCCAGCAGCTGTCTCGGGCCAGGACCAGGGCAGTAGCAGCAGAGGTGAAGGGATCTTTGATAGATTGCAAATATATATTGCAGGACAGGTCTTGAAACTGCTGGCTGCCCTCCATGGGCAAGGACCTCGACTGCCTTGAATGGGGGTCGTGCAGCTGGGCTGGGCACTTGCTGTGTGATTCAGTTCAGTCTGACTGCAAGAGATGCATTTTTGACGTGGCAGAATTCCCTTTCTGGTGTACACCAACATCTGAGGTTTATTACACCTGCAGGAGTTACTCCCCCCAGTCCTAACACAAGAAAAGCTTGTTTTGGGAAAGCTGGAAGAACATCAAAGAGCCACTACACCCCCATGTGCAGGGCAAGGAGGGATTAACAATGAAACTACCTCCTTCTAGTGATTTTCAGTGTGGCAGTCAAGAGGGACCATCCTCATCATAAAGCTGAAAATGAAGCAGATGCAGGGTTGATCCTGAGATCATCGTGAGAAAGGACTGGCTTTTCACAGAATCACAAAATGGTTTGGGTTGGAAGAGACCTTAAAGCTCATGCAGTTCCTGAGATCAGGAACTTCCAATAGATCAGGTTGCTCCAGTCTCTACCAGGAAGGGCACACCGTGGTGCACATCTGAGGGATGTGGGTCCCATGAGGTTTGGCAGGCTGTCTCTCTGCCTCAGCTTGATTCTGTGGAAGGATGCTATTTATTTCCTCTTGTCAAGTATCTCCTGGCATCGCCTCTGTGACTGGGAGCTCTCTGAAGCTCACATTTTCCAGGATAACAGGTCAGATTTCAAATTTCAGCTTCAAAAATGATTTGCTGCTGGCTGGTATAAGCTTGAGGATAACTCCAACTGTGTCCTACTGATCCACAAGTAAAGCAGGGGTTGCCTTCCTCAAAGGTTGTTTCAAAGCTGCCTGTGTACAGACAATTTGTGCCTTAATCCCTTCCTAATCTCCAGGGCAACTGTGCAAAACAAATATCTCCAGGTTCTCTTGCCAGAAGTCTAGTTTGGGTGACTAATCTGCCCCACAGAATGGCTTTGCCATGTCCCTACAATACCTTTATGGTGGGTAGAGGTCTCAAAATGAAATAATAATTGTGTAAGTAAGAGAAAAGAAAGGCTGGCCATACAGGCTGTCTGGTGACATACAAAACCAACCCCAAAGAGACCCAGGACCAAGGAGTAAGGGGACCTCCACCACCCTCAGACCCCTTACCAGTTTGGAGTTTTTCCAGATTGCTGCTGTGATGAGCCTGTCTGCTACAAGGACCTTCTCCATAGGTGCCATGGCTGGGAACAGGCCTCTGGACTTTCTGCTGTTACCTTGGAGTGCTCCCACAGATTTCTGATGCTGTGAACAAGAACTGGGTGTTCAGGTCACGAGAGAAAAAAGAAAACACCAGTAAAACATCTCAGCTGATAAATGACTCTGTAAGGGAAAGCTACAGCTTTGTGCAGTTGAATCAGACGACGTTGTAACAATACATGGCCCCCAACATTTCTTGCATGGTTTTTCCCCACTAGAAAATTCCTCTCAAGAAACAGTTTATCTCCCAAGACCTTTGGAGGCACCCAGAACAAAGAAGAAGAGGAGCTGTTGACGCCCCGTCCCTGGAAGTGTTCAAGTCCAGGTTGGGCAGGGCTTGGAGCAACCTGGTCTAGTGGAAGGTGTCCCTGCCCATGGCAGGGGGTGGAACAAAATGATCTTTAAGGTCTCTTCCAACCTAAACCATTCTATGATTCTATGATTTTATAAGGTACCATAACCAGAAGTGAAGAAAGAAAGAAAAAAATTTTCTCCAAATGCATGAGCTAAGGGGTAGGAAACGTCTGCTTTGCCTCCAGCTTCTGCTATTTCTATCTGTCTTCCTTTTTTAATATATTACCATCAAGAAGAGACACCCCAGCTGCATTTCTTTTTTGTTCAGCATCTTCGATGTTGAACTCCAACATTTACACAGGCATGACAAAGCTGGGAAGTGTTTCCTGCTGGTGTCTGCAGTGATGGATGGGACTGGGAGCGCTACTCTGGCAAGGCCAGGGGCAGGAGGAAGGGTTGCAGCAATATTTCAGGGGGAGAAGTCACTCCATGCATTCCTAGTCCTCACTGGAAGGACCATGTCATTGCCTCAGGGTGCTGCTGTGAACACCTCTGTAGTCACCACGTGTGACAGGGATGACCACACCCATAAGCAACTAAAAGAAATGGGAAAAGCAAAGAAATAGATATTAAACCATACCCATTACTGTGTTCAGAAGTACCTCTCACCTTCTTTTGGGGCAACTGCTGGCCCAGCTGGCTGCAGCCACCCTCCTTCCATATGTCCTCCAGATCTCTCTGCTGCCCAGAGGCTGGGCTGATGCAATATACGATTTTTGTGGAAAACCATGGAAAACATACCCAGTGGACCCAGCCTGAACTCCCAAGAGACAGTGAGGAGAAATTTTGAGGGGCAAGACCCTGGTAGAGCATTGTTTGCCCACGGGCTTAGCTATGGACAACCAAGAAGACATGTTAAGCATAGATATAAAAAACTCATTGTTTGTCTAATTAAAGTCTTCTCAGCCTGGTCAGACCATAACAACTCATTTAATATCGTTTTATATAGGTTCCTAGAATCTAAAGGACCTAATAATTGATGGCAATTAGCAAAAACTAAAACTGTTAAATGCAAGTCTCCCAGAGCCGCACCATGATTTGGTGATGCTCCCTCGTCCCATGCGACATTATGGGAGGCCATCAGCTTCCTAAATCCTTTCCCTGGAGAAGGAGGATGATGACAGTGTATGCTGGGGGCAGGGAGAGGATGGTCTTCTTCCACTGTCTTGAGTTTGCTTAGAATTAATTCTGTGTGTCAACCCCATATTTACGTATTTCTTAATAGGTTACAGTCTTTGCTGCTTGTGCACAACCTCATGTACACCACGATTCTTTCTCCCTATACAATATTAATTCTTTTAAGGGGAAAAGCCATGCAATTAGAAAAAATAATGCAAAATGTAGACTGAAACACGCTTGGGAATAAGAGCTAAAGCAAACCTCAAACCACAGGAGAGCAAGAGGCATTTGAACACTCAGTTATTTGGCTGTCACAGCTATGAGACGCAGGGCAATGGACCTCTCTGCTTCTTGGGATAATCGTAGGCACAAGAAAGGCTCTTAAATAGAGAGTTCAAAATCATTCCAGATGATCTGGGTACGCATTTTAGGAGTCCTACCACACTGGCAAAGTGGCCACAGTGATCTGCTTCCCCGGCCATCACCTTCCCATGAAGGGCTGTGAATCAGCATTGCCTCAAACGAGGAGCATTTAGTCAGAGGAAAACAGAGAAATGTGGCCCAAATTCTGTTGTTGTTACATAAATCCCCTTGCTGAACATCTGGAGAACATCTGAAGTTTAACAAAGCAGGCCCGCAGGCAGAGGCATTTTTGACCTTCCCTGTAATGGAAGCACAAAAATTGAGACTGAAAAGAGGGGAGTGAATATAACTAGAAATGGAAGACAAAATGAGTCCAGCACACTGGGGCCAGCCTTGGCCCAAACACCCAACAAGGGCTCCTGCAGTCCTGCCTGAAGAGTGCACAAGGCAACAATCCTAAACACAAGGTGCTGGGCACTGCTGAAAAATTCCTGCTGGTCCCTGTCATCTGGGAAAGCCAGCTCACCACCCGGCTCAGGTTAAAATTGTTTCTTCGGGGCAAACTGGAATTTGAAGTCAACATTTGCATTTTTTTCTTGTGGGGAAAACTGACAAACACTCCAGAACTGAGGCTTGGAAACAGACACTTTTTGCTGGTTTGGGGTGGAGGAAGAAAATGAACAGAAGCAGGAAAGATCCCTCATACCACCTACCTTTTCTAGAAAAGAGCTGTAAATCAGCCCAGAGACAGAGAGATCTTTCTCCAAGTGCCTTTTACATCCCTGTATTAGTCATGGCCCAGCTGGGATGTGAGAGGGAACAGGCAGAAGCCCCCCTTTTCCCATCCCTTCTTGCTGGCAGCAGCACATCCTGCTGGCTGGGCAGCCCTTGCCATGAGTGGGTAGCTCAGGGGCTTGTCCCAGTCACAGTCCTTGACTCGTGCCAAGGACTGTGGCAAGCCATAAATAGGCATTTCCTGAGCTGTAACAATAACCACCTTTCTTAGGGCAGATCTGAAGGCATTTTTTCCTACCTTTCCATGGAGAGGAGAGTGGAATATCCCGTACAAACAGCAGCCACACTCAGAGCCTCCCCAGGGATGCTCCTCAGACTTTCCAGCTGTGAGTGAGGTGTCCCCAGCGCTGCAGGGAGCCCAACAAGCATCCCAGCTGAGACATCCAGGAGACAGCATGACTAAGAGAAGGACATGAGACAAGGCAGGAGCAAGGCAGTGCCTCCCTGTTACAGAAACACGACACAATTGGCCTCTTGAATGTCCCCACTGTCTGGGCAACAAGTGACTTTGCACGAATCCACAGTGAAAGGCTGCAACAAGCCCCTGGCACGTACAGGTGTGGTCTGGGAGCTTCCCCAAAGAGCTTTCAAGAGCTGTCTTAGGATGTGAAACCAACATTTGGGGAGCACTGAGCTTGTCAAAGCTGGATGAGATGTTTGATGCTGTGAAGTAAGACACACAGGTATCCCCAGAAATGCCAAGGCAGTGGAAAGAATTCAAAAGTTTATTTAGAACATGAGAAACACATACCTGACAGTGCTATTTAAGCACCAGGCCCCAGGGAGAAAAAGGCAAGTTCCTGCCCTCTCCAGGGCCTTTAGCATCCTCTCTGTTTATCCACTGCCTTGCCAAGGCGTCTGTACATGCCTGTTAGGGTTATCTCTCTCCAGAGGGAGAGATAACACAGCTCTCTCTGCAAGTCTTCTGGACTGCAGAAGGAGAAAAAAAAGAAACGAAACCCAACCCTCTTGAGAAGGCACTTTCCAGTCTTCCTAAGCAAAAATGTGTTTCTAGCTTTCCCATCACAAATTTGTCTGAAAGCACAACTATTCCTACAGCTACCTCCAGCACCAGCCCTGTTTCCAGAGCAGCATCTCTACCTGCCCGGGGAAATGAGATATTAAGGAGGGATGCTGTGCAAGCATTTGCCATCCTCTGAGAGCTTAGTGCTCCTCTCATAAGTTTTTATGTACTATTTAATAAATGAGGAGGATTCACAGTATATTTCAAAC
The DNA here is from genome assembly GCA_013397135.1 of Pachyramphus minor. NCBI lineage: Eukaryota > Metazoa > Chordata > Aves > Passeriformes > Tyrannidae > Pachyramphus > Pachyramphus minor. The sequence continues at coordinate 135,685 of VYXB01001738.1, read as the reverse complement.
CCGTGGTAGTCAATAACATGTGATGCAAAACCAATTGGTCTCTTTGCTTCTAGCCCTCAGTTTTATGTGAGAGATTTTGCTGGAGTCCTGCCAGATCCCAGCAACCTCTATTTTACCAAGTGATTTTTTTTTTAACATTTGGAGCCCTTGAAATTCAAATCAGACAAACTTCCAACGAGACTGTGGAAAACAATATATTTGACAAATTTCCAAAGTGGACAATTTTTGTAAAACACAGGCATAAAATAAAAACTAACTTGTACAATGGGGTTTTGGATACAAAGTAAAGAGTTTGGGGTGCTGATACCTGGCAATCACTGTTGATTTCTTGGAAGTGCATGAATTCATAGCAAGAGCACCAATGGAAGCACTGAAACAAAATCTCACCCAGCCAAACCACATCTTTAGTGCGGTCCTGGAAACAACACTGTAAACACCAAGGGCCCACATCACCCACATAAGTGATAGCACCTTTGTCAGTATACCTGTAGGGTGTGAGTCAAAGACCCTGGGAGATGATGGCAGCCTTTCCTTTGACTTTGCTGGCTTGAGGATGAGGCCTTAATTCAATATAAAGTACAGTTAGTGGGTTTCCCTAAGGCCCAGGTGTCTAACTCCTAGGTGGTCCTACAGAAACAGTACTCTCTGAATGCTCACTGGGAGTCAGTCAGCTTGGCTCTTTTGGGGGGGAAAAAAAAAATTAAAAAAAAATCCCACTAACTGGGCTCAGAGAGATTTTCCAGAATGGAGCTTGAACCATGACACAAGGCATCAGGTTATTCATGAGGTTCCTGGTTTCACTGTAGAACCATGACATCAGTAAGTGAAAGAGTGCAGTTATGTAGATTCTTCTGGGGTTTCCCCCTCCCCAGTGGCTGCTGCCCATCTTTCCTTTGGTCAGTGCCCAGCCTCCCTGCCCTGAATACAAGTGTCAGTGCCAGGGAATGCTCCACCACCCACCTCTACCCCAGCCCTGGGAAGTCAGTGTCCCATCCCATGGCACTGGAGGCTAGAGATGCTTCCACACAACTTGGGTAATGCAGTCCAGCCCTCCCTCCTCCCCAAGCATGGCAGATATGAACCAAACTTGCCAGCTGTGACAATGATCGCCTCTCAAAGCTTGCCAAGTGTGAATATTTCACTTCAGGCACAGCATTAGGTTAGGATCATTGTGAGCTGGGCAATAGCTCAACTGATGAATGAAACAGAGAAGGAAATGAACAACAATTAAAAATAAAGGTATATGAAAAGAGCATAATAAGCCTCAAGAGACCAGGCTAGTTCTTAGTGGTACAAATGCCTCATCCTGGTTCTTTCTTGACACAGTAGGATGAGGTTGGTATTTGCTTTCTGAAGGCTTATTGCTTGGTGTACTTGCGGGAAGGGAGGGCAGTCACGGGCAGTGAGGGAAGATTGAGGCTAACAGAGAAGAGACACAGATGATGAAGCAGGGGGGGAAGGAAGGGGACTATGTAGAGCCAGGCTGTGGCACTACAGTTATCTGCATAGATGCAAATTCCTCAGGTTGGTCAAAAATACTGTTAAATTTTTTTGGTATTAGTTTTGGGTTGTTTTGTTTTTTTTTTTTTGGTTTTCCTTTTTTTAGGCGAGACAGAAGGCTCTACAGCCTTCACAGAAACCCACCCATACGCTCAGTCAACAGCTATCTTCCTGGAGACAGTTTGGTAGAAGACACCACGCAGCAGGGAGGTGTAGTCGGGCACACGGAAGAGGTGGCGCTCCCCGTAGACCACGTCGTAATCTGCGCTCTTCCCTGTGACCAGGACGCGGATGTTGGGCTCGTTGGCTTGGCTGCCCACTGCCAGCACGTAGATCTCAATGCCGGCCCGCTGGGCTTCCTGCACGGCTCTCTCAATGGCACTCGCAGTGATCCCTTGGGAGTGTCCATCAGAGAACACCAGCACCCTCTTCTTGGCCCCGGCGCGTGAGGACCGCTGGTACATCAGGGTGATGTACTGCAGGGCGGCGTTGACGTCTGTGGCGTCGTTCATGAACTCCATGTTGTCGATGGCTTTGGCAATGACCGTGTAGTTGTGCTGGAACTGAGCTTCCACTCTCTGCTGGTTGCTGCCGCTGTACTGCACCACTGAGACGCGCACGGAGTCGTTGGCGGGCTTGCCGGCCTCCAGGAACCGCTCTGCCAGCCGCTTCACGAACTTCTTGGTGGTCTCGAAGTTCTTGCTTCCCACGCTGGTGGAGCTGTCCACTAGCAGTGTGATGTCCGCTGGACTGGTGAAGGTGACTGCAAGGGGAAATGTCCAGGGCTCGTTACACTGCGCTTCTCCCCCTGCCTCTTCCGCGGAAAGCCGATGAGGTCACTGGCTGTCTCATGGGCTTCCTGCTTTGTCAGACTTGGGAAATCCCTAACCTTGTTAGCTTTGTTTCCCCTACCCCAGTGCTGTCCTACACTTGTCCTTTTACCCTTTCATTCCTTCTTTTATTTGGTTTAGGCCAGGCTGCATTCCCAGGTGTTTGTTTGGCTTAGATAATCTAGTGACTCCTGTTTAAATACAGCAGCTCTCCTTGCATGTCTGGGGAACCACTTCACCTCCCCCCCCTTGCTTCCTTCCATGGAAAGTCCAAGGACTGTATGTGCTTCTGACTTGGAGGTGTACTCCATCAAAATCCTCCCTGTACTCACTTTTCAAACAGCTTTCTCCAATATCCCTGCCATGATTTTTCCTCAGTCTCCCATCACTAGGTACCAACTGACCTCATTACCTGCATCCACTAAAGGCTGGGAGGGTTACAATCTGTCACAGCCTCCTCTCTAGGTCTGAGGTGCCAGAGAAGCAATCATCTGGGCTTTCCCCCAGGTGTTGTGGGCTGGCATGTGTGTGAGAGACCCTGAGAGTGTCTGACAGACCTTGCTCACCTCTCCAGAGCAGGAGCCTCCCTGCAAGAGGTGCCCAAGCCATGCATCCCCATAAACTCCCACTTCCCTCACCACAGCACCCACAACCTTTCAGTGTGGCATGAGGAGTCAGTACTCACTTGGGCAGGTGTAGTCAGGACATTTCTTCTCTGTTAAGAAAATTAGAGAGATTAGTGTCACCAACTCACCCATGAAAACAGCTTGTCCCACAGAGCCACAGGAGGGACAGACACTCACCTTGGTCACTTGTGCAAGGCCCTGTGCAAAGGCTATAAACGTGCTTTAAAAATGCTGTGGACAGACAAGTCCTGCAGCAGGTGAGGACGTGGACCTGACTGCAAAGTGTTCTGAGACACGAGATATCCCTGTCCCTTATTTAACTAAATTTGATCTCTGTTTTCTTCCCTCAACACCTGCTTGAGAGCATGATGGGGGGAACTCAAGGGAGGGCATCCTGCATCCCTCACCCCTCGGCTGAAGCAATCCTCAATGCCTTCCTCATTGCCTCCAGCCACCACCTTTCACCCACCTTGGCAGACGTATGAGGTGATGTTCTGCAAGAAGGTGTCGTCCAGGAGCTCAGCATAATTGTCCCTTTGAATGGACAGTCCTGGCCTGGTTGGTCTGCTTAAACAAGCAATGTCATTCAGGTGATCTGGATTTGGAGGGTTCCGGAAAATGTCACCTATCCCAAGGGAAACCACCTGCAGGGAAGTTAGAGTTCATCACCGGATGCATTCATCATCTAACGCATTCGCAACTGCAAGCGCCTGTCACTCTGTGAGAGCGCTTCCAGCGACAGCTGTGTCCCCTGCCCTAGCCTGGGGTAGCCAAGACACAGAGATGCCCTGAGAGCCTGTGCTATGGTGCACAGCTGCTGCTGTGGCAGGTCCCCCGTGCCCTTACCGGGGTGACATCACACAGGCTGTTGAGGGGGGTGGGGTCCCGCAGCGTGTCGGAGCGTCCGTCGGTGATGACGATGGCGACGCGCTTGTCAGAGGTGAATCTCCGCAGCAGGTTGTCCTTGGTGAACTGCAGGGCTTCTCCAGTGTAGGTTCCCCCAGCTATCCAGTTCAGGTTCTTGATCGCCCTGCAAGGACAGACACAAGTGAGCCTGCAAGCCTTGGGTACTGGAGGAGGCAGAACACGTATCTCTGGCATGCTTGCAACCAAGGTAACACCCTGCATGGAGATTTGGGTGGAAAACTGGCAGCTCCTTGGCCTCAGGAGCTCCTAGGATGCCACCAACCACTACCTTCCACTAAAGAACATTTAGTACCATTGCAGCTGCAGGAGCTGCTGGCCTGCAGATGGAGGATGGGAGGTGAGTAGGTGTCCCTGGATCAGATCCCTGTGTGATGTGCCAAGACCCCACAGACTCACTGTTTGAGCGCCCCGATGTTGTCTATGTTGGCATCCCCCATGGCCACCAGCTCCTGCGTGTTGTCATGGCTGTACTGCACAACACCCACACGGGACTCCCCGGGTTCAAACTGTTGGACAAAACAGAAGCCAGTAAGGGTCAGATACCTCAGAGGATCCCTGAGGCTCAGAATCCTACTAATGGTTGGTGTTGAATGCTGTTATGCCAGGCTCTGATGCTTCTCCTCTGCTTCATTCCAGGCAGACAGTACCCCAACAGGAGTGGATGCACATGGGGACCAATTTGGTGAGACAGTCAGTGAAACAAGACTGAAATTTAGGTCTCTTGGCTCAGTGGTCTCAACACAGGCCATAGGACTCTCAGGCACATGGCGAGATTCTTGGGGTTGTCCTATGTGCAGAGTCAGGAGTCAGATTCTGTGATCCTTGTGGGTCCCTTCCAAGTCAGGAGATTCCAGGGTTCTGTGAGAAGGTCTGTTTTCAAAACTTCTGGTTTTCTTCCAGTGTAGTGGTTTTGCTGCGCAGCTTCAGCCTTCCTGCTTTTTGCCATCCAAAAATCCCATGTGTGCCCACACAAGTATTCAGCAGCAAGTCGTGGTGTCTTTACAGACTGTGTGCTTTGGGTGTGGCAGGTTATACCTTAGGGAAACTCTGGACCCCAAACACCCCTCCAAAAATCACAGAGGTAATTGAAATTTCCCCCACACAGCAGGTTACCAGAGAAGAGTTAGGAGAGCAAGCATTTGTGTGTCCCTTTTCAGACTGAAAGTCTCACTACAGGGATGGTATTGCTGTTTTTGGGCTGCAAAGGTAATTTTTTAGTAGTGTGCTTAACTGGTAAGCTAAACCCAAGTGTAGGTGGCAAACAGGGGTGCTTAGGGGGCTGGACATCAGAGACCTCCAACACACCTGTACTCCAGACACCTGGAATGCTCACTGGGACAGGAAAGAGACTGAGACATTGACTGATCAGAGATTAATCAAGCTGATTGAATGCTTGATGAGCCAGCTGCTCTGGGACACAAATTGTTCCCAGCCACAGCAGGTAGAGTCCCTTTGGCCAGAAAGAGTGAGATGTCTATATTTTGGAACAACAAACTGCTGTCTAATCTCCATCACTTGATGAATTTGAGAGGAATCAAGACCCACCTCCAGTTTGAAGCCAAGCCCCGTGGAGGTTTTTTGGAGTGGAGGCATCTCCCCATTTTCCTGCTTGCAGTATAAAAAAAGTGAGTGCACACAAGTGTATTTGCGGCACTCGGTGCAAATCTCACCTTGACTCGCTCGTCCTTGCTCAGGCGGTCGATGACTTTGATGATGAAGTCCTTGGCAATCTGGAAGTTCTGCAGCCCGATGCTCTCCGAGCTGTCCAACACAAAGAGGAGGTCGACAGGACCACAGGTGCACTCTGAAGCAAGGCACAGGAGCGGAGGGACATGTTTTGAAGGGCGGCATTCCCAAGGGAATCAGCCTGCCCGTGCCCCACCCACCCGCAAAGCACAGCGTAAGGTAAGGCAGCAAAATAGCTGCATAGCAGAATTGGGAGCCAGTTTACAAGTTCTTCTATTTGCATTTGCTCCCTTATATGGCATTTCCAGCCTGTGAGTACCCTTAAACCACCCAGTAATTATCCCACAACCCATTTCCTCATAAGCCTTCTCACTTCTTCCATTCACCCAGCCCAGGAGGACAGAGGTGATGCTGGTGGGCTGGAGGAGGCTGACTCAGCTTGCTCCCCTCTTTCCCATAGCTAAGGACACCATGTGCCCTTGGCTTTTCCTTCAAGCTCTTGGACTGAAAACCCAATTTATTGGGACAGCAACAGGGAAAAAAACCCCAGCACATTCCTCTGCTGACCAGCACAGGATTTGGAAGGAAGAGGGCAGAGCTAGCACCAGAGTGTGCTCTGAGCAGACATTCCAACTGCAAAAAGGGTGGAGAAAATCCACCCTGCTGGCACAGGGCACCTTGACAACAGTTTTCCAGTTGTACAACTCAGCCACATCAGCCTCTGAATCCGTGTGGCACCCTCAGGGATTGCTTACTGCCCTCCCCTGCCTGGCTCATGCCTGGTCCTCACTTCTATAGCAGAAGGCAGGGAAAGGAGCAGGGCAAGGGAGGGGTGCAAGCAAAGGGAAGGACTAGCAAATCTTTGCAGAGTGACTTTGCCAAGTAACACTCACCACAGCAAGCTAGAGGAGAAGGGAGAGAAAGAGAACGTTAAAATGCTTGACAAAAGGGTTTTTCACGCCTTAATACAGACTGCAGGTTTGTGTTTTTGCAAACCCAGAGACAACTGGCTTGGCCAATCCAAGCTCATGGAGGTTTCCCTCCTGTTTTAAACACCCAGATGTCCCTCCTGTTTCAGGCTGTGGTGCCCTGCCCTGGAGCACCGCACGCAGCAGAGCCGTTTCGGCGTGTGCTTATGTGTTAGTTAAATAAAAATAAAAGCTAATCCTGAAGGGATTAAGTTAGTCACCAGAGTACAGAGCTCAAACTCGGTTCCCCGAGTACCCTGTGTCCTTCCAGCACTTCATTACTGGCCATGGGCCAGAAACCCTCTGCAGCACATATGTGCTGCTTCTCCCCATGGCAGGACATCCCAAAAGAGACCTCCCTTTCCCAGGGGGGAAAATTAGAGCCTAATATATAACAACAACAACAAAAAAAAATTGTAAAATGGGCCTCTCAAGGATTTTACACAGCTTTGCTCACGTTTTCCTTGTATAAAGCCAGTCTACAGCACGTAGAAGTGAGACACAGCTGTATGAGCTACTCCAGAGGAGGAGCTGGAGATCCCTGGGTCAAGGGGACTTAATTGTGCCTCATGGAATGGGAGCAGGGCCCATGGACATCACTCCCCTGCCTGGGGATGGTCCTTCTGGCTGCAGGGGACAGTGAAATATCAGCTGGCACTGGTATTTCCCACTTAGCAAGGCACCGAGCAGGGTGGGAGGAGAGGTACAGGGATACTCACAGCACATCTTCATGATGATGTCCAAGATTTCACATTCCTGAAAACAGAGGAAAAGAAATGTTTGATTAACAGCAAAGGCAGTTTCCTGGCTGCCCACCACTCCTGCTGCTGCTCTGTGTGCCCAAAACAAGTCTCGATAAGGAAATGAGTGATGTGCAAGTGGGGCCTGGCTGGTGATGGACTGGCATGAAGGAAATCTGGCCAGTGAGACTTGCTGGGACAGTAATGGGGTACAGCCACCACCGAGCCCAGGAGCAGGAGGCTCCCACAGCAGCATCCCCCCTCCCAGGAGCCAGGGGGAACACAGACCAGGCCAGCAAGTAGCACCCCAGTCCTGTTCCACTCACATCTGGTCCTGGAGGCCCCACAGGTCCTGGTGGTCCCTGTCAAGCAGAAGCACAGGAGAGAGGAGTTACAAGAGCAGTCAAATCCTATCTGTGGCTGTACTCTGCCGGTACCTTGCTAAGTAAGGCAGAGTCAGGAAAAGTCTTTTGGCTTCCCAGTTGCTGGTTCCTGCACTGGGCTTGGAGCAGCTACATCTGCTTGTTTGCATGATGCCCCAGTGCTGCACGGAGGTGGGGTAGGAGACCCAGTTCCATGTGTGCCATGCACACTGAGGTGGGAAGGCAGCAAGCACACACACAGTGTTGCCCCCCGAGCACCCAGGGGCTGGATGGATGGATGGATGTCACCAGTGCAATCCCTGCCAGGCTCCTTACTTACCGGGAGACCTTCAGGTCCCCTGTAGCCCTTCGCTCCTTTGATGCCCCTGGGGCCAGGGTTTGGGTTCTGGAATGAGAACAAAAACAAAGCCCACAAATCTGTGTGTGTGTCAGGGGGTAGCACCTTCCTCTCCAGGTGTCTGATGAGCCCTGTTTCACCACAGAAATGTTATCAGAGGTTGTTGTATTCAAACAAACCAGGAATTGGAAGAATCAGGAGGGAGACTGGGAAAATCTCCCTCCCTGAGACAGTGGTGCAGCACAGGTACAACCATCAGTGCTACCTGGCAGCGTACAAAGTTTTGCAGAGGTGATGCCCACCTCAGCCTAACAAATCTGGAGGTTTCTCACCTCTAGGACACAAAATGAACACCTGGAGAGAGCTCCCCTTGCCACCCCTCAGACACTGCTCAGCAGCAAAGTGTGAAGATTTAAAAAGTCTGATGGGCTCTGACCCATCAGTGTGAGAGATCAGCCCAAAGCTCCTGCACTGCACTTACAGGGAAAGAGGATTCACCATTACACAGGATACTCACGTCATTGCCAGGATCTCCAGCCTCTCCTTCATCACCTTTAAGTCCAACATAGCCTTTTGTTCCCTGAAAAACAACACAGAGGACACTCCTGCATGGATGGCTGTTAGTGTGGTGAAGTTGGGGCTGGCATGTGGTGACCTTGTGAGAGCTGGCTTGGGAGGGGGTGGAGAGCAGTGTCCCTAGCACCAAATTTCAGTGCTCTTGAAGCATAGAGAGCTTCTTAGGTGGTTTTCCCTGCTATAGAATCATGGAATCACTTAGTGTGGAAAAGACCTCTAAGATCAAATCCAACCGTTAACCCATCACTAAATCGTGTCCCCACCAGAGCACTGTCCAGCTCCCCCTGGGTGGCACTCCCAACCCAAAACTCTGGCTCTAAGGCTGCATCAGAGAGCACCCAGCCTGCTGCCCTTGGGTGTTACCACCAAGGCAGGACCCTTCCACCAGAAGCATCCACTATAGGGAGAAGTGGGCAGAAGAAAAAGAGGGCCTTGGAGGAGCAGACTGCTTTGGGAAGCCCATTCTACCATGCAGCTGATGGAGAGGCTCTAAAGGCCTAACCAAGGGTAAATTCTGTGTGTATGAGGAAGGAGCACACTCACATTAATGCCAGGGTCACCTCTGTCTCCTGGCTGCCCCTGGGGATGAAGAAAAGGAAGCATGTTAGGTTGGACAAGGACAAATAATGGTTTTACAGTTTCAAGGCAGCACATAAAAAAACTTACTGGGGCACCTATGAATCCAATTGTGCCATTCCCAGGAGGGCCATCCTCTCCCTGGAAAGAAAGGGAGACATAGGGGAGATAAAGAAAAGCAGATCTCTCAGATAGCATGGCAGCAGGATCCTGCTCTCCTCGGACAGTGCATCTCCACAGCAGTACCACTCACCCTTTCTCCCATCAGACCAGGTTCCCCAGGCAGTCCAGGTGCTCCAGGCAATCCCTTTGGGCCCTGGAAGGAGCACAAGAAGTAGTCATGCATCGCACATAACTTCAGCTGGGAAGATTATGACTTCTGAGGTAACCAGCTACCAACATGAGCCCATCACAGGAGGTGTTTTGCTTATACAAGAACAATGTGAAGATTAAGATTAGATGTTAGGGAGAAGTTCTTGACTTAGAGGGTTCCCCAGAGAAGCTGTGGCTGCCCCATCCCTGGAAGTGTCCCAAGCCAGGTTAGAGGGGCTTGGAGTAACTGGGTCTAATGGAAGGTGTCCCTGCCCATCTCTGGAATGAGATGAACTTTAAGGTGCCTTCCAACCCAAACTGTTCTATGACTTTTATGAAAGCCAAGAGCTGGGCTTGGGATTCAGTTTGCTCCCTGCCCTGGGGATCAAACCTGCTGGGAGATTGAGGTGGCTGCCCCCAGAGGGCATCTTTGCCAGCATCTGTGGTGGGAACTCACATGGCTTGTGGTGTGGCTATACCCTCTCCAAGAAATGACCTATAGGAGGTGGGGGAAAAGCCAGTCATGGTCTTAAGGACCTATGGGAAATGTCTCAATGTGTCACCAGGAACACTGGAATTTGTACCTACAGTAGGTTTCCAGTATCCAAGGGATACGGGGAAAGCCCCCAAGGGCAGCACCTCCTGGTAGTCCCTTCATGCCCTCCCCCGGAAGATGGGGTGATGAAGAAGCACTGACCTCGTTGCCACGGGGGCCATCATCTCCTCTGTAGCCTTTGGGTCCTGGGGGTCCAGGTTCCCCCTAGGGAAACACAGAGAGCTCACTCAGCAGGGGTTTTCTCTTGGTGCTGCTCCTGCACTGAAGCAGCTGGTCCCTTCATTTCATACCATGTGTCTGCCTTGCACCCATCAGTGAGTCACCTCCACCTCAGCCAGCCCAAGGGAGGACCCACTGACAGGGGTTAACACTGGTGGGGAGATCCTTCAGGGGCTGTGCCTGGCTCTCCCTGTGCCCTCCTGCCTCCCCAGGCTTCCTTATGCCATTTTCTCTGCAAAACCCTGTTGAAAGCAGATCCCTCCTGAGCATGAACCGAACCAAGAACTTTCAGGGGCAAGGTGTGACACTGCAGATATGGGTTGAACATCATATACTTTCAGAGGCAGCTGAGGCTCCCAAAGCTATCCCTCTCCTCCACAGGCCACCCCAGCAACAGATGACCTGGTGGCAAGAGGACTGGGGAGGGAGGGCTGGTGCTTTCCAGCATCAAAACGCAGCTGGGTTGCACAGTGGCTGTGCCAGAGGTGCCCCTGGGGCAGAGGTCAGTCCTTGGTGCAGGCACATCACCCTGAAGGTGACAAAAGCCCCCCCACGTTTCGAGGCTCAGACATATCCAGGGCACAGCCAGGCTGGTAGAGGCCCTTTTGTGACTCCAGGGAGTTTCTGTCCTCAGGAGGCTGCAGAGCTTTGGCAGAGCTCTGGACCAAAGCTGTCACTCTGCCACATCCCCCCCCATCTGGGCTCCATCAGCTGCAGGGCTGGCCAGAGACAGCAAGAGGGTTCTTTTCTCCAAGAGCTCCACAGATGTCCAAGGGAGCTCCTCCCCCTTCTGCTCGGTGCTGACAGCCCTCTGTGGGGTTTGCTTTCCTGGAGGTTGGTAATGATGGTGGACATTTATTGGGTAGGGAGGCTCTTGCCCATTGGTCCAAATGTTCAAGTGAGGCAGCATTTCACATGGAGCTGGGTGCACAACTGGCCCCCAGGCAATGGAAAGCACAGAGGAAGGCAGAGAGCTGGTGCCAAACATCCACACATGCCCTATGCACCCTTCTTCCAAGCAAAGGTCCAGAAGACTTAAAATTGCACAGAGAAGAGCACTGAACTGCTCCAAGGCATGTGACCTTATTTCTGCACAAAAGCCCAGAAGAGAGAAATCTTGGAAGGAGGGACAGGAACTTGTGATCCCTCACATCAGCCAAGGCTGGAGCCGCTGCACCCTTGGCTCACACTGGCTGTACATGTCCTCTGTGTAGCAGCACACAGCACAGATCTCTCATGGCCCTGGAGGAGTACATGATGACACAGGATTTTGAGTGAGGAAATCTTGTCCACTACTTTTCTGGGTGTGATAAGAAACACAGGAGGGATGGGCACCACGGCCAGGAAGAGAGAAAGGACCACCAAACCTGTCCATGAGGATCAGGGAAAGAGCATGCTGGCTTTTAGCTTCCCTTGGATAGAAACAGGATGAAAGAGAGTCAGAGGTTAGTGGGAGCCCTTTCCCTTGCCAAGAGAAATGCACTCCAAGATCCAGAACTTGCAGATAACACGGTTTGAAAAATACTCGTGTTTGCCAAAGCCCTACTCTCACCCAGCTTATGGAAAAATCATCCTCACTTTACAACTATTTTTCAAATCTCCCTGGAGTGGTGGAGGCACTGAGGCAGCCGGTGGTCTGGGAAGGCATTGGAGCTGCTTTTGTAATGGTCCTCTCTCTGAGAAGGGTTAGACTCAAGCTCAGCGGTGGGGAGGGAAAACGGGTGTCCCACAGGCTCAGAGACAGCAGGGAGATGGTTCTTTCTCCTCTTCCTCCCCAACAGTGAAGGATGACTGGAAGAACCATCTATCCCTACCTGGGTCCCTCCCATGCTTGCATCAACTTTCTGTCTTCTGCATGGTCTTTATCCTGCCTTGAACCTGGAATGAGCCTTCTACCACATGGAGAGCAGCTCCAGCTTCAGCCTCCTTTGCTGGCGTTATCTGCAGTGCAGATCCAATATGCACACATCCAAACAGCTGCTTTCCCAGCAGGGCCACCTCCCAAAATGACACCTGAGCAATGCCCAGCAAGCAGGACGATGCCACACGCCCTTTGGCTGTGGCAGGAGCTCAGCTCCACTACAACAGGACATTGGACAGTATCAGGACAGTACGAGCGGGACAACCCTCCTGTGTGGATTTGGTTCTCCTCACTAGCATGAGACAGGCTCAAGGGAAGCCCAACTCCAGGCAAGCACCACCCTGGCACAAGCACAGCCTCTCCCCAGGCTGTGGCATGGAGCAGGTCTGCTGTGGGGGTCACCCATGCTGGGGATAATGTGAATGCAACAACCACTCCTTTGTGCCTGTCTGGCACTTCAGATCTCCTCCAAGGGCTCTTCAACACTTGACTGACCATAAAGGAGTTCAAAAGCTGTCTCATCTTTGTCTGCACACTGGTCTCCATGCTTCACATCCCATGGAAGTCCTGCTCCACCAGTATGGGAATGTTTATCTCAATACATCCCTGTATCTTGGGATCCATCAGAACTCTGATGGTACGGATAGAAATGGAGTTCTCCCACAGAGCCTTTCCAAGGGTGATGTCAAAACATACTTGCTCAGGTGCAAAGATCCTGTGGGCCAGTACAATCTGTGCTATTGACATGGAGGATTGACTCAGCAACACCTCCAGACCCAAAGCTATCACCTGAGTACACCTTTGGGAACCAAAACTGTTCACAGGGGACAGAAGCCTTCCTCAGGCTGGAGGTAGCCAGCTCTGCTCTCCAGAAAGCCTGTGGGGTCTGAGATCTGTTCCTTGAGGACAAGCACTCCCCAGAGTAGGAGGGCCACACCTTGCAGCAAGCAGCCTTGAGGAACGCTGGCTTTGGGGTAGGTTGTCTCTGTGTATACCAAGGGTGTCAGGGATGTGGCTGGGGCCATGTCAGGATATCCTCACTGATACAAGATGTCTCATTGACACTCCTGACTGAGGTGAGCAGCTTCTGGCCCCAGGCCTGAACGTTTTGTGCATTGCTGCAGCTTGCACTTGCCAGTTTCCAATTCTGTCCTATGTGTTGACATCTGTTTCCATGGAATTGGGAAATGCTGTGGAGGTTGCTCTGCCCACAGCCCAGCAACCAAGTCTCCAGTTTTTTTTTATTAGCCCTGTTCATATCCTGTGTTCTTGTAGAAATTCCTGCCCCTCTTCAACAGCTTTGCTTACTGGTCTGGAAGATGCTGAGAAGTCACTCTGAGATGCTGTGGCATCAGTTAAACCCCCTACCCCACTCCCCACTGTCCAAACCACTTCCATCTGGCAGCCACAAGGTTAGTACAAGCTCTCACCTGGTCGCCAGGTGGTCCGAGGGGTCCTTCTCGCCCTTGGTCACCAGGTGGTCCAGGCTCTCCCTGAAAACGAACAGAGAGGGCATAAGGAACAAAAAGAAGGACAGATGTAAGGTACAGAGGGACCTGTGTGCAACGGGGAGCAGCACCAATAGCCGGATGGAATTACGGTCATCCAAACAGGGAGGGTTTTGAGGCAGACTCAGGAGCTGAGTAGGAAACTATCAGAGATGTATGGAGATAAAGACAGGCTAGTGTGGCCACCTTGAGTCCAAGAAGATAGCCCTAAGAGGAAGACCTTCTGAAGCTTTCCTCTAGGCGATGTTTCAGCCCATTTTGTGCCAGAAAAGCAAGTGGTTGGAAAGATTCACCTTCCAAGCCTTCTGCAGATACATAGACCTGGCCCTGGACTCAACCCAGCCACACTCTGCAACCCTGGCAGCTCCTGCCCTAGGCAATCTGCATGGAGAGGAGCCTCCAGGACAGCAGCATCCTTCCTCCACCTCCTCTTCCTCCAGCCTGCCATACCCAGGGAGCCAATGTGATTCCTAAGGGAATGAGCCAGCAGATGAAGAGGGACACCCTCACCTCTCATTACTGACATTCTCCCCTCTCCTTTGCTAACACTCATCCCCCTGAGCCAGGCTTGGCCTGCTTGCAGAAAACAGCCCAGGAGAGCCCGGAAAACCTGAGTTTCAGCATTTTTGCACCCCACCAGTTCCAAGAGAACGAAATACCACAGTACTGGGCTCAGTTTTGGTTTCACTCAACAGCCTTCCACCAGCCCAGCAGACCTGCATCCCCAAAAGGGCAGTGTGTGTCTGCCAGACCCAGGCTGACTCTGCGGCACCTTCCCCATCCAGACCCATGGCCAGAAGTGAGCAAGTCCAGGAGGCAAAGGAGAGGGAACTTTGAGGGAAGCAGTTGAAAGCTTGGTGACCTAAAGCTGTTGTTTGCAACCTAGAAGCTTCCAGATGGATAAGCCAAACAGCAAATATAAAACACAACTTCCAAAAGGCCCCGAGACGTTTCTGGCGAGGTTACACAGCCTCGTGCTTGGACTAAAACTTGGAAGGAAGCAGCCCATCGTCTGCTGAACAATTTAATTCCAGGACACTGGCGTGCCTTCATGTCCCGCGCACATCTGCCCCGCACACCCCCTGCGGCAGCGCTGGTGCTCCCCAAGTGGTAAACAGGAAGGAGGAGGCTGCCAGAAGCCCCCTGCCAGAGCTGCCCCCTCCCCAAGGCAAACCCTGCCTCCCCCACCCCTCCAAGCTGGTGGTAGGTCCTCACAGGAGATAGGGATGAGTGGTGCGATGGTGACTGCCCAGCAGTGGGAATCCTGGATGCTGCTGTGGGATGCCTTGTCTCCCACCACCCCCACCCTGCACAGCAGCACCCCTTGTCCCTCCCTGTGGTGTGTGGCATGTCTGTCGCTTGCCACATGTTTATCCTGGCCGGCTGATGGCTCTTGCCTGTCCCTCCCACACTCACCCTCACTGACTCACCCCTGGCAGGCAGGAAGAATACTTTCCTAGTGACTCCCACCCAAAAGGGGAGGGAAGAGCATTCCCCCTTCCACCCACACCCACTCACTCTGCCCTGCTGCTGATGGTACCTGTGCCCTCCTTCCCAGCCCCTGAGCACCTGGAGGACAACACCTTGTCTCTTCCTTCTCCATCAACTGGTTTTCCAGCTGTGAGGAAGGAACTGGCCACTGTTCACCTGCTCCTGGCTTGCTGGCCATGCTCTCCTCTGGATTTTGGCTGTTTGGCCATTAGCTGTCAGTGTAAAGGGGCAATTGCTGGGGGACAACGGCAGGTCCCTCCCCGAGCTGGCAGGAAAGGCACTGAGCTCGCCTGCTGGCCCCATAGGCTGGTGGAGTTAGCCCCTGGCTTCCAAGCATCCCCCCTTTGCAAGCAGAAGCTGGAAGTTGCCCTGTGGGCGCAGTTACCGGCTCTCCCCTCTGCCCGCGGTCCCCCGGCGAGCCCGGTGCTCCTCTTTCTCCATTGCTGCCCTGCAAAGAGATGGTGGGATCACAGAATCAGGATCTGCTCCCAGCAGGAGCAAAGCCCTCCCTCACTGCCCACCTCCGAGTGGGCTCACCCCCAGCCCCCCTCGTCCTCTTCTAGAGGGTTCCAGCCCCTGCCCGTGCCCTGTGGGGTGCCTGGCAGAGGTGCCCTCCCTTACCCGTTCTCCAGGAGGACCATCTGCACCCGGAGCACCCTGTGAAGAAACAAGAGGGGTGGTCAGGCACTGGGGATGGTCAGAAATCACACACAGGGGCATCACAGGTAGAGGACTCACCTCATCACCAGTCTCTCCAACCGGCCCAGGCTCACCTTGGTTTCCTCTAGTGCCCTGCATGAGCAAGGCACAGGGATACAAATGAGAAGTCAAGTTTTGGAGCAAAACCTTTCTTCATGTTTGCAGAGCCTTGGGCAAGCTGTGCTCCAAAGCCCAGGCTGAAGCAGGGGAACTCTCCCTGTCACAGAGAGCAGGGGGTGTTCACACATGGGCACTCCTTCACCCACCTTCTCTCCAGGGCTGCCAGGAATCCCCTGTCGGCCAGGTTTTCCGTCATTCCCAGGCTCCCCCTTCATAAGGACACAAGGTACCATCAAAACTGCATCCAGCACCCAGCGGTGGATCTCAGCTCCCAGGGCACAGAGACTGTGAGGAGCCCCAGTGTACCCAAGCCTCTTTAAGGCTGCGGTCTCTCCCAGTCCCCAGCAGATCCCACCCTACTCCACTCTTAGTGAACGCCATCTTAGCACAGCAGCCCCCCAATATCTCAGGGATGCTCATTCCAGGCTTGTGGGCACCCACTGACCTTGGGCACACTGTGGGTGATGGATGTCCCTGCCCGTGGCAGGGGGTGGAACGAGGTGGACTTTAAGGCCCCTTCCCACCCAAACCATTCTGATCCTGTGATAGGCTTGCCCCAAGTAGTGCAAGGAGTTGCCACCTCTCCCTCCTGCAGAAGAGGGATCTCCAGCACAACTTCCTGCATGAGGCTGGGCAGAACAACTCACCTTTCCTCCCTTGGGTCCGTAAGCACCAGCATCTCCCTTCGGTCCAGGTGGGCCTTGAGCTCCCTGTTGAAATTAAAGGTAGCATCACTGAAACCCAAGCTGGTGACACTATCTGTAGGAAACTGGACATGGACTGAGCAGCCCAGCACACAACTCCCTGTTGGGATGGACAGGAGGGACGCGACACCATGGAGCCACACAAGCAACACTGAGCCCACATTGCTGAAACACTTCTGAAGTTCAGAGCAAAAGGGCAGAAAAGGTGGCTGTTGGGCTGCTGTGGCTGGACCACAGTGACACTGGTGCCACCATTAATGTGTCATCCTGGGAGCATGGAAAAAACCCCAGCAAAACTGTAGAAATACAATGTCAGCATAACATTTTCCAGAGCAGCATCTGAGGCAGCCCCGTGCAATGGGGGACGGTTTCCAGGCAAGGACAAGGTGGACTGCCCTGGGGACATCCCCAAGGTGCCATGCTGGTATCCCAGCATTCCCTAAGTCCAAGAAACTCCCTCCCACAGCTTCCCATCTTGGGTCACACACCATCATGGAAGACCTGCTCATTTGCATGCCAGGGACACCCGAAGGGTACGTACGTCGAATCCAGGTGAGCCTTTGCATCCAGGTAATCCAGGGTATCCAGCTTCACCCTGTCAGGCAGACACAGCAGAGATCTCCAGTGAATGACATGCATGGCAAGACCCCATTTGTCATTCCAGACCCCTGGAAAGGACATTCCAGTCCTGTCCCTGGCTGGCAGCTGGATGGCTCTGCAAGGAGGGAGCTCCACTGCCCCACCAGCTTCATTCTTGGATCCCACTATGGTTTTGAAGGGGCAGAAGCCAAGGTCCTCAGGCCTAGTAAAGTGCCCTGGAGCAGAGATTTACCTTCATGCCATCGATGCCATCGATTCCACGCCTGCCCTTCTCACCCTGAAACAGAGAATAAGGATCATGAAGTGATTCCCAAAGACACTTCTCCTTCCAGGCATCAACCAGAGAGAATAAATGGTGCAAAAGCGGAGGCTGACCTTGGCTCCTTTGGCTCCTCTTGAGCCCTGCAAAGGGAAGAAGAGAGATGTCAGACCTCCATGCAGAGTAGATTCATCCCCCCCACCACACTGCAGGCTCCATACCAGCTCAGTCCCAGGATGCAGGCATTCCCCATGCCTCTGCACACCACTAGATCCCATTGGATCCCTGTTCCTGCCTCAGGCAATGCTGGCAGGAGATATGGAATTGTGGGCACATACCAGACCCCAACACCATCCAGCTGCAGGGGTAGCCCAGGGTAACCAAGCTGGGGGACACAGGGATCTCCCCCAAACATCCCTGCTGTCCTCACCTTTTCTCCTCGGCTTCCTTTGTCACCCTAGACAGGAAAGGAGAGAGGGAAACGGGAAAATGAGAACACTTGCAGCTCAAAGCCTGTGGCCCTGAGGAACCGTGGTTGTGATCCTGCAGCCCCACATACCTTCATTCCTTGGTAGCCAACAGGTCCCATGTCCCCTGGCCTGCCCTAGAGGACACAAACACAAGTGTTATGGAAGCAGATAAGCTCACCATCATGGGGTAAGTGTCCCCCCTGACTCTTGATGTGGGGCTCAGCCACCCTATTGTCCCACAGGAGGCTCTCCCATAGCTCTGCTCCTCATTTTCCTGGTCTGGGAACACGGGATCATTGTGGAGGGCCAAGGTGATCTGCCTTCACCTCCACCACCTCCAGCCCTTCCTAGGGATGAGGAAGACTGGGTGCTTGGGGACACATCATTTGGGATGAAAGGGAAGCGCAGAAAACCCTTGGGAAGGAAAAATTCATGGCATGGGGTTTCCAAGCTGGGAATGCACAAGGTCGGTAACTGCACCCTCACATGTGTGGGGAGAAATGTGCCTCCCAAAAACAAAGTGTGCCTAGTAAAGAAAAGAAAAAAAAAAGGGAGAAGGGAAATAGTACCCTCATGCTTTCAGGTTATTTACCAAAGGTTTCCCTGTAACACTGCTGTGCTTGTTGTGTCAGAGGATACAGGAGGGAGCCCAGAGTCCAGCCCTGGGCTGGCATACATGAGTCAGAGACGTGTCCTCCAGGAGGGACAGCTATTTTGGGTGAAGAACAAGGAAGCCTTGTAGCAAGAGGAGGAGCCACCCCACTGCACGCCTTGACTACCCCATGGAAACAGGGTGATGCTGGTGAGGATGTGTCCGACAGGTCTGGCCACAAGCAGCCAAAAAACAGCTCCTGTGCAGAGTCACCAGGGCTGGTCCTTCACTTACTGGGCTTCCAGCTTCTCCTTTCTGGCCAGGAAGACCTGGCTTGCCTCTTTCTCCCTGTAATACAGGACAGAAATACAGTTAGCTCATCATCCCCAGGAACAGAACAATGACCTGTTGAAAGAGCAGGGAGGAGGGAAGCAGCAATGTCCCATGGATATGGGGGCCAGATGATGCTGACCACATGGGAAGATGGTGTAGTCTTCATCCACTTCTCCATAGGGCAGTGGTGGGATGCTGAGGACCACCTATGCCCCACAGGTGATCTTAGAGGTCTTTTCCAACCTATGACTCTATGATAATGATTCTAAGTCTGTGAGCATCCCCAATGAGCCCGTCTCACTGCCCAGGTCCCACAGCACAGCCACAACCAGTCCCTCACCTCGTGGCCTGGGTCACCAGGAGGTCCGAGGGGCCCTCGAGGAGGCTGCAGGAGAGAGGTATGGGTTAGATCAGCCACTGAGGCACAGCCTGGGACCACAGGGATGCAAGGGAAGGGAACAAGGGTCTCAAAAGTCTGACTCACCTGGCACTCAAATGAGCAGCACTGCCCAGAGGGAGGGAGAAAACAGCATTAGATCAGTGGGAAGCAGCAGGGTCAGACTGCACCCTGCCCGGGGAGGGGGCTCCCCTGGCTGGCAGGAGCTGCCTCAGGGCAGGGTTGTGCCCCCCTTGGCCATGGGTGACCCACAGGGGACAGGCTCAGGCGCAGGGGAACACTCACCGATTGCTCCGTGTTCAGTTTCTGCAAGACAAGAAAGCAAAGAGAGGGTGTTGGAGAGGGGCAGGTGAGCCTGGGCAGGGGACGGGCGTGGGGAGGGGGTGGGCAGCGCTCACAATCATGTCAATGATGGTGTTGATGGTTTCCTCCACATCCAGCTCCCGGGTTGGCTTCAGGCTGGTGGCGGTGAAGTTGCGGCGGTAGGTGTGGTCCGTGGCGATGATGTTGAGCCGCTGGTCCTAAGGTCGGGGTGGGGAGGGAAGAGTGAGAGACCTGCGGGCACCTGTGCAGGGTCTGTCCCCAGAGATCACCCTGGGGACCCTCACTCTCCTTTCGGAGTGCCCCTCAGAGCCTCCTTCACCCCAACAGGGGTCTCGTGGTCCCACTTGGGACCCCTGCAGGGAGCATCCTTGCCATGTGGTCCCTACCAGGTGATTGGGAGAGATGGCAACAGAGAACACTTTGATGCCCAAATGTTTGGCTTCATTGGCAGCATCATCCAGGCCTCCACAGGGCTCCTTGTAACCTTCCAAGGGATGTCCATCAGTCACCACAATCAGGTATTTATTCTCCTTGTGATGGGAACCACTGAAAGGGTTTAAACACGGGATTTAACGTTGCAAGGATTTCGCTGGGGAGGAGTGGTTTGGGCACCTCGGGGCACTCACCCCAGGCAGCGCCCCAGCCCGCAGTCAGGGCAGAGCAGGAGCACTGCCACCCCTCTGCCCACTCCATGCCTAGGCGACCAATTTTCCCTACCTTGGGACAGCTCTGTGCAATGCACAGGGACATGCAGCCATGCCACCACCACACCCCTCTCTGCCCCACTACCTTACCCGATGAGCAGCTCCTCGATGCCGCGCTTTATGGCGCAGTCGGTGTAGGTGCCCTTCCCGATGTAGTTCACAGCTGAGACGCGGTTCTTCAGCTCGCTCTGGCCGCTGGGCATCGGGGTGAGGCTCTTGATGAGCACGACCTCGTCGCTGTAGTGCAGAGCCCCCGCGTTCCACACCAGGTTGCGGTCGCAGCGGTAGTACCTGTGCGGACACTTAAGGCCCCGCAGGTGATCTCCTTCGTCCACATCCACCACCACCACCCTCCACTTGGCTTGCAGCGCCACGGAAGAGGAAAATGCCCTGTGAAACAGGGATTTGCTCCCTGCTTTCCTGCAAGGCAGGGACGTGCTTGCCATGCAAAGCACAGCAAGGGACCAGGGGAGCTCGTCCAGCGGGTGGAAGGGCAAAGCGATGCAGCTGGTGGGCATCTGCAAGGATCAAACAGCTTGGCAGAGAGGCTTCTGGATGAGGTGCCAGGCTGCAGTGCTTGCAGCTGTGCAGGAGATGCTGAGCCAGACAGCCAGGTGTGTGAGTGCAAGGCAGGTAACCATTGAAACACCCCACACAGAGGTTTTCCACTGCTAGATGTGTTCAAACCAGAGAGGGATGCCTCCCTCTGAAGGATGCTGTGATTCAGAGAAGGATGAGTGTGTGTTGAAGCCCTGCCCTGTGCACATCCAACACCTGTGACTCCCTTGGACAGAGGCACCACCTGTGCTTTGGTCACTGCCCCAGAAATGGTGTTTTCAGGATATGGGGACCAATCCCAAAGGGATGTGATTTTTTTTTTTTTTCCAGGACGTGGGGACCAATCCCAAAAGGGTGGTGTTGCACATCTCCCTTACTTCCTCAAGCTCATCTTCTCTCTGCCCAGCAGGACACCTTTCCCAAAGCCACCTGAACCTCGGCCATTGCTGTTCCCTCCATCCCACTGCTGCCAGGTGCCTCTGGATTGAGACCAGAGCCTGGCTTAGGGAAGAGTGCTGCACTGAGGGAGGTCTGGAAGGTTGTTCCCAAGCACAGGGCTCCTGGTCACTCAAAGCTTTGTGATGTAGCTCTCCTGCCTGAGCAATGGGCAGACGAGCTGATAACATGATAATCCCCTCCTACCCATCCTGAGATGGGGCACTGCCCCTCCAGCTGGTGCAGCACTGGAACATCCCCATGGTGCCCCTCTGGGCACCAGCACACATCTCCTGCTGTCCTGAGGAGCTCAGGAAGACCGATGTGCCCCCAGGACTTGTGGTGCTCCTGTGTACCCCTGGATCTCCTGCCAGCAGGCAAGACCAGCACCACCCCCTCTGGGATCTGAGAGCTTTGGGCATCTCTGCGTGGCCTCCCCTTGGGAAAGCCAGGATCAGACATAGGTTGGTGGCTGCAGAGGTTGGTGAGGAGGTGGCAGATAAAGGGCTGGGCAATGGGGTGGATAAAGGGCACCCAAAGCTGGGTGTTGTGGGGTACACCAGTTGCAAGGGAGGGTTTGCTCTGTGGGGTGCTCTTGACTCCTGGGTTTAAACACCAGAGGTGCCCTGCTGCCACCCAAGCACCCGGGTTGTTCTGGGCCTGAGCACAGGCATCAGCATTACTTGGGCACTGCAGAATAGCCACACAGGCAGGCAGAGGTGGTGGGGTTGGGATGCCATGTCTGCCACTCCAGGAATTCCTTTCTTTCCTGAGGCTGGGTGCAGGCAGCCCTGCTCAAGCCACGCTGCTGCCCTCAGCACAGACAGAGCAAAAACAGGGAAACTGAGGACTGGAAGAAGGAGGAGAGGCTCCCATCTCCCTGCCCAGCATCCCTGCTTTCCTCTTCTACCTCTGTGGACAGACATGCAAAGTGGTCTCATCTTCGAGCCGGCTCCATTCCTAAAGCAGCCCAGATAAACCCCTGCGAGATGTACCTCTTGGTCAGCTTATCAATGAACCGGTTGGTGAAATCTTTCACTTGGGTAACCAGGTCCCCAAAGGGCTTCACCCTCAGGGCAACGCTCTCTGAGGTGTCCAGGACAAAGAACAGGTCCACAGGGCAGTCTGGAAAGAAGAGGAGAGGCAGGAATTGGCCGGCAGTCCTGCTGCGTTGCCTCCCCATCCCAGGCTTTCTGCACTGCCCACATAGTTTTTCTCCAAGCAGGCTCCCAGAATCTGGACTTAGGGGAAAGCTTTCACATCCTAACTCCCTTGGCATCGAGGGTAAGCAAGATTACATTTTCAGAAAACATCAGTTGGTGGCATTTAACACTTTCCTATTCTGTCTTCCACATTTCCATTTAAGGGATATCTTTGCAAGTCCTATACTACGTATTATAAAAAATAACATGCAGCTGCAAGACCACTTAAAAAATCAAACCAAGACAATTTAGCAATTCATGCAATTAGAAACCAACAATTTTCTGACACATCCTGACAAAAATACAGTTCTAGGAAAGAGCAATAACAAAACCATTCCTTAACAGACAGCACCAAACCCGAAACAGTTCAGAAAGCTGAACTGGTATCAGCTGTTATCCCCCTCTCCCGCATCCCAGGGCTACTGATAACTCCCAACCAGACAGAGCCAAGGAAGGAGAGCCAAACAAACATGAAAAGTGGGTTCGTCCTGCAGATCCTCTCTAATCCTACACTGCTCTCCTCAGCAAGCTGAAACGTCCCCACAGATCTGCGGTGTGTTCAGCAGTGGAGGCATCCGCCCAGGAGGGGAACAGCAATCAAGCTTCTCTGCTGGTCCCATGAAGGAAAACCACCCTGGAAAGCATCCCAGGCTTACCTTCTGCACTTGAGACTCGGGTGGAGATTTCTGGGCGCTGCTGAGCGTACGAGCCCCCCCCCAGGAAGCAGACGGGGAGCAGCAAAGCGAGTAGGAAGTCTCGCAGCCTCATGTTGCTTCGTTCAGATTACCATCAAGATGCATCCAAGAGAAAAAGCAGGGAAGGAGAACACAGCAGCCGGGAGAGGCCACAATCCGGAGGCAGGAGTCGCTGAAGATTTTTTTTTTTCCGCTTTCCCCTCGGATTCCGTGGGAGGAAGAGCAGGCAGGAGGGTAAGGGTGAGGAGGAGACTTCTCCAGCCCGGGGACGGAGGGAGGGGTCAAGGGCTGTCAGCTGTGAGTCAGAACCTAATGAAGCGTTTCTCCTTACCCTCTTTGTGGATGTCACTGTACCTGCAAGAGCAGCCTGGCCACCAGTGCCTCGGACCTCTACAAGCCTCACACAAGGAGCCCTGGTGCAGCCAGTGCCCAGCGTCAGCATCCTCCCCGTGTTCAGCCTGCTCGCTGGGGCAGGGCAGCTTGGGGCACCTGCCAGCAGCTTCCTCTCAGCTCCGGGGCCAAGAAAGCTGGGACAGGGGGACAGTATTCCCACCACATCCCAACCTGCATGAGAGCTGGTCTGTGTTGCCCCAGGGGAGTCCCCACCATGTGGCAGAGCTGGAGCTGTCCCGAGGCCACTCAGGGATTTGGGGCACTGTGGAGGCACCACCTTTTTGGAGAAGCACTTCCTTCCCTGAGTTGCAGGATTTTCTGCACGACCCAGTCAGTAACATGAGAGACAGGCTGAGAAGAAACCCACAGGGACACCCCAAACTGGGAACAACCCTTCTCCCCAGGCCCATGCTCAGGGCAGGGAATGGGGACAGTGTCAAAGCTCTCAAGCCTAGGAGGTAGAAGCAGGAGCACAAGTCCTTAGGGAGACCCATAAACGAGCATCTTCCCATTCTGTAGGATGGCAGAAGAGGCTGAGGACCTGTAGTAGTGGCGAGCTGGAACCCCACAGTAAAACATCCCAAGGTGGTATTGACCATTTACTCTTCATGGCCAGAACAGGAGACAAGTACCAGGTCCTGCCAAACTCCTCATCACAGTGGGAACACAATTGTTTGGGGAGGATAGAGGTGAAATACCTGAGGGTTGACCCTGCTTTCAAGCTTTTCACAGCAGCAGCTGTGAAACCTGCTCCCAAAAGCACAGGAGGGGACCAAAAGCTGTCATTAAATAAAAAGTTGATGGGTTCTGGAAGGATTGCTCTAAAGGGCAGCGAGTTGACAGCACAAGTGCAGTCAGAACAAATGGCTGGCACCCAAGCTGGTAGCATGAAGGGAGCAGGAGACCTGCCACGCAGGACTGGCTGCCACCTCTGTCACCCTGTCACCACTCTGACAGCATCTTTGTGTGGATGAGCAGGAGGAAGCATCGCAGGCTTGGCTGTCAGATGTGTCTCAGGTTGAGACAACTCCAAAGAACCCAGTAGCCCCACAGATGGCAAGTTACAACAGAGGAGGATCTTGTCCACACTATTGAGGCAGATGCTTAAAATAATAACTTTTCGGATAAACAACATCCAAAATCAGTGGAAAATAACCTGCAGAGTGTGTTGAACTGAAACCTCAGAAAACAGGTGCTGTTTTTCACTCCAACACAAATGTAGGTGCATCTGTGGAATCTGATATTAAAGCAAAGAGAAGAAACAGGTGGTCCCAAGGAGGGGCAGGATGACTCCTCAGCACCCCTGCAACCTGTCCCCACAGCTTCTCTAGGACTTTGGAGAGCCTCAGGGTGCCACGTCCTCTGGCTGAGGGGCACCCAGAAAAACAGGGCAGCTCCTTGGAGCTGGCTGGGCAGCATTGTCGAGGGTGGGAAGAGACATGGAATAGCAAAGGGTTGGTTGTGCTGAGGAAAGAATTCCTCTCCCAGCCAAAAAGCTTTGGTCTGAGTGTGAACATGGCTGGTGTAATGAACCACCCAAGTGCTGAGGTGTGTGGGCTTTGCTGAACCGCACAGGTGGCACCAGGAGGTGAGGACACTACAAGGCAAATTTTCAAGACCTCTCAAACCTACTGAAGATAGGAGAGCAAGCATGCCCAGAGACAAGTCCAGCTGGATGACACTTAGTGGGGGATCAGATGCTGATTTGGCTCTCCAGCACAGCTCCTCAGGCTCCCATGAGGGAGCTCACACGGGATTTTGAAAACTAGCCAGCAGCTCCCAGAAAAGGGGAAGCTGGGAAGGGACCTGTATTCATGCATCAGCTTAGCAGAGTCATCCTGTGAACCTGCACACCAGAGGCATTTCCTCTTAGCTTTCTCTCTTCCTCTCTCCCCTTCCCTCACGGGGAATTATCCCAAGTAGCAGAAGAGCCGATCTCCCTCTCCCTGCAGGAAGGGAAAAGTACATCCTGTCAGGAACAGCTCTGCTGAGCTGGAGCAAGCTGGAGGCCAGTTGGCTGCGTCAGCAAAGACTTAATGATAATGGTATGGCCTGTGTAAGGCGCCTGCTGACCCTACATGGCTCCCCACAGCTGCAGCCCCTCAGACCCTGTGTGCCCTGGGGAGCTCCTCCCACCTCACTGGGGACCCCAGTCTCTGCCCAGAGCCCACCCCCCAGGGGCTGTTATCAGGCATAATGTCCCTCCACTTGCTGACTGGACAGCGGGATTGGAGCCATGTCCAGCTCCAAAAGCCTTTTAAATCCTTCCCTATTCCAGGTCTGTAGTGCTAAACCACGGCCAACAGCCAGCAGCGTCCCCAGGACATTGAATAGCCATTTCCTTGGAAAAGTGTGGGCTAGATTTGTAGCAAAAAAAAAAATTTCCCAAATTGCTCAGACTAGCAGCATGCCATCGTGCCTTGAAATCCAAGGACACATGCCTGTGAAGAACATTCCCTTTGCCTTCCTCTTCAGAGGAGGCCAGGGAAACTGAGTCCTATGCCTCTGCTCCTCCCAGGAGCAGGGGACCTCTTCCACCTATCAGCCTCCTTCCCAAATGCCATGCAGATGGACAAGGGGAGCTCCTCCATGCTGCCAGTGTACTCCAGGGAGTGTGTATTCTCCTTCCCAAGTCCCAGCACTGCAATAAATTTTTAGTCCAATTCCAGACCAAACTGGGTGCAGAAAAAAGAATGTACACTTGGGACAGAATTTTTGCTTTTTCTCCTCCCAGAGATTGAGAAAAGAATGAGTTTGCTCTGCTTTTCTGATATTAACTCTTTCATGAAACCTTTCCTTCCCTTTAGACAAGTCTACTTGGAAATGGAAAACTGCACTTCCACAGGAAATATGGAAAGGAGATAAAATGAATTCCCACGAGAAAAGCCAGGATTGAACCTGCCAGCATGCTCGTAACCAAAGGGTGCTTTGGAAAGCAGGATTGAGGGTCAGGTTTCCAGCTCCATCTTCTGCAGCTGGGACTACTTTGTCCTCTCACACAGTGCTGGGAAATGCCACAATTAAGGAGCACTGAAATTTCCCTGGCTGTATAACCAACCACATGAAGCACACTGGTGTCCTGACAGCTACCTGCATCATCTTTGTCACCTTCCCCCCACTCCTGGGAACAGGGGCACCCAACAATGGAAATATTTGGTTCTCTGGGAGAGGTTTCCATGCGTCTGGTTACCAAGGGCTGTACCTCTCCAGACTGGCTCTAGGATCCCCAGGGTGTACAGCCCAGCTCCCCCATGGCTCAGCCTCCAGCCCACTGTCCTCCCCACCTCCGTGCTCAGACCTCCACCACAGGAGCAGCCGCGGTGCGAGGCCATCGCTGCACGAACCACAGACCCCACTGGAAGGAATGTGGCTTGTGGTGCTTCTGCACGTAATAATTTAGTTCCCACAGCAGTCCTCTGCAGGAGGAGGCAGCAGAGAAACCCCTCTGAGCAGAAAAACATCACCTCTCCCAGCACAAGCGGGTGCTGCCATATGAGCATCTCACCACGGGCACAGAGTGGGCCTTGACAGCACGAGGGGAGGGTCTTGCACTCAACCACCTACCTCCCAAAAACACCCAGGGGAAGAGACAACCCATCTTCCAAACCCTTTGACATCCCTACTGTAAGTGGACCGTTGACACCCTTTCCTTTGACCCCACAAGAGGCGGCACAGCTAGGACATGGTGTTTCTCCAAACTACTGACCTGGCACAAACTCTCCTGCCACGCTGTTTGCCAGCTGGGCTTTGCTTCCACCACTCCTCTGGGGAAGCTGGCCTGGGGAGACCCTCCCCTCCCTCCCAGCACCGTTTGGGGATGCACTCTTCCCTTCCCAAGCCGCCTCAGGGGGTCACTGCCAGTCCAACAGGTGGTTTCCAGCTGCCATCCATCCAGCACACATGGGGTGCAAGTGTCCCCCTGCCACCACACCCTGCAGACCACTTCCACGCTGGCACAGCCAGGACATGGCACAGCCCCACCAGCAAATCCACATCCCCACACCCAGGCTGGTGCCTGGTGGGTTAATTTTTTCCCCCATTACCTCACGCTGGCCTCTGTTCTTATGGAAAAAAACAAACCATCTGGTAATAATATTTCCCTAATAGCTGTCTGAGTCTGTGGGAAAGCTTGGCTCAGCTTCTTAGGAAAGATGAGAGGGTCGAATGAGAGGGGAGGCTGCGGATGCAGCGTGGGAGCTGGAGGAGAGGAGATAAAGCTTTCAGGATCCTTTTTCTGGGCCACCCCAGGGCTTGCAGGGATCCTCGGCTCACAGGGGAACCATGGGATACCAGGACGTCACATATTCAGGATACCAGGAAGGGCCTCCCCACACTGTCCTGGTAAAAGAGTCCCACTTTCATCCCCTGTTCCACACCAGAGGCTTGAAAGCAGGCAGCAAAACTCAATTCTAAGGCTTCCTCCACCTCCATTTTACACTCAGAAAATAGAAACAGTCCAAAGCTTGGGTTTTTGGGAGTTGGGAACATTGTGATTCAGGGATAAAACTGGCCTAAACTGGAAAGATCAGCAGCACCTGCAGGGTCCTTCTGCTCTTGGAGAAAAGGCAGCACCCCGGGATGTGCCACCCCCAGCCCTGGGGACAGGGGACCCCTCTCTTACGGAGCACATCCAGGAAAAATGGGTGGAAAAACACGCGCTAAGCTCCCTGGCAGTGGAGCAGGGAAAGTTTTGTGTTTCTCTGCAATAAAAGGCGTCGCTTGGGCGATTCCCAGGGAGCAAAGCATGCTCACCAGGCTGGGCATATCTTCCCTGGGGAAGGGAGGCATCAGGTGCTCGAGGAACAGCCGAGTGGCTGCCAGACACAGCCCTGCCTCCCGCTGGGGGGACTGGAAGTGCTGGTTCCCACCCAGCCCCACACCCCCAGAACCCAGCCTGCATCACCAAATTGCAAAGAGACGAGCTACGCATGTCAAAAACCCGCTTTTCCTCTGCCATGGGTTACAGCCCCAGATCTCCACATCCATTGGAAGTAGGCATCAAACCCCACAGCCTTAGGGAGCACAGAGAAGCATCTTCCTTGCTGGCTGCCCTCTGGATAAAGTACCTCAACTGGCTGCACAGCACAGAGCCAGCCTGACCCCTTTCCATGCTTTTCCATGGGCATGATCCACCCCAACCCAGGAGCTTGCATGTGTGTCTGGCAAACCCCCAGAGGTCCCCGTTAGCCCCTTCCCAGGCTATTTCTGCTCACATTTTTTTCTGTATGCATGTTTATACTCATTAGGTTGGCCACCCCAGCAGCCATCGCGGCTCTGGGGGTGGCTGTGCCCTTCCAGAGCAGTCCTGGGATGTAGCAAGGCATGCAGCTGAGCTCTCCACACCACAGCCAGATCCAGCCTGTTCCTAGAAGGCTAAAACAAGCCAGCCACCCTTCCTGGCAAGGACGCCTTCCCAGCCCACTCCAAGCAGTGCCAAGCATCCTCCTCAGATCTTTCACAGACAGTGAGGAGCAAATGTCAAGCATTCAGCCATGGAGAAGGAGGGGGAATGGCTTTAAGCTGAGAGGGACCAGGTTTAGATTGGATACTAGGAGGAAATTCTGCCCTGGGAGAGTGGTGAGGCACTAGCAAATTTTGCCCAGGGAAGCTGTGTTTGCCCCGTTCCTGGAAGTGTTCAAAGCCAGCTTGGAGCAACCTGGCCTAGGGGAAGGTGTCCCTGTCCACAGCAAGGGGGTGGAATGAGATGAGCTTTAATGTCCCTCCAAACCCAAACTGTCCTGTGATTGCTGTCCTCAAGCCTATTTCCCCTGCTCCATGCAGCTGCTCCCAGCACAAGCTGCAGCCAGGGGAATCCCAGCAGGCCGTAAAGATAAGCATCTCCCTTTCACTACTTTGTTATTTTTTAGAGGGACAGCCAAAAGCAAACAGGCTGTTTCTCATCTCCAAACACTCACCCTCTCAGCAAGAAGCCATGGAGCTGTAGTCAGACACCCTCCAGACACCCTGGAGGCAGCAGACAGGGGTGTAAAGCATCTGCACCTTTAAATGCTTTCGGTGGGGCAAAGATGATTCCTCTCGCAGCTAGTGAGCAGATGATAAACTACTGCAGGCAGGTAGTTAACATCCCTCTGCATCCCACCTCTCCAGCCTGGGCAGGGATTCCAGCCCTGTGTGGTGGTGGGTGGGGGGGGCAACAACCTTAGGGAGTGTTTGCACCCACAGCTTCCCTGAGTCCTTTCCCTGGGGCTGCCTCTGCCTTTGGGAAAGTCTCCCAGCTCAGCAAAGGGGTGTGTGGCCAGGCAAGGTGCTTTGTGGGCGACTTGCAGGGAGGTGGGAAAAGAGCCCTGAGCCATGTTTCCCAGAGCATCCGTCTAAGTCAGTGACACCCTGATTTGGGAGGGTCTCCAATGGTGCCGCTGCTCTGGGAATGGGACAGGAACAGGGGCTTTTCTCATAGCAAAAGCATACTACCAGTTTCTGGGCAGGAGAAACCCAGAAAATCTGTTTTTTAGCCAAGAGTGGGTGGTTTTGTGGCTTGTCAGGGATGCGGGCTGGGCACCCTAGCAAAGGGGGTGTCAGGGATAGCACAAGCAAGGCAGAACGACTTCAGCTTCCATAGAAATTTGGGGGTGGTGTTCCCTGGGGAGCAGGTTGTGTAAAGGTGAAAACCGGGGTAAAACCCAGGGGGGCTGCCTACCTGCCCATAGCCCTTTCATAGGGCCAAACAGCAGCAGGGATGATGTACACTTGGAAAATATAACTCCAAACGGAGATAAAGGTCAAAATGGGCATTTTTGCCTTTGTTTCCCCATGGTGTAGAGGTCCAGGCAGGCACTGCTGGCCTCTCCTGAGTGCCTGGATGTGTGTTAAACTCAGGGCTGGACCAGGTGGAGATGGAGGCCCTCGCTGCATCAGGGCAACAAGCAGAGCTGGGGCAGTGCTCTGGCTTCTCTTCTCGCGTGAGAAATGGAGCATTCCAGAGAAAAAAACCATGCCCTGATGTGTCCAAAAATAGCACAGGGTCTGCTCCAAGGGCCAGGGCTGGCACGTGGCGGCCTGGTGGGGCTGCTTTGAGAGCTGCCATTGTGTGGGGCTGGATGGGCAGCCCATACCCATCCCAAATAGTGGCGGCCCCTGACGTGGGCTGCTCCCATCCGGGGGCCCAGCAGTGAGTCACGCTGGCTATAAACACGTCTCCCGATGGATAATGAATCCCGGTTGTCGCCGCCTTTTGGGAAAGCTCTGGATTCTCTTTGCAGTGCTCCCCCTCCCCTCCTGGCAGCTCTGCTCCCATGTGGGATCATTTCCTGACGCCGAGCGGAGCCAGGGCTCTGAGGCCCATTTTCCAAACTATGGCTTGCTTCATGATCTGTGTGGGCTGAGTTTCCCTGTTAACCATTCTGGGGGGGGACCGAGGCTTCTGTGCTACTGGGGCACCCCCCAGCATCCCACCACCCTCCCTGTGGATGCCCCACTGCCCAAACCACGGCTCCCCAGCCTTGTCCCACTCACCACGGAGGGCACCTCAAGCAACAAAAGCTTTATTGCAATGACACAAATAAGCCACGAGATACATTGCGAAGCGGCAGGGGTGCGGGGGGCGATAACGAAGCGCAGAGAGGGGCGATGGGAAGCGCTGGCTCGCAGAAGTGGGGACTGCTGCACCCTGGCTGCAAGCTGCTGTCGCCCTGCGAGCTGCTGCTCGAGCCCCCCAGTCCTGCTGCTGCCCCAGCAGGGTCTGGGCAGCCATGGGCAGGGGGATTCGGGCAGCTGGCCCGAAGAGTGCCATGGAGGAGTTGGAGAAGCTCACGGGAAGCCGGCAGCATCTTCAGAGGGGGCTCAAGCATCAGCCACTGGCACCACGTCAGCTGCGGCGCTCCAGTCAGGCGGTGAAGGTGTTCCTCCCGTGGGGATCAGGGTCTGCAGAGCTGGAGGGCAAGCAAGGGAGATGGTCAGGGCTCAGCCAAGACTCCAACGCCGGTACCTCCCAGCCCCTTAGGCTACACCAACATGGAGCAACTCTCCAGCGTGACGCTGAAATCACCTACACCCCAAAAGCCAAGCTGGAGGAGCTATGCCCACACAGAGCTCCGCTATGCCACAACAAACCTCCCTTTTTTCCCGTGGGAGCTTGCCACCCTCCAGACACCACATGAGCTGGGCTGCGACGTGAGCCCAAGTGGTTGCCCCGTGTGCTGTGTGTTTGCCTTGTGGGCTGTCGCTGGGTGCTAAGAGTGACTTTGGGGAGCTTCAGAGGAACCATCTGAACATGCTGAGGCTGTTCCTGGGCTGAGGATAGCCCCTTCCTTGCCTCTCTGTGCCCTACAAACTATGGGGATGCTGACTGAGAGAGCTGCTGCTGCTGCTGGCCCCCATCAGCAGGATTTGGGGTGATGAGTAAGGGCATTGCAGGGCTGAGGGTGACGGGCAGCTGAGGGAGGAACACTGGAGAAGGGCACACACCCCTGCACAACATCTGCCTGGTGCTACACTGCAGCATCCTGTGCCTCTGGAAATCACCATGTTTCAGCCCAAAATATGCAGCCGGGAGATCTACTCATGGCAAGAAAATAAATTTTAGCTACGCAACTGAAAATTTATTTTAAACACAGAGATGGTGGTTTCCCTGGGTGTTGGGTATGCATCCCTAACTGGACTTTTATGGACAGTTCCTCTGCAGCTGTCCTGTAAGACATTTGGGAGCATGGCTGCGTGCTTAGCAGGACACAGCAGCATCCCTTGGGAAAACCATATCACCAGCTGCAGCAGAGGCCTCAGGCTACATCATTGCTACATCAATGTCTTCCCACCAAAAAAAAACCCCCACACCACTAATTGAGCGCTTTCGGGTGAGCACATCACGTCTTGCTCCCCTTTGAACTGGGAAATCCTGTTGGATATCCGCTGTGGTTTGATCCCAGTCTATGCATGCAAGCCTGAATTCCAGCGGTGCTGCTCCATCCCTCCATCCTGCTCTCCCCATGCTGCCAGCTGCCTGTGGTGGCCCATCACCACCATGCCCGCACTGGCACAGCACATCTCGTCCCTCTGCTGTGCTCCTGCTTCCGTGGAGCATCCTGCACCACCAAGTGTCATCTGATGCATCAAAACCTGGAGAAGCTCCAAAGCCAAGCGTCACTCATCCCCTCTTTGATCCAGATGCAATTGCTCTTAGGCACAGGCTTTCTCTAGGAATAAATAGTGACAGTGCCTGCAGGGAACCAGGACACAGTGCTCCAAGAGTGCTTCAAATATTCACGTCCTCATGCACAGCACAGCCTGCTCTTTGGGGATCAAAGCAGTTCCTTCTAGAAATAACTTGTGTGTTTTGAATCAGCCACAGGCTGTGGTTCAGTGAGGTGCTCAGCCATGAAGCCTCTTCCCACTGCTCCATCTTGTTCTCCATCTTCTGGCTGGTTTTATTCCCCATGTGTGGAGTGGGCACGAGCATCATTTCTGGGAAGAGACATCCCTGCGGTTAAACTGCCTAAACATGAGTGTGGGAATCCAGAGCCAGTCTGGCTTTGCACTTGGCTGGGTTTAGTCTGTGGGATGCTTTCTGAGTGATCTGGAGTCTCATCTTCCTCTTTGCAGGATAACTGCGCTGAGGCAGAGTGGGAGGGGGATTGCACATCTGGAGTGGAAGGAGTTGCACATCTGGTACATTCAGTACTTCCTAAAAGTCACTGCCACGTTACCCTTTGGACAGGGGCCTGAGGCTCGCTGCACAGCACAGCAGATTAAGATCTGCAGCTGCATTCTTTTTGAAGGGAAAGCAAAAATATCCCCCCTCAGCAGAGTCCCAGCTCCCTGTGATATCCAACATGGGAGCGGGGGAATTGCACTGAGACCTTGACCTTTCTGCAAGTCATTCCGCCAGCTGCAGCTGCTCCTGCTGCCAGCCAAGACACAGAGCATCCCGCCCGCGAGTGCTGGACTCCCCCGAGGCCACGAGGGATGGAAACCCTCGGGATCTCCCCAGCAAAACCTTGTCCCTTGCCAGACTGAAAGGCCTTGGGCCAGCGTAAGGTGGTGGCTTGTGCCACCGACCTCGTCCCTTGGTACAGCCGGTATAACCCAAGAGCGTGGGGACACCCATGGCCAAGGAGATGCCTGCCATGTATCCTTGCCCATATGGCTCCAGGAAGGTCCCAGCACTGATAAGGACCCCTTCGTGCAGTGGGACACAGTGCCAGCCACATGCTCGGTGGATGTCACTGCTCATCACCAGTGGGGGGGTGGAGGACGCACACAAACCCCCTCTCCCTTTCCAGCAGCGTGGGATGTTTTCTGCACGCAGATGGATCAGAAGCTGGAAGCAGTGGACATCCCAGTGCTTCCCACATCCCGACTGGAGCAGGAGGCATGCAAAAGCTGGTCAATGGGGACACCTAGTGACCAGCCGGGAGGCCCCAGGGCTGGGGATCGGGACACGTCCCCGGGGCTGGGGGCTGCAGCCAGGCAGGGCTAGGAGAGATGCCTTCCATCCCTGTGGCCAAAGAGAAAATGAGACTGAGCCTTCATCCCTGCCACAGCACGCAGCGATCCCCCAGAAATCCTACCTCTGCCGGCACCCGAGGGGGGAAATTACCCTTGCTAATGGACCATAAGCTTGGAATTAGCATAATTAAAAGTGACTAGCACGGATACATAACAAACCCCTGAAACACAGCTCAAAGAGAGTATGAAATTTAAAGAGTCTCCCTGGTGAAAGTCACTTTCCCTTAGGGGAAACGGTCTGGTTTTTTCAACCTTATTGACGACTAGATTTGCAAATACAGTCTAGGAGAAAAAAAATAGCACGAAACAACACTCCAAACAATTTTGGGAGCACAATAAGGATATGTGGGGGGAGTGGAGACCTTCAGCTGAGGGCAAGGGGCTGAGCACAGACCTCAGCTGGCCCCTCTCTGATGGAGACCTCCACACTCTGGGGGCATTGGACCAATACTTTCCAGTCAAAGTCACAATTTCCCACAAAATAACTCATTCCTGAAGAGTTTGACTGAGCTGGCTGCTTCCAGAAATGTTGAATTATTCTGGCTGGATAAAATGCATTGTTTTGGGAGAGAAAAGCGACGTATGAAAGCTATTCTGTTGATTAACTGGGATGTTAACTTTGTATGGGATATTCAGTACAATATTAGAAATTTTGCCCAGTGGCATGGCTGTGTGTGCATCACTGGAGCATTTTAAGTTCATCCAAAATGGAAACCCGAGACCTATCGCAAATCAAAGCAAAACACTGAGGCTCCTTCCAAAGAAAGCAGCAAATCTCCTTTTGAGCCGTCCTGAAGAAACCAAAGCCGAGCTTGATACATTCCTCGTGATTTTCTTGTTTTCCTCCTCGTCATCAACATGAACCCAGGAGATGTTGCAGTGGTTCCAACACCTGTTTCTCCAAACCAAGCTCAAGCCCAGATGATGATGGATAAGCTGACTAAGGAGAAATTGCAAAGTCAAAGTGACTGCCAGCAGGAGGGGTGCTTTGGGTTGTCCTGTGCAGAGCCAGGATGATCCTTGTGGATCCCTTCCAACTCAGGATATTCCATGATTCTATGTGGTGGCTTTTCCGCAGTCTTGCTGGGTGATGGATGCATGGCAGCGGGCTCGAATGGGGATGGCACCTACAGGGGGATGTTATCCGTGGGTTTGCTGGCGTAGGGATGCGTGTAGAGGAATTGCCGCTGTCTGCTCCTCCTCTCCAGTGGCCTCTGAGCTCGGCTGCATCTGGCAGACCCAATTTGGCATTTGCTATTTTGGGCAGCGCTGTCTCAGTGGAGGTGGGGAATAGCACGGGGAGCACAGTGCACACAGAGCAAAGGAATTCAGGGCAGATGTGATCTGCAGAAACTGCCGGTTCCTGGGCAAAGCCATTTCCACATTCATTGCCATCGGGATGTGTTTTGCGGTACAAAACCCCAAAACCGTGTTGGCTTGTGATGGATTTCTCAGCCTTGGTCAATGTGGTGTTGCTGCTGCTGCTGTGCCTCCATCACCTGGAAGGTCTCCTTGCACTCTGGCTTGTCCTACAGCCCCATAGAGGAGCTGACAATGGCAGGATGAGCTGGCTCTCTCCATGCACATTCCCCTCCGAGGGGGGCATCACACCAGGCCACTGCCTGCAATGCAGGGTGGTCACAGTGGGATGCCAAGCTTTTGCCATGGCTCACCCACCAGGACACTGGGGTGGCTCTGGCACGCTGCTGGATGGCTATTTTCATGCTGGGTCTCACACATGGGTATCTCATTCCTTCAGTGGGAAAAATACTTGGTCTAAAGGAGAGTGAGGAACTGGAGAAGATGAGGAGAGCCAGTTGCCCACAACTAACTCACCACCTTGGCAGGTGGTTCTGTGCTTGTTGTGGCCAGTCAGCCAGAGGGAGGCACCATTTGGTGCCTGACTCCCTCCATCCTCAGCATCAGCACAAATACAAGGGGGAGATGATGCCAGCAGAGGCTGCTGACTCCACCTGAGCCCACGGCAGCACTGCCCAAAGCATCTGCACTTCTCCAGATGGGGAATCAGGGGATGGTCTTGAGCACGTCTGCTGCCAGACCACCCAAAAGGCACAGCTGAACCCAAAGTGCCAGGAAGAGCAAAGCAAAGAGTTGGGGATGGGCAGCAAAACATCTTATGGAGGATCTGGGAGCACCTGTAACCACAGAGGCTTGGAAAGCTCTGGAGAGCTGAGCAGGCACGGGTTTTAGGACACCTGGGCTGAGCAAATGGCTGATGCTCAGCAGCAGGGGCTGCAGCCACCTTCACCTTGCAGGACTCCTCGGCTGTGCTCTCATCCCTGCCAGCTCCCTCCTGGAGCCCATAACTCCCTGCCCATCTTTGGCTCCACTGATGCGGTGGCATCACCCGGGGTCCCTGATGCAGCCCTGTGTGAGTGCTGAGCAGTCAGCGCTGAAGACAGGAGGAGAAGTGATCCAGCATCCCAGCAGGAGAAAGGTGGGAAGCTGCCAGCGGTTCCTGCCGGCACTGAGGGTGGAAGAGAGGGAAAGGCCATGAAGTCTTGGGGCTCACCTGGAAAAACAATATATTTCCCATGTGGTGCAGTGCAAAAATGTACCGTGCGGCTGCTTCAGCTGTCTGGGGACATGGTGTATCATGATCCCCTCATTTGCAGTCTGAGAAAAGGGACAGTCAGGAATTAACAGGCGGAAAACATACTTGTTTTCCTGTTTGAGAGGTAGGAGAGAGAATAAAAGCCTGGAAGCAGAAGGCAGGACTGGTCATAGAGGGTCTTAGGGAAGGGTGTGGGGCACAGACATGGCAGATCCGTCCAGACAAGGGGGCAGTGAGAGATGTTGGTTGTCATACCATAACTTATAAATTAATCTTATGGAAACCCAAAAGATTATGCAAGCCAAATACTCTCCCTTTGGAAAAAGACAGAAAGCATGGAATCACTCAGGAAGTGCATCACTCCTGGGGACCTTCTCTAAACAAAATAAAAGAAAAAATTACAATGGTGATGGTAATAATAATAATAATAATAATAATAGTAATAAAGAACTATTGTATACAACCTCCCCCCTTCCCTCCAAACAGCTAAAAAGGTGTGGGAAGATGCAGAGGGAAGGATGGGGCTGGAGTTGGTGGGGCGACCCAGGAGAAGAACAGTCGGAGCCCATTGGTACCAGAGCTGCACAGACATTTATTGAACACAAACAACGACAAACACAGCCAGCTCACAGAGCTTCCTGAGCTATCGTCCAAAGGCTTTGCCCATGGGGATTGCCAAAAGAGTGCTTTCAAAGGCCCCTGGGGGGTGTGAATCCCATAGAGCCCAGTTCTTCCCACTTCCAGTTGCTCGTTAGTTTAAAAAAAAAAGGAGCATTTGTGTATATATGTGTGTGTGTGATTCCCTTAATTTAGTATGAAAAAGGGTTTGTCTGGACCATGCCATGTTCCAAGAGAGAAGCCTGCGGGTGAACCTGTGCATGCGCGCTGGCTCGGCTCCCGCGCGTTCCGCTTCCCGAATAACGCAGGGTCAAAACTACGCCCTAACCCCGAGGGCAGGGATGTCAGGTGGCAAAGGTGAGCCAGGACAAGCAAGAGGGAGCACCAAAGGAAGAAGGGTGAGAAAAGTAAGTCATCTGAAGCACGCACAGCTCTGGTTGGCATCACATATGTCCATAGGCTACAGAAAGTACCGCCAATGTCAACTCAAATGTGTAAGTAGCTACGCTAGACTGACACTTAGAGACCCTGTCATCTCCTGAAGTCTCACCAGTGAGAAAAAAAAACACCCCTCTCCCCCCTCCCCCCCCTCCCCAAAAAGCAGTTGAAGTATGAACACCGTACGCTGAAAACAAGGACCATAACCAAAGAGTTTGGGAGCAGCCTCGGGAGCACAGCAAGGAGCTTGTAAAGAATCGTCCCAGTGTGTGCATATGCGTGTGTTTATATATATATATATATATTCGTTAGTAAAGAAAAGAGTATCTGTGGAGGCAAAGGGAAGACAGTAAATGTACAGGCAGTACAGGCTGGGTGGAGTGCCGGTGGCTGGAGAGGGTCGGGTGGTGCGGAGTGGAGGATGGTGGGTGGAAATTAGAGTGCGCCCATTCCAGTGACCTCAGACGTCAGCCTAGAATAGACAGGGGCAGAGAGAGGGGTGGGGGGGAGACAAAAAACAAGCGCTTAATCACCGGAGCAGAAAAGAAAACTAAGACCCTGTGGGGCAGTGCTCCTCCTCTTGCCTACGCCCTGCTTAGATGGGGTGGGCAGAGCATCTCTGGGTGGCTCAGGGTGCCCCGTGGAGGACACGGTGGGGGGGCTGGAGCATAGAGCCAGCATAATGGCTGGCTGCCTTCCCCACTCCTCACAGCTGCCAGGTAGTGCCTGTTACCATCACCGTGTTGTAACAGAGATGTCACCCACCAGAGGCAGGAGACAACCCAGTGCACGGCTTCCCTTCTAGACATGTCCCTCCCACGGGGGACAGGCAGCTGTGCCATCTCCCCCTGGCTGCTCTGGTTTGGAAACTGTGGGAGAGGCTGAGCCCCGTCCTGCCCCCCACCCCCCCTCAGGTTATCTCTGCACAGGCGGCAGCTCAGCCAGCCCTTCCCAGGAACAAAGAGCCGCTTGGTTTTCTTTTCTTTCTCTCTCTTGTCTCAGGAGGTGGAGGGGGGATTGTCAAGGAGCTGCGGGAATGCCGCTCAGCCATGCCCGCGGGGGGCTGGCCCCGTCCCTCACCTAGGAGGTGGAGAGGTGCCACGGGCATGGGCAGCGGGACAGCAGGGCGGGATGGGATGATGGGGGGGGTCTATTGCGGGTCAGGGCTGAGGTGGGTTGGGTGCAAGGAGGAGAAAGCACATACAGACCTCACCGGTGCTCCCAGCCCACACCCCAACAAATGTCAGAGTCGCCGCCAACAGCCCCCCGTCCTCGGGACCTGCCAGCAGCCTCCTGCAGCTGCACACATCCGACGCGTTGGCACGGCATCAATCCTGCCCGCAGTGGAGGACACACACACAGGTGGACGTGGCTGTGCCAGGTGGGTGCAAAGCCAGCAAAAGGTTCTGTATCCCCTTAAACTCGCTATCCATGAGTCCACAGACACAGGCAAATAGGTCTGAGTGAGCACCCTGGACACAGTTCACTGCCAGCACGGAGCTGGTCCCCAACTTGTCTCTCCAGCTACAACTCCCCTGCACGCTCCCCTCGCAATCCCTTGCCAGACCCCTGGTCCCCCTCAGCATAGGCTGCATCTCCCCCCAGCCTGTGGCTGTTTTGGGAACCCTCGGCCACTGTGAAGTCCTGCTGCGCCAAGCTTTTCATGATGAAAAGGAAGCAATCAGGCCGTTCCCGTGTCTTGCATTTATTGGACTGATTACTTCCATTGAATGAAGGAAAGCCTTTGGGAGGTCTGGAAGCACGTGGAAGAGGCCGTAAGCGACGCTGGGATCCCAGCAAGCAGGTCCCAAGTGATGCCTCCCTGCCACCGGCTCAGCTCCATCCCTGTCCCCGTCCCCTGCCTCATCCACAGAGAAAGGCGGCGGTGATTTTGCCCCTACCCCATGAGCAAACTCCTCGAGCGAGGGTGGCGGGCGGGCAGGCGGCCGGCGCAAGCCACCGGCGGTGAAGCAGCTCCCAGTCCCCAGCCAAGGCGCCAGCTGGGGGGAGATGTCCCGCTGGTGACGTCTGGTCCCCGCTCAGAGGTCTCAGCAAGACACCATCCGTCCCAGCCGGCCGCAGGAAGCCCCTCCTGGGGCCCCACAGTGCCAGGAGTGAGGGCTGCTCCCACCAGGCCAGCAGGATGGGGTCGGCCGTGGCAGGAGGCGGCGGAGGTCTGCGGGGGGTCTCACCTGGCGTTGATGAGGTACTGCGCAAGGCTGATGTTTGCAGGGGTTCCTGTGATGGTAATTTGGCGCTCCGATGACCCTTCCGTGGCGTTGGCGATTTTGATCTGCGCTCCCGACATCTGCCGAATTTCATTGATTTTGGTCCCTTGGCGTCCGATTATGCAGCCTATTAGCTAGGAAAAAAAGCACGGAGGGAACGTCTGAGAAGCGGCAGCTCTGGCCGTCGCCAGCGGGACGCGAGCACAGCTGCACGGCCCTGGGACACGGGTGACCTTAGTGCTCATGAAAACAGGAGAGGGACAGCTCGGGGGTGAATCCCACCTGCACACGAGCACAGTCCGCCCAGGACTCATCCAGCAGCCTGCCCTGCTCTGCTCCTTGCGGGGGGAAGAAACCTCCACTATTCACACACCACGCCCAGCATTTCAGAGGGCTTCAAGGAGGGCTGGTTTCAGGAATAATAATTTTTGTGGTCTAAGAAATGGTCAATGTTTAGCAAGTTACTTATCTCTTTGCCAGTTAAAGCAAACCCAAAGGTGGTTTGGACATGTTACTAGAAGGAAACAAGCCCTCTGCCTTTGCTGGGGACAGCCCAACCCCAGGAGCCCCCTTCTCAGCTGGTGCAGTCATCCCGTCCCACATTCTTTCTATCCCACTGGGATGCCCTCAGTGCCTCCGTTACCCCCTCTAGCTCTTTCAGTGCAATCCAATGGCTCCCTGGCATGCACAGGAGAGCACCATGCGGCTGTGGCATGTGCAGAAGAGGTGACTCCTACTTAAAAACACATCTTTCACTCTCCTGTGAAAAAATCAGAGCACGCTGGAAGTTTGAATATCCGCAAATGTCCATCCCTTGAATTTCCTCAATGGTCCTTGATGGCTTGAATTTCCTCAATGGTCTTTGTTTTCGCTCATTTGTGCATCAAATGATGGTTCCCTCAAACTTGATCTCTGAAGCTTGGTGACACGTGCCAGGATATCCAGATTGACCAACACAGGCAGGAGCTGTTTCTTCATCCCCTTTTGGACATCTGAGCTCTTTTCTAAGGTTGCACCTGGGCATTTTATATGTGGGATGTTCA
Source organism: Pachyramphus minor (assembly GCA_013397135.1). Classification (NCBI taxonomy): domain Eukaryota; kingdom Metazoa; phylum Chordata; class Aves; order Passeriformes; family Tyrannidae; genus Pachyramphus; species Pachyramphus minor. The sequence continues at coordinate 94,741 of VYXB01001738.1, read as the reverse complement.
TCTTGGCAGCTGCTGAATTTCTGCCATGGCAGAAGTGGAGATGACTACTCCTCCAAATGTTCACTGATCCTTTGGTTAGACCATGGAGCTTCCATATGGTGGTTTGTCCCGTATGTCCTGTATGATACTGGAAGGGTATCAACTGTTTCAGGGGCTCTGGTGGGTTTTTCAGCCCAATGGCCACCCATCCTGGACTTCAGAGAACAGAAATAACTCAGGGATGCTTCAGCGAGCGAAAATCTGACACGGAGACCTGAGGAATCAAACTATTCAGGCAGATGTCCAGCAACACCCAAGTTGAACAGCACTCAAGTTTTGCCTGACAGTCAGAGAAGGGGCAAGATGTTTATAACCAGACTTCCTTCAACTGCATTGCAACTCCAAGCTGTACCACTAAAACATGCCAGGACACTCTTAAAGAGAATCAAACCTGTCCTTTGCTTCCTGAGAAGGTGGCAGTGAGTGTTTAAAAGCCTTCAACACAACAGGAGGAAGAGGTAAAGGAGGAATTTTTCAAGATGCCATTGAGGTGATGACATTTAATGCTGCCCAGGTCTGGTGAGAGCCAAGGCTGTGGCGAGTGAATGCTCTGAGTGCTCCTGGGTTCCAGGAGGTCCCCTGGCAACCTTTCCTCCCCTTTTGCAAGGGGTCTCTTGATATTTCTGAAGATTGCTACAGTCCTCCACGCTCCACAGACATGGCTGTTGGAACCTCAAGAGTGCTTGAGGAGCTCCCTGCAGTCTCCCGGAGAGGGGTCCTTGCTGGACAGACAGATGCAGACTGGGGATCAATCTCCCACAGGCTCCTCTGCAGATCCCTTCCATGGCCCTGGGGTGAAGCATCTCCGAGGGTTTCAGCCGGCAGATGCTCAGAAGCTGTTGCTCTGCCCCATCCCTTGGGTGGAAGGAGGTGTTGGCAGAGGTGCCTGGCAGCTGCAGCCAGGCTCACTGCCTTTCCCTCGTGCTGCTGGGTGTTGTTGAACAGCAGGAAGAGGTAGCAACAGCTGCCAAACCCCATCCAGAAACTCCTGATGAGGTTGGGCTGAAGCTGCTCGCTGGTGATGGAGATGGGGACAGAGGCTGGCTATAATCCCCCTGCTTGCCCTCCTGATTTGAGTGCAGATTGGTTCTTAATCCACAGAAACCGGTGGGCCAGTCCAGAAGCAAGTGAGACACATAAATCCAGGTGTTGGCTGTGTTGTGCTCTCCATCCCACCTCCTTCCACTGGCAGGAGGACTGCTTGGGGACTGGCATCCCCAAGCACCCTGCCCAGCACGACCCCAGCCTCGTCCCAGCAAACATCCCAGTCCAACACCCACGTTACCACAATGCCTCCATCTGTAAGACCCCAAAGCTGCCTGTCACCAGCACTGAGATGAGACGCACCGTCCTTCACACACTCGTGTGGCACTTTGTGGCATGAGAAATGTTATTTACTTACCTCCTCTTCACCCCCACCCCCAGCCCACTCACTACCCTTGAGCTGAAACATCATCTCAGACGTGCCAGTGCCTGATTAAGCAATTAAGAGTTTAATCAGGGCTGGCATGGGAGCTCTCTCCCTTTCCCAGTGCTGTCAACTGGGCATGTTTCATGAGCACTGAGTTCACTTGGAAAGGGAAATAGAGCATTAAGGATTGTACCTAGGGAAGCTACCGATGGGGTAAAGTCCAATGGGCACTTTATGCTGCAGCTTGATCCCCAACAGACTGCACATGGATGAGGGAACATGGTGAAGGGGCATCTCTAGATATATTTAACAAAGCCATATGGCTGCACCTTATCCTTATATATACACACACAGAGACATATATACATATATCTGTCTACACACACACACACATGCAGACATGCCAAGGAAGCACTTGGATCTACTTACATCATTGGGAATGGTGAGTTCATGAGTACTGGCCGGGGGACTGGCATCCAAACCTGGGCATATGCAAGGAGACACGCGGTTATTAAAGCTTGCAAAGGCAGCACAAGGGAGCTCCGCTGCTTTCCCGCAACAGTCAACACTGCAAAGGCTGCATCCTGCTCCGGGGTGGGAGGGGAAGGGGATCACACACTCTGGGACAAGGAGGGGGAAGATGGTTGCTACCTGACTCTGCTGGAGCTGGGTGTCACCTTCCCTGCATCCCTTGAGCTGCCCCAGGAGTGCCTCGCTTCCCCGCCCTTCATCCTCCCACTGGGAATCGCTTCAGAGGAGGGTGCAAGGTTCCAGCATCACCACAGAGAGGTGGGAAAAACACCTTTCCCACAGCAGCAGAGAGCATGCTGGCTAGGACACCCACCAGCCCGGCAGGAATGCTGTCCATGCACCCTCCAGCCCTCTCTGGATGGATTGAGCTGCTTGGGTACGACAGCAGCTTGGTGCCCCAAAACCGGTTTCCCCAGGGGATCCGGCAGCACTGGCACAAGTCCTTTGCACAGACTGACCCTAAATTTAAGCCAGACTGCTAAGACATGCAACCTAGCTGGACCCAGGACCAGCTGGCCCTCTTATTCCCAAGGGAAAGCAAGATAAAACAGTATGGAGATTCAGATCCTGCTTCCCTACAGAATTACGTGTCGAAGAGCAAAGGCAGAGGCGTGCTTCCTCCCAGCCTCTCCTGCATCAGGGAGAGCTCTCTCCTCCGTGGTGGGAATGGCTGGAGCCAGCAAGGATATCCTGTGTGTGCAGCTCCACGGGTAAGAGGACACCATGCCATAGTGCTCCTAGGCCGGGTCAAAGCCTGCCTCTCCTATGATTTTCCATGTTAAATCACCTCAATGCCGAATCAGGGAGGTCCTATGCCAAAACTGCAAGAAAGAAGCTGATTGGTGCCTGACAGGAATTCACAGTAACTGGAAAAAGAAAACCCTTATCTTTATGACATAAACCACTGATAAAGGCTTTTAAGAGCATAAGAGGCTGCCAGGTCTGTATCTGTGGAAAGGGGAGTAAGTAGGTGCAGGAAAAAGAGAGTAAGGAGACTGGAAATGTAGGGCTGCTGCAACAGAAGACATAAGCAGCACCAAATTCCTCACATATTTCCATTGAGGGCCTCAGCACTGAGGAAGAGGAGCTCCAGGAGGCCCTGGCACAGAAGCTGTGGCTGCCCCATCCCTAGAAGTGTTCAAGGCCAAGTTGGACATTTTTCACTTGGGAGCACGGAGAGGAGAGGAAATGTTAGGACTAGGAATGCAAATCCTCCACTAGGCAGCCCTCTGCCAGGGGCACTGATGCCAAACCCTGCACAAAACAGATCCTGCCCAGGTATTACACCACAGGCAATGCTCAGTGCTGACTTTACAGCACACATTTCACCAGCCCTGGACTGTCTTGCACACTGAGCTTCCTCACAGTTCAGGCAAGGTGGACTGCACCTAACACAGACATGCCCCTCAGATGAGGATGTCCCAGCCTCTTGGTCACGTGTTACAAGGCTCAGCTCAGTAGCAGACTGGGTACGGCAGAAAATGTCTTCTGAATGGACCAGAGCACTGGGGATGGGCTCAGAGCAGCACTGAGGCATCCAGGAGTCTTTGGGAATAGAGCTAAGCTCCTCAGACTCACAGGTGGCATCCCACATCCTGTGCTCAGACACCATGGCTGCTGCTGAAAGCCCTTGGGACACAAGGTGCCATGGTACTGCACCATCCCTGCATCACAGAGCCATCAAGGAATGGCCACATCCTTCCCCATTACCTGGAGACTGGTTTATTTTAGCACTCCAGATCCTCCCTCTCTGATATGCACAAGCAGTCCCTGAGGCTGTAGTGAAGGTGTCAGGGCAGGATTAGTGCCTTGGGTGACTGCAAAGGGCAAAGAGGACATGCAGAAAACACAGCTGCGCAGGTCAGTGTCACCAAATCTCTACTTCTGCAGTCTTGTGGGGTCTATCTACTTGGGCTACGTTTGCTCTCATAGTTAGGTGACCTCCCCAAACTTCTGAGGCATGCATGGGATGGCTGTGTGCCCCAGGTATGCCCAGGGAGGTCTGGTTCATATTGCCTGTGAGTCTCCAGGTCTCAGGATAACTCCTCTAAGCAATGGCAGGTAACAAAAGACAAATCCATTCCGCACATACACATGAATGTGGGACACCTGCCATCAAAATTTCTCCAAGGCTGCAGCCATGCTTTGGCTCCTCAGGGTCCTGTCCCACTAAAATTGCAACTCACCCTGAATGGCTTTGAGATGGCTAAAGCTGCGTGTCATTGCCGTTCCCACCGGTATTATTCTGCTGTTTCTGAGCAAAGTTTAGGCAAAATTAAATGGAGGAATAAGGGTGATGACTCTGGTATCTTCCCGTTACGCTGGTGGCATTGAGGGAGAACTCATCGTGGATGAGGGGCAGTGGAGGGGCAGCACCGACCTCTGCTCTCTGATGACCAGTGACAGGACCTGAGGGAACGGCTGGAGCTGTGTCAGAGGAGGTTTAGGCTGGATATTGGGAAAAGGTTCTTCCCCAGACAGGGGTCAGGCACTGGAACAGGCTCCCCAGGGCAGTGGTCATGGCCCCAAACCTGACAGAGCTCAAGAAGTGTTTAGACAACACTTTCAGGCACATGGTGGGATTCCTGGGGCTGTCCTGCGCAGGGCCAGGAGTTGGACTCGATGATCCTTGTGGGTCCCTCCAACTCAGGATGTTCTGTGATTCTATGGCAGTTATACACAAATATCACAAAACCAAGGCAATAAAGTCCAGGCACTTTTCTTTTGACATGCTGTACAAAGAAGAACGGTGCTGCCTGGCCTCTCCCTGCCCACCAAGAAAACCTGCTGTCTTCTCCACAAATACCACAATTTCTCTCAGAGCACAACAGTGGCACAGTCCTATAACGGAATAGATATATTTCAACCAAAGCCTGCTTATTTCCCTCTATTTTACCTGATGACTGGCCCATCAGATTTTGAGCTTCTTCGGAGGAATGTAAGGGCAGCTTTTCTCCTGAAGAGCAAAGAAGAAACAGGTTTAATGCTTTTGCCTTCAAGGAGATAAGCAATGTCACTTCATCTAGGAAGCTCAAAATATGATGAACATACTGTCAGGAAAGGCATTTCCAACTGGTACTTTAAGTATCTCCATCCCCTGTGCTCTATCTGCTTCCCGGGTCACCGTGAGCATGCCAGCCTCGAGGACAAGGCTCTGAGCCGCGCCGGGGCCGGCTGTGCTCCTGCCAACGCGGCTCCCTACAGCCACAACTCCTTCCCGTTGCGGGAGTGCCGTCCTGCCTGGCTCGGCACCGCTCCCCACACGCACCGAGGCAGCATCCCCGGCCGGCACCGAGCCGCTCCCCCCGGGAACGCGGGGGTGTCCCACCGGGGTCCGGATCAGCGTGTGGCAGGGGTTGCTGCCTCCTGCGTGAAGGGAAGGATGGTGCTCATCGCTTCTGCTGGGAAAGCCAGCAAAGCTGGGAGCGAGTCCAGGCAAGCACGGCCCTTGAGGACCCCCAAAATATCCACCTCTAGTTAGCCTTTCCCCGTGGACATTGCAACTTTTTACTTGCCCTGCTCATTTCCATTAAATAGCATGAGTTTAGAAAGAGAGAGAAACTCTACAGGTAAGAGAAGGATATCTTGAAAGGGCGTGTGGGTACGTACCAGGGAAAGCGGGGGTGGTCTGTCCAAGGGGAGTAAAGGGGGTTTGCTGCATAGCCAACTGGTGGAGCTTGGTCAACTGCTGAGGGGTAGGAGGGACATTAGAGCTAAGAAGGTTATTGTCATAGAGTACAACAAGTCACACCGAAAAGCAAGAACAAAATTATAACGGAAGGGAAAAAAAAAAAAAAGGAAAACAAACCAAAAATTAATGGAAAAAATAAAAAAAACAACCCAAAGCAGGAAGCCATGGCGGAACATGGCAAAAACATTAGCAGAAGGACTTGGCCTGGGTATGGTGCAATAAAGTCCAAATCTTTGGTAGAAGTGCTTGGTCAGGGTCTGAAGTACGATACCAGGAAGAAGCCCATTCTTAGTTTCAGCTCCTCTGCCTGGGCACAGGGCCAGCTGGTGGGCATCACAAGCAGCACCCAGAGACCCCCTCTGTGTCACCAGAGCCGCGTTGTCACCGCTTGTCCCCACAGCACACGTTCTCGTGCTGTGCCCCTGATGGGAAGTGCCTCTGGGAGATGGATAAACTGTGTTTCTAAATGTCAGCTCATTAGGAATATGGGGAATTATGGGCTTCAGCCATGACCAGTAGGTATTTCAGATCCTTGTATCCCTTGTTGTGCTGGGTAGGTTTTGGTGCCCGGTCGGGAGGCGGTTCCTTAGAGAGGTGTTTGTTTGGAATACATTTTGTGCTCAATCTCACTGCTCCAAATTAAAAAAAACACAAAAACCAAAAACAAACAAACAAAACAACAACAAACCAACCAAAAAAAGAATAAGGGAAAAAAAAAACCAAACCAAAATGGGTTGAAGTCTGGCAGGGAGCAGGAGGGAGGCTCTTTATCACCTCCCACTTTTCACAGGTGCTCGGGGGATTGCTGGCATTGCATTATCCCCCAAACTCAAACCGCTCGTTGTGCCCAATATCCCTGGCAATGGAGAGGCAGGAGTTAAAATTTCAAGGTTTTGGGGGTCAACAAGGCTCAAACTCCTCCTTGCTCCTGCAGCATGGCTGGGGAAGGAGTGCTGGGGGAGGTCTGGCTGGCAGCAGTGAGGGGGAAATGCTGGGAAGAGCTGACCCGGGAGGCTGCACACACCGGGGGGAAGCTGGAGGGAGGCAGCGGGAAGGGGTGAAACACCTGCAAATCCCCGTGGGATCCCTGTTCTCCCTGCAGAGGCATGAAGACTTCCAACCTCCATCAGCTCAAGTGAGAGGTCTCACCGCTCCATGAAAAGAGGTGCCAGCACATCCTCCCCTGTGCTTCTTTTGGCTTTACTTGGCTTATTTTAGCCAAAGGTGTGATATGGTGGGTTCCTGCCAAAACACAGTTGTCTCCAGATAGGACTGAGCACACCACTGCTCCTGCAGGGAGCAGGGACATCAGCATCCACTGCTTTTTAACTTCAGAACTATCCTGTTTTCTACAGGTGCACCCTCTTTCTGGAATTCCTCATGACACCTGGTCCCTGGACACTGGCAGGACTCCGAATGAGACCTCTTTGCCCTCTGGGCTTCAACCATGCCCTGGGGCAGGGGTCCTGCTCTGCCCAATGGGGAAACACCAAAATCCTTTCTAATACTAATCCAGTAGACTTTTCAGACATAGTTTGGATAGTGGTATTTAGCCAGCTCCCATAATCAGAATAATAAATAAGCCTGTGAGAGGAGAACATGGCTGCACCCCGGTGTCACAGTAGAAGCTGCTATGTCCACCTCTTCCAGCTCATATTCCATGGTCAAGGGAGGGAATTCTTCTCCTCTGCTCTGGTGAGACTGTACCTGGGGTACTGCATCCAGCTCTGGGGTCCCCAGCACAGCAAGGACATGGATCTGTTGGAGTGAGCCCAGAGGAGACCACGGAGATGCTCCAAGGGATGGAGCCTCTCAGCTCTGGACACAGGCAGGGAATGCTGAGGGTGTTCAGCCTGGAGAAGAAAAGGCTCCAGGGAGACCTTAAGAAGCCCTTCCAGTGCCTAAAGGGGTTCCAGGATAGCTGGAGAGGGACTGGGGACAAGCATCTAGAGTGACAGGACAAGGGGGAATGGCTTCCCACTGCCAGAGGGCAGGGTTAGGTGGGATAGTGGGAAGAAGTTCTTCCCTGTGAGGGTGGGGAGGCCCTGGCACAGGTTGCCCAGAGAAGCTGTGGCTGCCCCTGGATCCCTGGAAGTGTCCAAGGCCAGGCTGGACAGGGTTTGGAGCAACCTGGGCTGGTGGAAGGTGTCCCTTGCCCTTGGCAGGGGGTGAAATGAGATGAGTTTTAAGGGCCCTTCAAACCCAAACCATTCTGTGACTCTAGGATCCCACACTTTTGAGAAGGCAGGCAGCTACACATCACATCCCAAACCACCTACAAGTACTCAGGCAATGCTGAAGCTCTTCACAAGCCAAAGCTGTCCCTGTCCTGAGGTTTTTTCCCAGGGGTGAAAATCAAGGAAGGAGCATGCATTTGGCATTCAAAATTCTGCCCACTTTGCCAAAGGCACCCACTAAACACAGACACCTAGAATGTGTTTAAAATGCCCTAAACTCCCATTCAAGACTGGATTCTGCACTGAACATTGTTTAAAGTGACCAATCACTGTGAGAGCACTGTAAGAGTAAGGATGGAGTGCGTGGCCCCTGTACCAACAATTCTTCCCAGGTCTCAGCAAATCTGCCAGGAATGGAGCAGAGCTCAGCCAGCAAATATATTAAATGTATTTTAATCCTGGCAATCAGAGGAATATACAAAGAAGGAAAAGACTAAGTTGCTGGCACCACTTGCAAAGAAAAACTGGGATAAAGGCTATACTGACCTACCCTAAATACACAGGTTATTTCTTGCTTCTGGAGCAAAAGCAAACAGCACATAACTAAGAATATTTCTTATCAACCATCACAGCAGGCTATTCAGAGTACACACATACTGGTGTCACATGGAAAGCCAAAGCCTGGATTCCACTAATTCCAGTGAAATCACTTCTCCTAAGATGAAAACCCAGCCTACAGCCCATAAAGGTTCCCATGTGGACAGGGCATTTGTGGCGTCAACCAGCCTTGCCACCATCTCAATTATGGAAAAAGCAATTCCGAGATTGAATACCCAATGCACCCTTTGGAAAGAGGAACACCGAGCTACACCACACCCTTTCCATGGCTGGGATGGCTGGAGAAGGCTTTCCACCCATCACCACATCCTCAGCCCCACTGCAGACCTCTGACTCGCAGCAAGAAGGACCCCCACAATGGAACTCGACAGGGATTTTATCCCCTCGGAAACAGATTTAGAAAGTCCCAGTGTTTTCCAAGAGCTGTGACCACCCCAGAAGCCAAGCAGCTACCTGATGCTGACAAGGAGCTGCTGGCATCCCAGTGCTTCACTGCTTTCCATAGAGAAATCCTTTAAACATACTCATTTTCTGATTCTGTTGGTATTTTAGGTGCAGACATTCCAGCTGATGATCCCTACACGTCCTCCCCAACGCGTTGTGTCCCACTGACCTGCCACAGGACTGGGAGCCCGGGGGATCTGTGTGTCAGCAAACCCTGAGTCAGAGTGGTGCCTGATCCTGCACCAAGGAGCCTGAGATGGAGTGGGGACTGTCCCCACAATGTCCCTGCCCTGGGTGACAGCCACCCAAACCCACTGAGACAGCCATCAAACCTGGGGTGGTCCCGCTCCTGTGGGGAGGCACAGAGCCCTCCGCAAGGTGAGATGCAGAACCTACTCCATCCCTCTGGGAGAGGCAGAGGCTCCCAATTTCTGGGAGCAGCCCCTCTCCTCCCCCTCCCTGAAAGGCATGTTCCCCTGCCCTGGCCTCAGGCATGAAACCCCTGGAGCTCTGGCTTCTCCCCACTCCACCAAGGCACTCAGCAACTAAATACACCCTTGGCTTACCAACATTTTAAGGACAAGGGGGAAACAGAGGGGAAAGTATCATTTTTCCCTCCTTTTTTTTTTTTTCTTTTGTTTGTTTTTATCATTTTGAGGCACAAAATGCATAGAGTATGGTTTTTCTGGGAATGAAGGGATAGCACTGAACAATGGAAACAATTTAGGATCAGGCCAAGTCCTCAGAAGTAACAAAGTTTAGTGCTAACAGGTTAAAAGGCTACTCGAGGTATTACAGATACTACAAACGGCCAGTTACTTTGAAAATACATTATTAATATTATTGGCTAATATTAATATTATGTGAATTGACAGTAGCATGCAGGTGACAGAAAAGGGTATAAGAAAAATTAGGGTAAAACTCACATCCGGGTGTGGAATAGCGTATTGTCCCTGAATTGTATAGGCCTGCAAAGGAAAAAAAAGATGTTACTAGGGCTGGTGGGACATGGTGAGAGAACTCCATCCCTCTGCCAGGATCCCCTCTGCCACATTACATTCTCCAGGGCAGCAAATCCTTGGGGCAGGAGGGAGATGTACACCCCTGATCCAACCTGGTGCAATTCTGAGCTACCCGACCTCAAGGGCTTGGGCTCACTTTGGCTTTTTCAAAGAGAAATAAACAGCTCTTTAAAGTTGCCAGTATTGCATGGAGCAGGAATCTCAGGTTGTGACTGGTCTTTGCCATACACAAAATAAGGATCAGTGGTGGGGAGGTTGGAACTGGATGATCTTTAACATCCCTTCCAACCCAAACCATTCCGTGATTCTGTGATAACCAGAATTAACTGCGTAGCAGGTGCACAGTGACATCACCGCTGCCCTTCACACCTTAGTGTGATCCTAGAAAGCAAGCCAGTGACGTGGGCATCTCCATATTTTCAGGTGCACAACTCCCAGTGGATGCCTAACATCCACCCAGTATATTCCAGTGCTCTGCTGGGGCATTGGGAAGGCATTGAGGTGAGGGCTCAGGGCCAGGCCGGCTGCACCGTGATGCCTTTCACCAGCTATAGTTGATAAATCCATGCAGATATCTGCCAGGCAAATGGATTTGTGTGTTTTTCCCATCCTTTGTAGCAATCCTTTCTCCACTTTTTTTTTGGAAATAACCCAAAAATAATGTGGGATGTGGGTGAAGAGCCAGACACTAGAGAGCTCAATACTTAGGACTTAACCAGCTAGCAAAACATATCTCACTGGTTGACACATTATTCAGATGATTCTGAAAGAAATGACAAAAGAGATGGACAACACTTTGAAAAGGGAGAGTAAAGACTGCCAAGAACAAAGGAAAAAAAAGAAAACCCTTGGACCCTCCTGCAAATTTGTCACATTGTTTGCAAACAGTAAAGTGCTTTGTGTGAGCAAAACCCCCAAAATCATGAAGGAGGAAAACAGAAATGACTGTCCCAGTGCCCATCAACATCTTGGCATGATGGGGATATGGCAGAGGCTTCACTGAAGAGTTGCCTGTCCTGGTGGTGCAATTTGATCATTGTTTTTTGACTAGAAAAATTGAGTGAAAAAAGGTAATTAAGGGCAGGAGGATGTCTTGGACAGATGCAACTCAACTCTGACGTTGCCCAAGGATGATGGGGCTGGTCCCTGTGGCAGCTGCCATTGGCTGCTGCATCCCTCAGCCTGCTGAGCTCCTGAAGGCTTATCCCACCCCAAACACCTGTTAACACTGTCACTGGCTGTCCTCCGCCCACCCACCCCGTGCCACCCCTCAGGCAGAGCAAAGGCCTTGGGAAGAGCTCTCATTTCAGAGATGGTTGCTTCTTCCCGTGACATTACTTCTGTCCAAGACACCAACCATTCACCAGCAGGAGAAATGCTACCTCCATCTTACTCTCCCTTTTGAGAAGATAGTTCACCAAGCAGCTGGACTCAAAGCTCTTTTCCAGGATGGCTGCTCAGACCGAGTGACACACTCCTCCTGATCCTGGCAATGACTAATTCAGCCTGAAATAGCCTGTGCTCTGGGCTTTGCTCCCATCCTTGATTTGTCCTTCTATATGGTTGGGGAGGAATAAAATAACTCGTTTGGAGCTGCTCTGGGTGGCATCAGCTGTGGTTTCATGGTGCTGGCTCTACCTGGCTGCGGGAGCTCTTGGGAAGGCACATCTCCTGCTCGATCTGATGCACCACGGCACGGTGGCATCTACAGGCAGGTCCTCGGTCACCAGGTGAGGTGAGGAGGTGGAAAGAACAATGGTGCAAGTTCCCTGTTTAGAAACAGCTGCTCAAAACTGCTCTTGTTTCTGCTGATTTTCATTTGCAGAATAACCTCCAGCTCCCATGGCTCATCCATGCCACGGTGATCCTGCAAAGGCAAAATGTCCCCAAGGGTGGCTAGAAATAGCACGTCGTGTCTGCGAGGCTGCAATGTCACCGAGGGCAATGCAACACAGGCTGTCTGGTAAGGGGGAAGCAGCACCCCAAACCATCTGAGCATCCTGAGAAATGGGGGCATGACTCTTCCACAGAGGCTGCCCTGAGCAGAGGTTCAGCACAGCCCTGCAGGAGCTGTGACAAACCCTTCCTATCTTGGATCAATTACAGCTATGCAAAGGTATTTTTAAGGGGGCTGGAAATGCCGGAAAACAGTCACAGCCTCTTGTTCCATGATGCTTTTCTAATTTCTTCCTTCTTAACCGCTGATAAATACTGAATTTGGGTCTAGTGAATCAAATTCCAGGCTTTTCTTTGTGCGTGAGCACCCAGCAGACCTAACACCCTGTCTCTCTGGGCTGGCCCCTTCCTTCTTCTCAGCCTCCAGCACCCATTAGAGGAGGGTAAGCCATCGGCTCCACCAAGAGCTTTCAGTCCAGCTGCCATGGCACACAACGGATGGGATGACACCATGCAAGTCAGAAGGCAAGAAACCTGAGTGCACTAACGGGCAGCGGCTGGTGCTGCAGTAAAAGGCTGAGGTTGGCAGTGGAGGCTGCAAGCGGGTCGGCTCTTACCTGACCACCTGCAAAAATGACAGGGGTGGAGGCGGGCTTTGGGCGGTAGGGAATGGTGGCACCTTTTGGTGGGGACTAGGAAAAGGGATAAGGAGAGGGAGAGAGAACATTAGAACAGCTTTCCTGAAACAGCGGCAAAAAGAGCGTTAGAAAGCACCTAACGGAGCACGGCCCCCGGGGCCGCCGGCAGCAACACCCACACCAGGTAACACCGCGTTTCTGGACAGGAGGACACAGGGGAAAGCAGCGTTTCATGGACAACAAGGACAACCTGGGGTACGGGAGATCCCCTGCCACGGCACAGGCCCCTGAATCGCCTCCTGGACCTCTGCTGCCTCCCTCACCTCTGCTCTGCTCTGCGCAAACCACGTCACCGTGTCTAGACTCCTGGAACCCTCCTCAAAACACCCCGAGGAGGCCCTCAGGCAGCAAAATGGGGAGGCACAGCCCATCTGAGAGACCTGGCACACTGCTCAAGCTCTTTGACCGCCCTCATCTTCCTCACCAGCGGGTCAGGGTCACCTCCAGGACTTGGTCTGGTCCACTGCCATCCGAGCTGGGACGTGGATGGCCAGGCAGCAGGTGCTGCGAGGCACTGTCGTTGTGGTCACACGGGAGGTGTCACTGCCATGGCAAGGGGTTGGAACTAGATGGTCTTTAAGGTCCCTTCCAACCCAAACCATTCCATGATTCTCTGATCTTGCTCCAGGCTGCTGTGGCCTGTCCTGTTCCTGTGTAGGTTAGAGCAGAGCTGTAGTGAGTCATCCCATGGCCCTGTGCACAGGAGCTGCTCACCCAGGTCCTCTGTGTTGGTTTTCACTTGAACATAATTAACAGGCCACAGAAAACAGGGAGGTTTTTAGGAATTAGGAGAGATTTCAGCTCCCCTGCTTCTACCCAAAATGAAATGACCCGCTGACTGCTATATAAGGACAAGCAATACAAATTCCATGATCTCATGGAAAATTCTGCTTTTTTCTACGTACATTCTTCTAGACATCTACTTGAGGGCAAACGGCATATCTAAATCCTCCTGCTAAGCACCTGTCTGTGGGAAAGCTGTATGACCAAAGCACATCTCTATCATCCCAAGCTTCCTTGTTCTTCTATTGCGTTACAAATCTTGGAGAAGATGAGCCAGGATTATCTATGTAAGGTTGAAAGGAGCATCTCTCTGAACTGTTAAAGTCAGGGAACTTCCCAGATTTCAGACTGCAGGGAGACTCCGTGGGTTTTTCTCTTTCTAATTGCTGAGCCATACAGAGGAGCAGCACCTCTTGCTTTGTGAGAAGAGCAGCCAAGAAACACTTTATAACACACCTGCAAGCATCCGCTCAGGCTCATCTCTGCTGCAGTCCATGACCCAGAGTCACCATGTGTCTAGACTTCCTCTAGCAGCAGTGTAGCTGCCCGAGCATCACAGACAGCCGTGATGGGTAATGTGGCTCCTGGCTATTCCTCCTGAGCTGTGCTGCTGCCAAGCTGAAGGTGCTTTAGTTTGGCTTTGCTTTGCCTCCACCAAGCTTTGCCATCCCCATCTGAATCTTTTCCAGCAGGAAATGTGCTCCTCCCTAACGTGAAAGGGCAGCGCAGCCAGGCAGAGGGGCCTGATGTTGGTCCCTGCTTTGTCTGTCTCTGGGAGGCACTGGGAGCAGAGGGTGTCAACATCCTGTGTCCCAAGGGCTTTCCTCCTGGAGCTTCTCCCATCTGAGGTGGCAGGTGTGGATGTGGGACCTCTGGTTGTGGTAATCTCCAGCAGTAAGCCATTGGAATAGCAGCATGCCTCCATGGCAGAGATCTTCAAGCTCTTCTTGTCAGCATTTATCCCTGAAAATGGCCTTGGACATACATCCATGTGCCCTACAGTCCCTGCTCTCCACCAGCCTTCCTCACTACCATTCACTGTGCCTCACTGGAGCTCAGCTTTGTGTTCCCAGCTCCCCCAGCACAAGGGATGCACTGGCCTCCTCCTCCTCCTCCTCCTCCTCCTGACTGTTGTTCTTGTGGGGCACTGTGACCCCTGTGCAGAGGAGAACAGGTGTTTGGAGGAGGGGCTGCAGCCCCCATCTCCTTCCCACGGCACCTTGGATACTGCTGGGACACCAGGCTAGCCTGTCCCAGCCCACCCCTCTCTCCTGAAGCCACCCTCTGCTCCAACACAAACCATCTCTTTCAGGCACCCGACCAGGCAGGCTTCCAGTGTGAGACTCTAGGAACAACGGACAATGGTGGGGAAAAAACACTGGGTGGGTTTCCAACGGAGGTACCAGGAAATGAGAGTGGTCCAACAACGCGTGGTGAAGGGGACGAGAGACACGCTCCACAGCTCCCAGTGCTGTTGTGGTGCCAGCTGGGATTTTTTTTCCTTATGTACTTTACCCCCTTTGTTACAGACTGTACCTCCAGCATCACCACACAGATCTGTTTGACACACTGGATAATTGCGTCGGGTGTCCCCGAGATTGTCACCGCCCGCTCCGTGGAGTTGGGCAGCATGTCCCCCGCCACTTGAACCTGAGCACCTGTTGACTGGAGACAGAAAGAGAGAAAGGACAAATCCCACAGCTGAACACCTTCCCTTGCAGCCAGCTCCAGCCCCGACACCACGCGCCTCCTGAGAGCCGCACTGCCCCGCACACGGCATCCCATGGGATCCCCTTTTCCAAGGCAGCTCCCCCTTGGTCGCGGATCAGCTGCGAGGAGCTGCGGCGACGTGCAACAACGAAATGAGTCTGACTTACCTCTCTGATCTCCTTGATCTTGGAGCCTCCCTTGCCGATCAGCGAGCCACACTGACTCGCTGGCACGACCAGCCTCAGTGTCACTGGAGGTTTGCTGGTAGCGGTGCTGTTGCTCATGGAGTTGGTTATGTCCTTGGGAAGGAAGAGTGCAGCACATGAGCCCTTGGTACCCGACCAGATGCCAACCCAAGAGCCCTGGGCCAGAGAGGAGGGGGTCATGTCCCCTGGATGTGGCTGGTCGCTGTCTGCAGCTGCATGAGTGCACCTCCCTGCAGTTAATTAACTGTGGGACCTCCGGGACAGTTCACTGAATCATAGAATCATGGAATCATTAAGGTTGGAAAAACTCTCTAAGATCATCAAGTCCAACCATTAACCCAGCACTGCCAAGTCCACCAGTCATCCATGTCCCCAGGTGCCTCATCCACACACCTTTTGATGACTTCCAGGGATGGTGACTCCACCACTGCCCTGGGCAGCCTGTTCCAACGCCTGACCGCCCTTCCTGTGAAGAATCTCCCTAATATCCAATTTAAACCTTGACTGGTGCAACTTGAGACCCTTTTCTCTGGTCCCATCACTTGTTACAGGGGAGAAGAGACTGACCCCTACCTGGTCACACCCTCCTGTCAAGGAAGTTGTAGAGATCAAGAAGGTCCCCCTTGAGCCTCCTTTTCTGCATGATGAGCCCTCCCTAGCTCCCTCAGCTGCTCCTCATCAGACTTGTGCTCAGTTCTTGCCTAGTTAGAGGTGTCTGGAAGGTTCTGTGCCAAGGTCAGCTCCCAGTTAAGCAAGTCCAACCAGGCACATACGAGCTGGAGGTCCCCAGGCCCACCTGCACTGCTGGCCCCAGCTGTGGGATGGCTCCCATTTCTCACCTCCTCGAATTTGTAGGCGATCATGGCGAAAGCCTTGAAGATGGCATCAGTGGGGCCAGTGATGGTCACAATCCGCTCGGGACAGTTTCCCTCCGAGATGTTGATCCTTGCCCCACTCTGGAAAGAGAACAGCAGTCCTGGAATAGCCACAGCCAAGCACCCGGGGTGGGTCCTCTCTCAGCCTGACTGTCCTGGTCATCACCTGTCCCATCTGACCTTCCAAACTCCCACCCCTCATCTGCAATGATGCCATCACTGTCTGATTCCAACCCTCAGAAAGGGTTTCCAATCTTTTATTGTAATGGAAACCTATGGGATCGAGGCAAGACCAGCTCATGGGGTCATTGGTTGTGAAGAGTGCTGCTCACTGCCCTGATAACTTCCTGGGAGCTGCAGGCACGAAGACCTTGGACAAACCCAAAGCATCTTACAAGTGACTTAATTTCAATGTTTCATTAACAGCAAATTCTTGGCTCTGGAAAATTCCCTTTAATTGTGATAGGAGTTTATTTGAGTGTGGAGGAAGGAACCTGGTCCAAAGAGCTCGGGGCACAGCTGGCTTGCTTGTCCTGACCCTGGGAATTACTGCATGTATTGCACAGGGCAATGTACAGCTCTGGCCACTCTGCTCTCCCTCCTACAAATCAGTCACAGAGCAGGTCGCTCACCTCCTCACGCATCTTCTTCACAGTCTCTCCTTTCTGAAATAAGAACAAGAAACAGGTGATTGCTGAAAATTCAAGACTTCCACCTTCAGAACAACCCTTTCAAACATGCACCTCCCTAAAACATGGCAACACGTAGCCAAAAACACAGGCAGCTCTGTGATGCCTGGCCCTGCATCACCACACAATGGTCAGCTGAAAAGATGAGTGTGCAAGGAATCAAAGATATATATTTTATATATATATATATATATACAGATTCACAACTGTGAATATTCCCAGAGTTGGACAGGCTGATGGAAAAATAAGACACAAGCATATAGGGAAAATATGTTTATGCTGCAAATCTTTGCCACCGTGCACCTGCCTTTTAAAACCATCCCAAAAAAAACCCTAATCCTTTATAGCCAGGACTTTCCAAACCACTGTGACAAGCACCAGAGGGCAGAGCACCTCGGGAAGCTTTTCTGCACAGGGTAAATGGAGTCCTGTGGCCTCCATTTAAATTATATTTTAAAGGGTCTGTGTGACATTTGTATTATCTGTTAATGAAGCTGTTTGACTAAAACATCACAGCAGTGACTGCAAACCCTCAGTCATCACCCTGGGGAAGCAACTGGGAACAGCACTGGGGAAGTTTGGTGGTTGGTGGGGTTTTTAGGGGAATGGTCTTTGATTCCTGTGTGGATGTCTCCTAATTTCTGGCTCACAAATGCAGCAACCAGCTCATGCTCCCCAAACTTTTCAGCACATCACAGGGAAGAGGTGACTGGCATCTACCACACCACAGGAACAGGCAACAGCATTAAAGCTGCATTAGAAGATGTCCTTACCTTCCCAATGATGCTTCCGACTTCCTACACCAAAAAAAAAGTGCCAAAACCAAAGGAATTCATATTAGAAAATGTGATGACAGTCCAGCCCACCCCCATAATGAAGTGGACACCTGGTGGACACCATCCCCAGCAGAAGAACAGGGTGAGGGGCAGGTATGAGAGGGGCCAGGAGCACCATGACACCCTCCCCATCAGCAGGACAGCTATTCCCGGGGCTGGGACGCTCTGTGGGGCTGGACTCGGGCACAGGCGGAGGTGGGAGAGGGATCTGTGAGGAAATCCCCTCTCTGGGAGCCCCTTACCTTGCCGTGCATCAGCAGTCGGATGGTGAGGGTGACGTTCAGGCCGCCTTCGGAGACCTTGGACTCCATTTCCTACCGGGGGACGGGAGACGTGGAATAGCTGGGAGGGCAGCCCTGGCACAGAGACAGCACCACGGCCGTATCACCTGGGCACAGAGAGGAGAGAGGTTTGCTCTTCAAACAGGCAGGTTCCTCGGCTGGGGATGGACCCTGCAGAGCAGCAGAGCATGGGAGCAAGGACTCCAGTGTCCCAGGCAGCAATGGCCAAAAAGCAACTGTGGATGAAGGAGCGGGGTGTCGGATGAGCAGCCTGGCCAAACACCAGTGGCTGAATTGGGAGTTTAAAAGACACACAGCACCTATCTAGCAAACCAAAATTCACCATTTCCAGCATAAACGGGCGCTCAGAAAACCAAGAGCTGGTTTTTCAGCAGACAGGAATTATCCATCTGACCCCAGGAGCGCAGAATGGGGAGGAAGGGAACTGGCATCCTGATTACCACACATCCTGACCTGTGAGCTCCCCAGCTGGGCATTGTGTGGACCACTTCCAGCCATTTATATGACATGTATCTAATGAAACCATGTTCCTTTCTTTTTCCATTCTCTCCCTCTTTCCTCCTCTGGCCTCTAGGGGGGCCACCTATGTTTTGAAGGCAAAGGGGGGGAAAAAATCACAGAATGGTAACAAATCTTTAATTTTTCTTTCCTGATGGCTCTTTAGGAGTATCTCTGCACGAGGACGTGGCATATGAAATGTCCCTGCAGCCCAGTGCCTGGGGAGAGCAGTCCCATCCCAGAGGGAGGTGCCAGCATCCTCCTACGTGCAACACTGTGAGATATGGAGCAAGTCTCCCTCGTGGTATTTAATCCCTCAGTCTATATCAGATGGGAGATTTTTCATCCTGTTTACAAGCATCTGGCATTTCCCTTTGCTGAGACAGGGACTTACGTGACCAAAAAAATGGGAGATAAACCAGTTCTCAAGTGCTGCTTTAATGCAAGTCGGGATGAATAAACAACAGCAATGCACAAACCATGGCTGTGAGATGGGTTTGATGTAAAACGTCTTTCTAGAGGTTATTATGAAACCTAAAATGGATAAAACCATGTGGTTTGCAGGGAGATGGCATTCCCTAAAGCTAAAGGACACCAGCTCACTGGGAATGAGGTTGCTTGTGACCTATGTGTAAACACAAGTCTTGAGGCTGCTGGATGTTACAAATGAAAAAAAAAAAGGGATGAAATCCTCACAAGAAGGATAAGAAATGAAATGTGTTGAACACTGGAACAGGATCACTGAATAGGTTGCACAGGGAAGTTGTGGATTCCTCATCCCTGGAAGTGCTCAAGGCCAGGTTGGGCATGGCTTGGAACAACCTGATCTAGTGGAAGGTGCCCCTTTCCATGTGTTATACTTTCTCAGCCCATTCCCATCTCTCTGGTCTCCAGTGGCATCACCTTCTTCCTCAGAAATAACCTCCTCCCCACCCTTATCAGTACCTTTTGGCTTGACATAGAATCATAAAGTAATGGAATGGTTTGGATTGGAAGGAACCTCAGAGATCATTTCCTTCCAGTCCCCTGCCATGGGCAGGGACACCTTCCACCAGCCCAAGTTGCTCCAAGCCCTGTCCTGCCTTGCCTTGGACACTTCCAGGGATCCAGGGGCAGCCACAGCTTCTCTGGGCAACCTATGCCAGGGCCTCCCCACCCTCACAGGGCAGAATTCCTTCCTAAAATCTTATCTAATCCTCCCCTCTTTCGGTTTAAAGCCTTTCCCCCTTGTCCTTTCACAGGGAGCGTGTCTGCCATCCCTGGCTCCGCATCCCTCGCAGGAGGAACCCTGCATCAGGCCGTTATGTAAATGCTTCCAATTGATTGAAAAAGTGGGTCATGTGTTAGCCAAATGCTCCTGGCTTTAAGATTTATCAGCATTATTAAATTAAACACGCTTCATGCTCCAGTGAGCGGGAAAGCTACATTGGCCTTTTCTTAATCATACTAGTGAAAGGTAAGTGTTTTATAGGGGGATTCACGGGCTCAAAGGGAACGATGGGAACAATAGAGCTGAAGCATTTACTCTGGGAGCCTGCCTGCCCCCACAGCCCTCATTCTTCATGGACAAAGGGCTGGGAAAAATTACGCCCCCAAAACGCCATTTTGAGCATTTCAGAGCATTCCCTGCCTGGAGAGAGACCCGCCTTGGACCCTTCCTCTTCACCATCGTATTCCGCCTTGTTCACGGCAGCTTTGAAATGGCTCCTTTGTCCACCCACTTGAAAGCCCTAAGGACACCATTACATCCAGCCCAATGGATAGAGTGGATCCAGGGCCCAACTCCAACTCAGTGAGAAGCAGGTGCAGCCCTGCAGAGGTCATAGATGTGGAATTAGGAGACAGAAGTGTCAAGTTTGGCCCCAAAAAGGAAGTTGCCCAATGAGCTAAGGAAGGCTCTGCCAAGCATCACACCTGGGCAACTGCAGGTGGAGGACTGGAGCACCCTCCTTGCATGCATGGAGAGCAGTCTTTGTACCTCAGAAAGGGGAGATCTGCCCCAAAACAGCTGGACAATGGCCTTCCAAAGGGGAAACCCATCCCACAATAAATAGGTCTTTTAATTGCACCTGCCTTTGTGGGAGTGCATGAAGAAAACATCATCAGTTCTCAGAGGCAATCTGGCTCTTCCTTGGTTTTGAGGTTAAATATACTAAATTCTCAGAAATTTCCTTAATGTATTAGGAATTCCCTATGTCTGAAAAAACAGCTCAGGCACCAGTGATCAAGGAAGAGGAAGGAAAATGGAAACCCAGAACAGCAAGACTCCTCTTTCCCACATGCAAACACATACACTCCAGTTTTTCTCCTTTCCCATTTTTTAGAGGCTGCAGCAATTGCCTAAGCTGGCACTCTTGTATTTATGCTTGCTGATACCTCACAAATACTGACACTTTCCTAAAATTTGAGCAAAAGCTTCTGACTAGGGGAAATCTGAATTCTGTGTATTAAATTAATTTAATAACACCATCATCTCCTAGACAGGAGATGGTACATGAGGCAGAATGGGAGGAGGGAAATGGAGCTCTGGGCTGGACTCTGTTCTCCAGCCTGCTTTCCACATAGGAGCTGGAAAAATGGAATGCTGGAATCATACATCTGGTATCATATCAGGAATGCTATCCCTGCTAGCATGGGGCTCAGCTGGGCTCCACCAGGGGCTGGGAGACATTGCTGGCTCCACACTTGCTGAAGCCAGTCCTCATCCTCCTCCTCTTTCTCCTCCCATGCACTGCTAGGGCTCCCTGGGCGCACAAGCCATGTGTGAGAGAATCTTTGCTTCATACAGATATTCTTTTGGGGGGGTTGCAATGTTTTGTTCATTTGTTCAATGTTTGTTCAAGCTGTCTGAAATCAGAGAGGACAACTCGGTGCAAAGATGTCCCACCGGCATAACCCACCTCCTCCCTGAAAGTTCTGGATGGAAAGTTCACAGGCTCTGCCAAGCAAACTCAGAGGAGAAAGTGTCCATCACCACCCCCCTCGCCATCACACGGCCTCCAGAAAAATCACACTTTCTTCACAGGTGCATCATAGAACCACAGACTGGTCTGGCCTGGAAGGAACCTTAAAGCTCATCTCATTCCACCCCCTGCCATGGGCAGGGACACCTTCCACTAGCCCAGGCCTTGAACACTTCCAGAGATGGAGCAGCCACCACTTCTCTTGGTCAGCGTAGGCTGATAAACTCCAACACCTCGGAGCCCTGCTGACCAAGAGCCCTTGGTAAAGAGCAGGGTGGTGTCCACAGTACTGGTCAGTATTGGGCTGCTGTGCCACCTGCCCAGAGGATGACCCCCGAGACCCTCCTCTGGAGCATCCCACTGCTCAATGCCAATGCCACCCTGGAAAATATCCAACACACTTCCCAGGCTCTTTGTGTTCCGGGAGCCCCACCAGCACAGGTGGTACAGACAAGCACAGAGCCCCAGCATTCTCCAGCACACTGCAGTACAGCACAGCCCAAGACAACATTTTCCTCTGCAAGGGAGGAAATGTTTAGACACCTCTGACCCCCTCAGTATCACCCTCACAAAACTCAGACCAGAGTTTTCTGACCCTTGGAAAACGAAAGCCGTATTAAATGCAGAGAAAAGCAGGAGAAGCCAGGAAAGAAGATGTTTTTCTCACATTTCAGACTTTCCAGCTTGTTTTCTCTATGACTGCTGCCTGTCCACCTGCGTAAGCAGGAGCTTTCTCCCCACTCATCTCCCGCTGACTTGATCCTGCCATTAAGACCTAATCCGGTGGTTTTCAGGGCTGTGTTTTAGTGGCTGGGAAGCACAGCGAGGCAGCCAGCTCGGGATTATGACGACGACGCAGTCTGGCCAGGTCAGGACGGGGGTGGAGGGAGAAAAAAACAGGCAGAAGACCCAATTCAAGCATTCCCTTAAACCAAACAGAAACACATCAGCCACCGGCGGCCTTCGGCTGTTGGAAGATGAAGCTGTGAGAGGGCACCAGAATCGTCTACATGAGTGACACCAAATACCATTTTGGAGTAAAGCCACAATTCCAGCTGCTGCCATTTTCTACAACTGTGGTCACTTTGGTTGACCTTTCCTCCTCTTTACTCTCCAGCATCAGTGGAAATATTTGAAATATCTCGAACCAAAAAAGACAGAATGTTCTCTGGGTACACCATCCAGCAGGATATTCCTGCCTCTTGCCTGCCCACGATCTTTTCAAGAATCAAGGGAGACAAATGTCCCTGCTCTGACCCTCAGAGCAGCCATCTCTGGAGGCTTCTTTCTCAGTCCTGCCTCCATTTCCCCCCTCGCCTCCAGCTGAGATCATGGAGTCTCAGAATCCTTTAGGTTAGAAAAGACCTCTGAGGTCATCAAGTCCAAGTGTTCCCCCAGCATTGTCAA
Organism: Pachyramphus minor; assembly: GCA_013397135.1. NCBI lineage: Eukaryota > Metazoa > Chordata > Aves > Passeriformes > Tyrannidae > Pachyramphus > Pachyramphus minor. The sequence continues at coordinate 71,945 of VYXB01001738.1, read as the reverse complement.
CTCCACCACAAAACCATGTCCCCAGGTGCCACATCTACACATTTTTTGAACACTTCCAGGGATGGTGACTCCACCACTGCCCCGGACAGCCTGTGCCAGCTCTTGGCCACCCTTTCCATGAAGAAATTTTTCCTAATATCAAATCTAAACCTCCCCTGATGCAACCTGAGGCCATTTCCTCTTGTTCTGAATGTCTCCACTAGCACAGTGATGCAGAGCTCCAGCACTGGCACACTGCAGTGGGCTCAGCCACACCCCAGTCAAATGCCCTCAAAGCTGTGCTGAGCCTGTCCCTTCCCTCCAGGAAATTCCTGGTTGCTTTCCTGGTTTTCTCCTTCATCTGGTGCACCCCACAAGCTGGTCTCAGGCTTCGGTCTCCACAAAGGCAAGCCCAGTCAGAGAAGGAGGACTTGTTTTGTCATGCTGGCAGTGCCATCATCACTCTCTTTTGTGTGAAGGTCAGTGGATAAAGCTCCAGCTTTTCTCTACCAACCTCCCCAGGACGATGGTCTGGAAGATCATTTCACCCCCCGTGACAGGACAGCAGGATTGCAGCACCTACCTCAGTGTCCTGATACATCTGCAGGAGATAAAACTTTGAGGTTTATGTAAATTACCGGGTTTAGAGGAAATTTAGGTCCCCGGGGGATGTATGTGCAGAGATCTATAGGATACAGAATTCCCATCCCCTCACGTGAGCTGCTGCGGTGTTGCAAGCAGAGGTCGGACACAGACCAGTGAGGAAAACGTGATGTAGTAGCAGCAGGGTATTAGATGCCCTTGTGAAAGCCAGAAAACCCTGTCTGGGCTAGTTTCAGGGCTTATTGGTTGTGGGATCCTGAGCAAAACAAGTGCCCTGAACCTGCTAAACCATTGCCTCAACAAGGTTATTCCAACCCTGCTTGGAAGAATAACAGGTTGTCATTTAATTTGTTTAATTTAAGCTGATTTTGGAAGGCTGGGGTGAGCGGGGAGGGGGTGGGAACAACATGCTTTAATCCAGCCACTTCCAAATCCTCCTGTTAGTTACTTTTGGAACAATTTGCCAATGAAAATAGTATTTTCAGGGAATGTCAAACTGCGTAAGTGCATCAGAAATTTCCCCCTATGAGATGATGAGAGCCAACGCTCTCTGCAGCTGGGTCCACCACCACTCAGTGACCAAGAGCATCCTCAGATGTCTGTGAGCCTTTAGCAAGACCATGAGTGCCAAGAAAATAACATTTCCTGGGATAAGGAGCATCGCTCTTTCTCCTCTGGTCTGCCAGCAGATTAATGGATGGATAAAACCAATCCATTACAGTTTTTTCCTGAAGTACTGGCTGTCCCTCCTTGCCCAAGTCATTATTTTGGAGAGGCTGGGAGCCTCTCAGAGGCTCATCAGAGATGCTGATGGTCAAGCAAGGACCAAGCAGTGGCTTGTTCTTGTCTCATCCCAGGTTCCCCAGTCACCTCGGGAAAGGCAGAGCCATCAGCACTGCATTGCACCCCAGCCTGGCTCTGCCGCGGGGCTCAGCTCTGCAGAGTGGGGCGGGTTCTGCCGCAGCATCCGAGCAATAGGAAAAATTCCCAAACCTGAAACGTCATTGCCTTGCTCTGCAGAGACTAGGAGGATGACTGCTTCAGTGCCACACTCCGTGACTGCATCCCTGAACGCGCAGCAGGACGCGGGAAGCCCCACAAGCAGCGCCGCAGAGGGTGGCTGGACCAAGCCCACCGGAGAATGGAGAAACCGTGTGATGTGAACGGAGCTGTGGGGCATGAAACCATTTGGAAATGGCTGGGAAATGCTCTAAACCCCACCAAAACATTGATCAGGGACACTCCTGTTAAATTGCCAGGCGACAACCCATGTGGGAGAAGCTTTTGGAGAGCAGAGCAAGAAGCCAAAACGAGCTTAGCAAGGTGAAAAAAATCTGATGGAGCTCTGCAAGGCAAAGTACTGAACTTAACTCTGTTCAATTAAATGCACAGGAACAGAGGAAATGCTCCCCATCCACCTGAAAGTGGCTGGGAGTGACAAATAGACTTGTAGGATCTGCAGAAGGAAACCAGGAATGACAAAGTGGGTCTCCATAGCAGATCCAGCCAGCAGAAAGCAATTCAAGATCCTTGGGGCCAGCAAACATGGCCCCACAGGAAAGAGCTGGAGGAACCAAGGCTCTGCAGGATGGAGGGATGGTGGGAGACAGGGTCTTGAGTGAGTGCCTTAAGTTGCACTGAAGATCCAGGAAAGGAGCTTCCCCACAGCTATGCCATCCTGCCAGTTATCCTTGTTTAAATCTTCTAAATATTCATGTATTTGCAAATAAAGCTCATCTCTGTTGGACAACTGCACTTAGAACCTTGACACTGAGCCATGCTCAGGGTCAGTGAGATGCACCAAATTTAGGGTTTTTCCCCCCCAGCCAAAGGCCAAGGAATGGGCACCAGGAGATCCCACCTCACAGCAGGAAATGCCTCAACAGGGATGCTCTGCCAGGGGTTGTGCATCAGCTCCAAAGGACCCATATCATGCCCAAAAGATGCCAGCACAGTGGTAAACATGCCCCAAGGGATGTTTCAAGTGAGAGAGTCAAATATTCATCCCCTAAGTGCCAGTTTTTAGATGCCCTTTTTTAGGAGAATCCAAAGGACTCCCCAAAAAGGATGCTCACAGCCATAGATCCGTGCTGGATACTCATAAAGGAGAGACCACAGGGAGATGTGTGGACCTCCAGGGACAAGGGGCTTGTCCTCCAGCAGTCTGAAAATGAGAGACGCAACACTGCAAAAAGCTCCAGGCACATTCCCAGCACCCTTGTCACTGGGGGTGCAGCTGAGAGGAAAGCCCCTCCAGGGCCCCAGGAAAGCAGAAAGCTTCCATTTTCCAGCATGTCCTCTGAAACATGAGGATGCAATCAGGAGCATCTCTCCACAGCAGCAGGCATTCCGCAGCCCCCCTTGATCCACGACCTGCCTCATTCCCCTCCTCCTCCGGAGCCTGCTGGTTGCCCTGGTTTTAATCCCACAAGCAGCATCATCCCAATAATTTCCCTCCATTTTCAATCTACTTCCCTCCATTTTCAATCTACTGAGCTGGGGGCAGCCCACAAATCCCTTCATCCTGAGAACGAAGCAATCTACTGCTTCATCTCATCCCATCTCCATCTCTCTAATCCCTGGAAACAGGGATGAGACTCGGAGCACGGAGGAGTCTGTCCAGCCGCTGGTGGACAGAAAGATGGGGTGCTGGGGTTGGTCTCATGAATGCCCTGATGCAACCTAAAGCACCTGGGGCACCTAGCCTGAGCCAGGGATGGGGGAACAGGTCTCCCCATTCCCCACAGCTGCCATGCCAGGGACATAAGGGACAGATTGGTTACAGCATCACTCTGCTGGTCCCCTCACTGGAAAACATGTGGCGACCAAGCGAGGGTGACACGGAAGCCACAACCAACCTGGTCCCACCAATCCCAGCTGGATCCAGTGCTCTGCTTGTGCTGTTTCTCCACAAGCCCAAACCCATGACTTTCATCCTGGCCATAGATGCCCTTTGGGAATGGGAGACTGATGGGAGAGGTGGGAAGGGAGACTCTTGTCTCCCCCTGCCCTGGAGAAGCAACCTGGCGTCCCAAGTGGATCAGTCAGGGTGCAACTAACGCCATCCTTCCTTTTCCAAGCATCCACTGGCGTGGGGCCGGAGGAGGCGGGGGGTGATCCCACGCCGATGGTCACCACAAGGCCACGTCCTGCCTGACATTGTCCCCAGCCAAAAGCACCCAGAGGAAGGAGGATGCAGGGGTGGTGTGTGACAAGGCTGTCTGATGGCCGTGCCAGCGGAGGAGCCGGGCTGCGCGGTTCTCATCCCGCGCTCTGCGGTGCTGCCTCTCCCCGGGTTCGGCTTGTGAGGAGGAGGACGGGGGCCCTCGGCATCCGGGGGTGGATCGCTGCCGTGCTGTGCTCAGACTCTGACAGCAGGCTCCAAAACTGTCACTCCCGATCTGTTTTCACTTCAGCTAAACCTCAACCCCGATTACAATCAAGGAGAGCCGCCTTCTCCTCTCCCCTTCTCCCTGTGGTAGGTCCTCCGTAACCTCGGGTCTCAACACAGAGCCAAATCCCAGCGAGGGAATGGGTGAGCTGGCTCTGCTGGGAATTGGGGCTGCTCCAGAAGGGGTCATGGCTGCCCCTGTCCCCAAACCTGGCCCTGGCAGTGAGGGCACAGCCGCTGCAATGGTTCTATCCCTTTGAGGTCATGGGTCTCTGCTAAAATCCATGGGGGATATGCCACCCATGCCATGACCTGCCTCTGCCATGGGTGGTACACAGCCAGCTCCGACACTGCATCCATTGGGTAGAGGTGGTCTGGTGCCAGCAGGGTGCACCCACTGCTGACTGCCAGCTCATTCAGCAAACCCCAAATGAAATAAAGAAATTAAACCAGATACGTGTGTGCGTGCGCGCGCGTGACCGCAGCACCAGGATGGACGCATTCAGCGGGAAGCTGGAAAAAAGCTCAATACCGGGATGGAGACAGCCCTCACCAGTTGTGGAAGCCTTTAAATTTGCTTTCCAACTCAGCTGGCCAAAAAGCAGCTGTAGAGAGCTGGCAGGCTCATGTCATGCGGGTTGTCACCCACCCTCATGGTGCAGGATCGGGGGGCTCTGTGGCAGAGGTGTCACCCTGCGGGTTTAGAAACCACCCTCTGCTTCTCCAAAGGCAGACATAGACTGGAGCCAGGGCTCCAAGTGCTCTGCTGTGGGATCAAGCTCATCCCAGTGTGCCAGGCATGTGTCCCTGTGCCACAGGGAGCCACACCACCGGCAAGGTGCCCTCTCCGCTTGCTCCACAGCAAACACCCATTTTCCAAGAGGGCGCTTGGGGGAAAAAAATAAATCATCCCCTGAGAAAAGCAATTCTGGGACTACCAAGGCAGGGAGGGAACCACAAGGTGGGGGGTGGGCATGTCCCCATGCCTGCCCCCCCTGTCCCCCTCCACTGCCACCCCAAATGGGTGCTGGTTTGGTCCTCCACTGATTCCAACGTCATTCCTCTTTCCTCATCCTATGTGCTAAATTCCCGCAGCTTCCTTATGACATTTTGAAGGAATTAAAATAATGTTGAAAGCATTTAAAGAGGGATTTTTTCCTTCTAGCCTTTTTTTCCCCCCACTCCAAATGACCATTTTTTTTCTTCAGAAATAAATGTCCTCTTAATTCAGCAAGATTAAAAGAACATTTTTTCATGGTTATTTCCCAAGAAGAAAAATTTGCTGTTGCATCTGAGAACACTAAAAATATTTATATAAATGAATCTACAAAAGAAGGAGGGAAGTCTGAGATTAAGAGCTTTGAAAATATTACCGAATTATTTTGGAATTCTCTATTAAGAGCAAAAAGCCAGCCATTGGGAAAAAATGCCTTTTCTTTTTAGTTCAGGGTTGGGTTTCTGTATCAAAATGCAGCCTAGCATCTGTCCTTGCATCTGTCAAAACAAAGGTCAATCATTTTATGGAAACTTAAACACAACGTCCTTGATCCACTGTTTCTTGTTTATTTTTAAGCCGGACGTGACTTCCAACTAAAAAAATCAGATTTTTTAGGATGGTTCACATTCAAATTCCATTATCGCAGAAAACTCAGCTTATGAGAAAAATATATCCAAGACTATTTTCCCTTTACAAGAATTAGAGGATACTTTGGGATTGATTTCAACAGCTTTTAAGTCCTCTATAACCTTTGCAACTAATATTTCATTTTTCTACTTATAAAGTGAAGATGTAACCAAAGAAAATGCAACAGAAACGTGATGGTATCAGGAATTTAGGTTTCCTTGTTGAGGAAAATGAGTATCTGAGGGGTATCAGAAAACAAAGCGAGCATCATACTAAAACGTATTCCTCTCTACAAATCAAATTTCCCCAGCAAAAGGGAAAAAAAAAAAAGAAGGAAAATAGGACAGGATTAAGAAATAAAACTAATTTTAAAATTAAAAAATTAATGGAAGTGGGATGGAATTAAATACCAAGATAGTTTTTAAAATACTGGAAATAGAATGGAATCAAAAATAAAAATATTAGAAATATGGAAATAGAGTGGAATTAAAAAAATAAAAATACTTTAAAAAATAATGGAAATGAAAGCAGAAGGTACAAATCAAATGAATCAGAATTGGGGGTTTTATTACGTTGCCAGTCTTAGATGTGATTAACATCCCTGTTATTTCAGTATCTGTTTCTTGAAGGCAATTCCATTTGTGCCATTCCCACCCAAGCGCAGACACAAATGACACTGTCCAAAACCTTAATTATAAGTCACAGAATTTAGGAATAGCTGGATATTCTGGTTAAGGCAGAGATGGACTCTTCCCTTTATAGAATCTTTGGCGTTAGCTGCCAGACACAGGTAAAAGGGAATTTAATTAAAATAAAGCCCATACTGCGAGAACGAAAATTTTGCAAAACGAGTTCGCAACAATATCTGTCAAAATTTGCAAAAAATACCCGGCAAAATAATTTTCCAATGATATTTTGCAAATACCTCCTAAGACAGACTTGGGGAGCAGCCGCTAACCTAAGGGAACCCCGTTGCTCCGATGTCTCCCCTAATCCCACCTCCCTCCGCCACAGACTTAAATTTCCTCTACGTGAGATTCACTTAAAACCGCTCTCAAGCATTCAAAGCTCTTCTGACCCGCACCAGAGCCCTAGACCCAACTCATTCCATGGGTTCTTCCCCGATTTCCACCGGTAGGAAAAGTTGCCCGCAGCGGGTGGTCTTCCACCAAGACAATCTCTTAAATCTCCTTACCTTCCCCAAAGAGCCGCTTTCGTGCCGATTTGGCAGGAGGGGGGTCCAGACAGATGGCCAGTCTTTTCACGTTTGGAAAGGATGAAAAATGCTACAGGGGGAAAAAAATCCCAGTGATTTTTTTTTTTTCTTTTTTTTTCTCTCCCTTCACTCGGCCGTTCGGCGCAGAAGGGCTCCCAACCTCATTGGCCCTGGGAGATCCACCACGTGGCACGGGATGAAGAGCACGTGACCTATTTTCTCCCAAATCCCTGGGTTTGCCGGAAAGGGGGATGCACCCACTGCTGATGTTCTTGTCGTTTCATGGGCTTTGATTTATTTATTTATTTATTTATATTTTTTTAAAGGCCACTGAGCAAATCTGGATGCCTCAAGGCGATGTGAGGGTGAACTAGCCAACGCTTCCAACATGAAGGAGGAAGGAGCTCGGCACGAGATGAGCACCAGTGCACACTGCCTTATGCAGGGGGAAATTTGGGCATACTTTACAGGGTGCCAGTCCACCCACTCTGGAGATGGAGCCTCTGGGAGAGAGAGGAGGGCTCTGCTAAACCCTTCATCTCAGAAGGCAGCAGCACGGTGGGAAAGACCAGGCTGAAGCCCTGCCTGCAATCCCAGAGTTCAGCTGGCTCCCTGGAGGAAGGCACACTCCGGGTGGGCATCTCCTGCTCCCAATGCCCCATGGCCATGCCAGGCTCAAAAGGCATTTCAATATGTCCCCCCAAAAACACTCCCCAAGGCCAAAACACAGCACAATTCTGCGTATGTTCTGCCCAACAAGGTCCCTGAGACTGTGCAGAGCACGGAAAAGCAAGCCACAGCTCCCAGCCCCTGATTTTGGCCGGTGCTGCAGGTTTCTCCTTGTCTCAGCTCTGAGCCACCACATCCCAGCTTTGGTCCACAGGCCAAGCATGTTTTGTCCTTTACTCAGTGCCCAGGGCAGGTACCAGCCCATCAGTGCCCAGACATTCAGTTTGGGGAAGGGAAAAGGAACTTTTGAGCCCCAGACATTCTTGTGGTTTTTCCATCAAATTTCAAGCCCACAGGTCCACAGCAGTCAGAAGCTGCATTTTTCTGGTAACCCAAGTCTCCGCCTGGCTGTGCCAACCCTTGGCTGTGCCATCCTGCCATGACAGGGATACACCTGTTCATCTCCTCTGCCAGTGGAAAGCTCCAGGAGAATCTACCTCCGGCATCTGCCCTTGGATGTCAGTGATGTCACTTCTGCAGAGGGCTCAAGCCCTTCTTATCCAGGGATAAAACCCAAGGCTTCTTGGAGACCCAGCTGAGCTTGGGCTTTGGTGAAACAGCCGTGGCCACCTCCATCCCTTCTTAGCACTACCACCATGTCCCAGCTGTTGATTCTTCCCTGCAGATGTTCCCTCTCCACAGCTCTCAGATGCAAACTACAGACACAGCCCAAAGCACTCAGCTTGCTGCTTCCCTCTCCCATGTTTTCCAATGGCCAAGGCGCAAAGGGGGAGAAAAGGAACCTGAGCAACCTGGTCTGGCAGAAGGTCTCCCTGCCCACGGCAGGGGATTGGAACCAGATGATCTTTAAGGCCCCTTCCAACCCAAAACATTCCACAATTCTGTGATTCTATGAACCACCCCCCCACCTTCCAGCCCCGTCCTCCTTCCCCAGAGATGGATGCCCAGCTAAAGCTGGCTCCCCAGTAATCTTCCCAATAATTATATAATAGAGAGGCAGGCGGATAAATCATTTCAGGCCGCTGTGCCGATAGAAAGCAAGCTGGATTAAAAGATCAGAACAAGCAATACTTAGATTAAAATGGTTTGTTATTTTCAGCTGTGGGGGAAAAAATCTGTGGCTAAAGCACGGAAGACGTGAAGGGAAGGTGCATCGCCTTCCTTCCCCGAAAACCCAAGCTTTTTACGAAGTAGCCAAGACAAATTCTAAGTTTCAAACCTAAAGTCAGGTTTTGCTTCCCAATGGGTCAAAAAACCCCACATTTTGGCAGTTTATATGGCGTTTTAGCGAAAGATTAGGAGCGGCGCAGAGATGCTTCAAGTTATGTTTTGCCCACGTTAAGACATCAGACCCCTAAAACCAGGAGAGTCGGCGCACAGCTTGGCAGATAACGTCACTACCTGCCAAAAATAGGACTCCTGGCACTATGGGCAGCAACACCTTTGCCTTGCCCTGTGCCTCCCCGCACCCCCGAGCGGATGGCAGGCAGATGCCAGGCTTACCGGCAGCAGAGAGGCGGCGGTGGCAGCTGGGAGAAGCCCTTCAGACAGCGGGACAGCTTCTGCAGGGACCTATATGTTGTCCCCCTGGCCCCCAGCAAGGTCGGTGGCCTGGGGTGCCACGCTCTGACTGATGGCTTTGGAAAGGCGTGAAGGGGAGGCAGGAAAAACAGGGGGAGAGAGGGAGCTGGCGCTGGGGCTGAGCTCTCCGCAGGGCATGGCGCTCATCAGCCGCGTCCCGGATCGATGAGTGAGCTCTGCTCGTTCACCTTCAAGTTCAGATTAAGCAGAAGGGTCAAACTGGGAAATGGTTTGCCACTGGAGAGCACGGTCCCATCACCACGCTGCAGCCTTTTCCCTTGCTGGGATAGACAATTCCCGCCCCAGCACTTTGCTAACCCCACAGCATCTCCAGTTTCCAGCGTCAGCTCACCTGGAGGGGAGATGGAGCAGCAGCAGCAGTTTTCCCAGTGTAAAGTAGTCTCCAAAACCAGAGTCCTAGAATATATTTGAGTTGGAAGGGATCCACAGGGATCGAGTCCAGCTCCTGGGCTGGCACAGGACAACTCCAAGAATCCCATCATGTGTTCTTCCAGGTGTCCCTCCCACCTGGAGTTTTTCTATAAAATAGTCATGGTACCACACACACAGGCTCAGTCTTGAGTTCTGAGGATGAAATCCCAAGAGGCAAGAAATCCAAGACACAGCATTGAGGGAGGCTTAAACAGAGCCAGACACCAGGATCCTGTCCCACCTGTGGATGTGGCAGAAGGGCCAGGACACAGGCCTGGGAGAAGAGATGGGGTGTTGGAGAGGGAGCATGAGAAGGTAGAAAAATTATGTCAGAGAACTTCCTGGAGGGAGGTGAGAGCTGCAGGATCTTGTGGTGTTCACCCAAATGAACAATAACTTTAATAACCACTTATTGCAAAGAAGTGTCTTCACTAAAGCCAGAGAATAAAATGCATTACTGGACAGTTTGGGAACTTGGTCCCAGACTGGACACTCAGCTGCCCTGGAAAAGACATGTCCAGGTTTTCCTGGGGTTGGTGACGGGGGGATCCCTTCCCCAAGACTTGTTATGCCAGCAACCAGGGAAGAGACAGGGACCTCCAGGGATGCACTCCCAAGTGCATCCTTCCTTCAGGTCATGGCTTCCAGGCCGCCCTCCACCCCAAAAATCCCTCTACAGATGGATGTGTTTGTAAGAAGATGCCCACAGCAAGCCAGAGCTGCAGACAGAGATCTCATGACTGGACATGGTACGTACCCACCACATCATCACATCATGGATAAACCTCCTCACAGCTTTTTTGGCAAGTTCTACCCTTGCTGCACCTTACTGGGTCACCTGCAGCTCCTCTGAGAAACCTTGGTCCCCTTTTCCAAAACACACCGTCCTGTTGCAGGTGTAGGGTGTTGCTCTGGCCTGTCTCTCCCAGGGTTTTACGTGCAGAAAACAGGAATAAGTGACACTTTTAAAAGGAAAAAGGGAGAAAAGAGAGGTGGATTTGCCTGTCGCTACAGCGTTTCTGCTTTGCGGAGCTGTCTTCCCCCCTGGAGACGTGTCCTCCTCTTCACTAATGGAAAATGTTGCCCCGCCATCCATTTGTGCCAGTCAATGCCTGGGACCACACGATGGCCCCAGGCCAACACGGATCTATTTTAGTCACAAAAGCAGAGTGGCTGATGAAAATCACCCTGTCTATGCACTTCCCAGCTTAGCTCTTTAGCTGGTTTTAATGGAATGACCAACGTGGTGGAAAGCAGGCAGCGAGGGCAGAGACAGCAGGATGGGAGATCTGCAGACGCATGAGAGAGGCCCAGCATCCTCCCTGTTTTATAGCCTAAGGGAGCTGCAAAGACCCTTTTCAGGATTTTCCCAGAGAAGCTGTGGCTGTCCCATCCCTGGAAGTCTTCAAGGACAGGCTGCACAGGGATTGGAGCAACCTGGGCTAGTGGAAGGTGTCCCTGACCATGGAAGGGGAGTAGAATAAGACAACCTTTAAGGTCCCTTCCAACATGAACTATTTTGGGATGCTCTGATTTGGAAAGAGACTGAACTGACCTTACCTTACCCTGCAGGATGGCCTGGAGCTCCAGAGTGATTCCTGGGAGGGTCTGGCTGCACCAGAAATGGGCATGCTGAGCACTGGGGGGGGGAACCCAGCAGTCCACGGACTGGGCCTGCAAACCAGGACATGGCAGAGGTTAGCACAGCACAGAGGAAGGACACCCAACAGCTGCTCCGTGTGAACTTCAGAGAGAAATAAAACACAGATTGGATTTGGGAGGGGGGGTAAAATGATCAGGAGCATCACCTCCAGGTTGTGTTTGGGGTAGGTAAACCCCACCTACATTTTTCTCTACATTCCAAACAGGTTTGAGCAGATCCTCAGCATCCATCAAGGGAAATCATCCAGAGCCCTGTGCTGTGGAGGAGCTGGGGGGGCCCTGGCATGTGGTCCAGCTGTGGAGGGGGAGCATGAACCAGGGGTCTGCTTCACCCAGAAATCATCCAGCACATTTCAGTGACATGGGGTGCCGGGTTATTTTTATTGCTGTATTTTTGCTGCTGCTCCCAATAAGTTAACTGGGGCATGCACTACCCATCAATACAATCAGTGGAGCAGCCTGAACCGCTAATAAATCGAGTGCCAGAGGGCAGGAAAATCTCTCCATTGCCTAAAATATTCTCTGGGCAGGAGGGTGGGTGAGCTGCAGACCCCCACTCCTTGCTTGGACTTGGTGCTGCTCTTAATGTGCCAGGCCAGCTTGTGTGTTAACAGGGAAAATCTTCCTCTTCCTGGTGACTCAGCAACCTCTGTTCTCCTCCCCAGTGACCTGGGCAGTTCCCTGCTGTGGGAAGGAGCCTGGCAGTGCAAGGGGAGCCCATGGGACCTCCTGAAGCCAGTATTCAGTCCTGCTGATGCTCACAGCAGTGTCAGCACTAAGATCAGAGCAGGTTGCCCAGGGTTTTATTCCTTTGGGGATTGAAAACCTCCAAGGATGGAGACTATACAGCCTCTTTCAGCCACCAGCTGTCCTCAGAATTCCCTAAAATATCCTATAGGTCTCTCCATGTCCTCCAAGGTAGTGGCTGCATCCCCAGCTGGTGTCACCTACAATCAGGACACATCCCAGTACGGACCCTGAGATTCCTGAGGATTCTTTCCTCTCCACTGAACCTACACAAGCCAAATAAATTTTGCATCCCAGTAACCGTCACAACTGTAACATCCTTCCCCATGGGCTCTAGCCAAAAAACAAAATAAAATTGGTAGGGATGGAAAACCCAAACTGTGACTCACCGTTGGAGGAGCTGCAGGGACAGGCCAGAGATCCCGTGGGGCTGGAGGTCAGCAGTGGAGGTGGCAGGGAAGGATCTGGAAGACAGCACATCTCAACACCCTGAGGTGAGAGCCAGTCCCCCTCCACCCCAGAATGCACAAGAGCATCCTGCCAGCACTGCTGCCATGGCCGAGGGCAACATGTGGAACAGGGAAGCACAAAGGCAAATCAGCCCAGAACAGAGGAAACCTCGGTAATTGTTCTCTTCCAGTCAGTAAAAACTGCTGGTCACTGATTCCAGGACTGAGAAAAAGAAGGAAGAATCCTGACCATTGCACCAGCTTCATCAACATTACCCATGAACAAGGGGGCTCAGGCAAGGATTCAGGATGCTGGAAGGACAAGGGGTTGCAAGGAAACCCCAAGGCTTCTCCCCACTGCCAGTGTGCCCATAGAGCAACAACCCACAGCCCACAGATTCATGGAGGAAGAGACTGTATTTGTCTTCCAGGTCACAGGTTTGAGTTTATCCCAAGCCAAGGCTTAAGCAACCAGGGAGTGCAGCATTAAGGAATTTGTCAGCAGTTTTCTTAATCAAATCTTGGTCCACCTCCCAGGAACTCTGCTCCTTCTTATGCTACACTCCTTCCACTCGTCCACCACAGGCTGCAAGGTGAGATCCCAGGCATGACCCCACAGTCCTGAACCCACAGTCCTGAACCCATATGGTGTTCCCTGTGATGAAGGTGCATGCCACCTCCAAGTACACCTGTACCTGTGTCTCCCAGAGGACTGGTGCCATGCTGGGACAACCTCACTTCCAGGACAGGTAAGAGTGATCCTCAAGTAACCCACAAGCAGCCACCGAGCAGAAACCTCAGCACTGCAAAGCACATCTTGGCCATGGCTGCTTCAAGCATCCTCTGACATCTCCACTGGGGCTGTTTCCAGAAGCTTCTGCTGGGCACAGCCATCCAGCAGACATGCATGTGGATCTGTGGCAGCTGCCTGTGTCCCCCCATCACACAGCAGTGGCTCCTTGCTCATCAGTGACCAGAACAAAACACTCAGGAGCTCTTCTACAAAGAGGGTTTGACCACATGGCATCAACAGGATGCCAAGTTGAGGAACTGTGTGTGCTTCCTGCTCAGCCTCCAAGATGAGCTGATTGGTACTTCCACGTGGGAGCAGGTCCCATGCCCGGTCCTACGGGGCTGTGAAAAATCCCTGCTTTTGCTCAGGCCCTATTCTACCATCCCAAATACCAGCAGGTTTTCCCATATCCCCTACTCCATACCATTTGGGGATTGCAAAAATACCAAAGGCTGTTCCAACACTCACTCTGCCTCTCCTTCAAACTCCAGCTCCACAGAAAGCACAGAGAGGTAGAAGGTGTCTTCTGGCTTTGCTGTGACCCTCCAGGGAGAGTTCAAGGCCTTTGGGAAGAAATGCTGTGCAGTGGTGAGGGATGGCTGGGATGAGACGAGATGGAATGGAATGGGGATGAGATGAGGTGAGATGGGAATGAGAATGGGATGGCAATGCTGGGATGGGATGAGATGGAATGGGGACGGGATGGGGACGGAGAGGATGGGATGGGATGAGATGGGATGGGGATAGGACAGGATAGGATGGAATGAGATAGAATGGGATGGAATGGGGACGGGATGGGGATGGGGCTGGGACAGCATAGGATGGGATGGGGATGTATCATCAAACCCTGAGCTATAGCACACTCTACAGACAGGAACAGCAGTGAGATTGCTCCATGCGCATTGTCCCCCTCCAGGCTTCCAGCCCCCTCCATGTTGGAGAGAACACTGCCTCCATCCATTCGGGAGGCAGCAGCCCTCGCAGTGCCAGGATCCACTTTGTTCCGCTGTTTGGGGTTTTCAGCACCGCCGCCCGTGGTGCAGGGGAGAGAACGATCCTCCCCTGACCTGTGTTCCCATCATCCGCCTTCCCGGGTGTTTTACGCAGACAGAGGCAATGATTTTAATGTCCCAGTGAACAAGCTGTCGGGATGCATCAGCCTCAAAGGGCAGACCTGATTCAGAGATGGCTTCTCCTCCCAGGCGCTGCCTGGGCAAGGAAAACCAATTCCAGCTCTGCACACACACACACACACACAGTGTGCCACTGGTGCCTCCGATTTTCCAGGCTTTTAACTAAAAATCCTTGAAAACCGCAGTGGTGAGGAGGGGTAGGCAGTGAGGCCGGGGCGGGGGGTGGCAGAGGAGGTGCCGCCGGGCAGGCAGCGCGGGCGGCCCCGCGGGCAGAGCCGGACTGACGTGATGGGACCTGAGCGCTCCAAAGCCGTCAAGAGCCTGGGCGGAGATGAGCTGAGAAAAGCCATGAGCGGAGCTGACATCTGCCCCCTGGGCGGGTACCTAATGAGCGGAGACATTGTCCATTTGGGGAGACGAGGTAAAGTTAAAAGATTTCCGAGCTGACACCTGGCAGCCTCCATCGGTATTCTGGGTGAAACAGCAAGGGAAGGAAAACGGAGATGGGGGGAGGGGGGAGCTGAAACCGGTCACCCCCGGGCTCCACAAGGGTGGGTAAACTGGATGGGGACGGTGTTGGCATCTCAGCATCTCACCTACGCTGCCCAAATCTCCCCTATTTGTGATTTTCTGCCAGGTTAGAAGAGCAACGGATGCCTCCTGGGAGGTGGGAGGGGACACACAGGGTCCCATGTGGCCCCACGCCCGATGAAAAGGCAGCAGCGTGGCAGGGAGCGAATTCCTGGGTTCAGCAGCACATCAGACCTGCTGTCGGCCTGGGATCTGGGCACAGGCTCCTGTGTCCCCATATCCTGGGAATTGGATAGCACTGAGCAATGCCCCAGCCCCCAGCATCACCCAGCAGCCCCCTCCCGCCGCTTCCACAAACCTAGTTCAGTCAGTCCCTATAAATCCAGCCTCCCTAAGCCCACTTGTCACCAGCTCTTCCCTAACTCACCTTCAGCCTCTTCGCTACCCACCACCTTCAACGGGTGCCTGGTGATGAGACGGCAGCAACGGAGCAGGAGAAGGGAGAGCCCTGTATTGCCCTCATTGCCTCCCAGTTTCCCCCCCTGGGAAAACCTGGCTCTGAAAGTACTTGTGAGCCAGCAAGCACCCCCATTTCCCCCCAGATCCCCAGCAGTGAGGGAAAGCCCACACTGAGATGCTCTCCTCCCCACCCACCTGCCTGCTTTCCCAAAAGCCAAATGGATTTACAGGGAAGTCATCTCCTTGGGACTATCCTGGATGAAAGGGGAGATCCTAAAGCATCCTCAAGGCCTTCCTGCAACCTAAGAAGCAGCTTAAAAAAACCTGCCATTGCTCCACGTGGTTTTCATCAGCTCCATCAACACTCTTGGGTTTAAACCCCATTCCAAGCAGGATTTTCACCCGCTCCAGGGATTTTTGCTCCTTTCCAACAGATATAGCCAGAAATGCCCAAAACAGGGTGCAACCCTTTCCCTGGGATGCCTGGGAGAGGGAACAGCTGGGAACAAAAGCAGCTGGGCTTTGGCTGCTCCTCCTTGGCACCCGCTGACCCGCTGGGCTCGAGCAGATGGAGCAGCCGCAAATCCCCCCATAAGCCAGGGAAGGGACTAATCTTCTAGAGGACAAATCAGTTGGTGAGGGGGGGAAGCTCAACATTCCACCTTTTCCTCCCTCCTCAGGCAAAGGCAAACCCAGCAGGGGTCCTAGAGGGCTCCCAGCATCCCTGAGGGCAGAGGAGGCGACACCGGGGCTTTGGGGGTACCTGCTGGAGGCCTGGTGTGGGGACAAGCAGACTCTTAGGTCCCAGAAAGCTAAGCCTTAGGTGCCCTATGCAAAGAGACATGGCAGGTCCTGTGTCCTTGAGGAAAACCACATCTGGTGAGCTCTTAAAGCTTCCAAAGTGCTCCCCAGAAACAAAAGGCTGAAGCTCCTTCAAGACTGAGAGGCCCTTGGTAGGCACGGGAAGCCAGAGGAGCAGCCCCTGACAGGACATAGACTGTGCACAGGGGAATCCCTGGTCCTTCCTCACTGCTGGAGAAGGATTAGGTCCATTGGAGTGGACTAGTTCAGACGCTCAGGATGGGATCTGGAGAACCAAACATGCTCTCTCTAAAAGGATTAGGAATGATGTGCTGGTATCACAGCACTTGCGTCAGCGCCAAGCCCCACAGCAGATCCCACCAGGGACATCACCCACGGCCACGCTGCCCCTGCGTCCTTCAGAAGAGTGTTTCTGCCCAGAAGACCCCAAAACAGAGGTCAACCCAAGGACAAACAGCCTGGTCCTGCTCCTGGGGCCATCCACAAGCAACCAACTCCCTCCACCTCATTTTCCTTCTGCACCAGAGGCTGCAGAGAGCGAAGAGATCAGCAAATTTAGTGCCACCCCCTGTTCTTCTGGGTTGTGTTGTTTTATCCTTTCATCCTTTCTTTTTTCCCTTGCTTAAGGGCTGGAAAACTCCTCCTGCGTGCTCTCAAGGGATAAATGTCTCACCAGATATCATCAGCTCTACTCAGAAAACTCTGAGGTGGGAGAGCTGATGAAGACAGGCACGATAGCTCCCAGAAATGCTTGGAATGAGAATGCTGCAACCCAGGAAAAGGATGGAGAATGTACAGGCTGGCACATGTGGCATCTGGGTATGGACTGCACCCTGGTTCTTGGATGGAGGAGCACAGATAGCCAGCAGAGCCTGGTGAACCCCTGGATGAGGTGTAACACCCATCAGCATGGCACAGCATCCCTCTGCCCTTTCCCTAGGGAACTAGGCCTCCCTGGCACATGCAAGGGAATGTCCTGGGAGAGAGGGTGAGCCATTGGTGTGTCCATGGGGATCACAGCCACTCAAGCTGTGCAGTTAAAACTGGCAACTTCAAGTCCCTCACTCATCCATCCCCGTGTCCTCAAGGGGGAATTTTGGGAAAATCATAAAATTTTCCTTGGGGATCCCCAGAAAAACACATTTTCCAGGTGGGGAAACTGAGGCAAAGAGGAAACCCCCATGGAGAGGCCTGCCTGCCCCATGGAGACACACCATCACAGGGAAGGGCTTCATTTCCCAGATACTCTGGGCTCCCAAAACCAGTGTCTTCATGTTATCAATCCAGTAAAAGCCTTTAAATAGGGAATCATTTACATATTTTAAGGAAATCCAGAGGCACAGTGAGTGAGCATCTCTGAAGGTCTCTAGTCCACCTCCTGCCCTGAGCAGGGTCACTCCAGAGACGGATTAGGCTGCCTGGCATGAAATAACTCCACCCTGAAACCGCAAAACTTCTTCCAAGCCCTCTGTTTTCTGCCTGCACAAAAAGGAGGAGATGTTCCCTGGATGCCCTCACCCACTGTCATCACTCAAAGTCCTCATTTTTATCCTTTTAGAAGCACAATAGGTAGCAGGGACCTCATCACAGATCATCCAGCTTCCTAACATCACCTCAATAAAAGGGGGACTACCCCATGGTGGTGCCCATGGTGGCACCCCTGTGTCCCCTGTGCCCACGGTGGTAATAACTCCAGGCCATGGCTGTATCTCCATGACCACAGCAGTGTCTCTGTGCCCCACAGGCCATGGTAGCGACACAGCCATGCCCACAGCAGTGTCCCCATGCCCACAGTGATGGTGTCCCCATGTTCCCATGCCCACAGAGATATCCCCGTGCCCACAGTGACAATGTCCCCACAGTCATGGCGGGTGTCCCCATGCCCACAGCAGTGTCCCCATGTCGTCCGTGACCATGGTAGTGGTGTCCCCATGCCCACAGTGATGGTGTCCCCGTGCCCACAGTGATGTCCCCATGCCCCCCATGTACATGGTGGTGATGTCCCCATGCCTACATTGACATTCCTGCACCACGACGGCGCTGTCCCCGTGCCTGTTGTGGTCACACACCACCCCTTGGCAGCATGGAGCTGGTCTGGAATGGCCTTGCCACCAGCCTGTGTGACCTGTGCCGTGGAGGAACGTGCCACCATCACACAGGAGTCCCCTGGACAGCCGTGGGGGACCATTCCTGCCTCCTTACCCCCGGAGTCGGTTCCCTGAGCAGCACAACGTGGAGGCACATCTGGCGGTGTTGGGAAGGTGGAGGTGCAGCTGGATAGGTGGCTCTTTCCCTGGGGAATAAAGGGATGAGAGTCAGGCTGTTATGGGGCAAAAGCAGCCTCCAAACAATGTGTCCTGATGCCCTGACAGCAGCTCCCTATCCCGGGGACGCCCACACAGGGGCTTCAGCATCGCCCAGCACCCATGATGGAAATGTCATCACCCCAACTCCCTAAGGATTCCCTAAGGACAAGCAGGTCCTAGACGAAGCTTCTCCCAACTCAGCTGACCAGAGCCCTCCAGGGCACTTGGATTTTCAGGAAATCATCACCTTGTGCTGGGAAAGTGGGGACAAGAGGGTTTGCTCCTTGGTGGCAGGGATTCATGAGTCATCCTCCAGCCACTACCCTTGAAACAGAGCCAGAAAAGCTTTTACCCAAAGCAGCCAGCAATAGGATACCAGAGCTGGAGCTCCAGGATTAACCCTTTCCTGGGAGGAGCTGGCTGGCTGCCCTCCCATGCAGATCCTTTGTCCTCCTCTGGTCAGTGCTGACTTTCCCCACTGTGTGCACCCACCAGCTTGGTGGATGTGATGCCAACACTCCCCTGGCAAGGTTGGGGACATGCCATGAGACCCCAGTGCTACTGCTGGACTAAATGGGGTTGGAAACACATGCCCCCCACCTGGTGAATGGCATTTCTCTTCCACATGTCACATCACAAAGCCTGCTCAGCAAACAGGACAATGTTTGGGGTTCACCAAAGGGAAAAAGCAACCAAAAAAAAAAAAATCAAGTGGAAAATTTAAAGCAGTTTGTTTTGCTGCTTTGGGGGGAAAGCTCTCAATTCCTGCACTCCTGAGTCCTTGCTTCATTTAGGAACCTGCCAACTACCCCTAGTTCCGATGGGATCCCCATTGATCAGTGTGCCAAGTCTTGATGGGTTTCCCCCAAAATAAGGGGAAACAGACTGCTGGAAAACCCCATATTCCCTCCTTGAAAAAAACAGGCACTTGGGGAAGACAGGAGGGAATTTCTGTGTTACAAGGAGCATTTCTGCCTTGCAGGCAGACAGAGAGGTGCCAGCACCCACCTTTCCTGCCAGCCTTATGAAAAGGGACCTATTATTGCAACGTGGAAAGGTGGGAGCCTCAACCCATGGCTGTGCTGGAGGGCACAAGCATCACTGAGCTGGGACAGGGTAGGAGGATGAAGGATGCTCCTTGCCCTGAGCTGGGAGTGAAGGCTCCATCCAGGGACACCATGCATGCAGGGCTGGCTGCAGCAGCCCAACCTCCCTGTGCAGGGCCCCAAACAAGCCCAGGCTCTCCTGGGGCCATTGGAAAGAAAAGAGGAAGGTGCTGGGAGTTATACTGGTACCCACTAACCTGGGCTGGAGCCTCCTGCCACAGCCTGCAGCAGCCTGGCAGCAGTTTCAGCACCTGCATGGACCTGCCCTGGACATTTAAATCAAGCTCAGACAGGGATTTCCCTCTCACATCTTCCCACAGGCCACTACGGAAATGCTCCTAGAAAGCATGGATTAGGTCACAGAGATTTTGGGTGCTTTCTTCACCTCCCACGGGGTTCTCCATCCCCAGTCTGCTTCCTTACAGTCTGCACTGGGGGCTGCTATCCATCCTCTCCACCTGTGGGGACCCCTGTCCATCTCCCAGCCTACCCAAGACCCTGGGTGCAGTGCCTGGTGTATCTCCCACCAGGACCACCCACTCCCTTGCTACTGCATCCCTCAGGATGCACAGATGCTCTCTCCTCTCACGAGGATGAAGAGCATGAACCACGCGCAGCTGGAGGCCTGGGAATCCTGGGACACGTGCCACCTTCACCCCACACCCCGAGCACCACGGGAGTCCCTGGGGCATCACAGTCCCGAGCTGCCCCACCTGTGCTGAGTTCTCTGGGTTCTCTCAAGGCTGGGGGGACGCCCTGCAGCACGGGGCTCTGCAGCATTCCCGGGGGGCCATGCAGCATCCGCACGGGGTGGGGACACTGCAGAGCAGCCATTGCCGGAGCACCTTCGTCTCCGAAGATGCTGCTGCAAGGATGGGGCAGCAAGGTCTCACCCAGACCCTGGGAGGACTCACCAGGAGGACATGGGCAATAAATGCTGCCCCAGGGGCAGGATCTGAATAAACTGACCCCTCGAGCCTGCTCCTTGTGGAATAGGGGTGATGAGAGGTGATGGCTCCAGTAGGGACGGGGCAGCGACCCCAGCGCAGGGCATCGTGTGCTCCCTCGAGGTACACACTGATGAACCAGCCCAGTGATCTAGTGGGTGACATCCGTGCTCACAGCACGGGGGTTAGAATCAGGTGGTCTTTAAGGTCCCTTCCACCCCAAACCATTCTGTGATTCCATGATTCTATGATGATTCTAATTTTGGAGGAAGGACACAAACTCCTGGCTGGGGAAATAGGCTCCCAGGAGGTGATTTGCCCAGCCACAGGGGAAGTTGGGAGGCCTGGGACCCCTTCCGTCCCCCAGCACTGCAAATACCCTGGGGCTGTATTTGCACTGGTGGTGCTCGGTGACCAGCATGCCTGGAGCCTGGGCTCATAAATGACCACAGCCTGACACTAGTGGGTCCCTGTGGATGCTCACACCCAAAAACCAGTAGCCAAAGGTCAGAAACACCCACCTGACTAACACTGGTGGGACCCCACAGGACATTCCCTCCCAAGAGCCATGCAGCATTCCCGCCGTCACCCACCCCCATGCACACTTCTCCCTGCAGTGGCGAGCGGGGATATTTGGAAAGCCGCTCCCCTTGGAGACCCCTACTTGTCCCCAAGCGGGGACAGCACTTTGGGCTTGTTTCGGCAGTGCCAGGGAGCATCCCAAAGCTGGGAGCCAGGGACAGAAAACTCCAAGCAGCCTCGAAGAGCCGCCCAGCCGGGGCGGTGGCGGCGCACGGGGGGAATCCCTGGGGACCGGGCGACACGGGGGACTGGGTCGGTGGGTGCACGCCCCCCGCTTCCCGGAGTGATGCCGCACCGGGAGCCGCCTCGTCCCGCTGCTCCCGCTACCACACTCATCCGCATCTCCGCGTGGGGGACCCTCCACCCCTGCTCCAGGTACCGGGGTGCCCCTCCGGCACCGGCAGCTCCGTCCCGGGGAAGGAGAATCCCTACCTGTGTCCGGACGGACCCACGGACGGGCGGACGGGCTGAGGGAGGGCTGGGGCGGTGGCAGCCGGAGCCCGCCGGGTGCGCCCAGCCCGGCCCCCAGCCGTGCCCGGCCCCCCCGGCTCTGCCCGGCCCCCCGACTTCCTGCCCCGTCCCTTCCCTTGCCAGTCCCAGTCCCTGCCCCAGTCCTTCCCTTCCCCTGCTCCTGGTCCAGCCCCTGCCCCATCCCGTGACTTTCCTTTCCAGCCCCTGCCCCAGACATTCCCATCTCTGCATCAGCCCTTCCCTTCGCCAGCCCCTGCCCCGGTCCCCGCTTCCTTTGCTTCCCTTCCCGCCCCAGCCCCAGCCGCAGCCCTTCTCTGACTCTGCCCCAGCTCAGCCTTTCCCTTCCCAGCCCCAGCCCTTGTCCCTGCCCCTAAGCCTACCTCAGCCACTCTCCTACCCCAGCTATTGCCCCTGCCAGGTCCCAGCTCCTGCTTCTGCCGCATCCCACATCCCTGTCCCTACCCAAACTCCTGCTCCCATCCCTTAACCAGTCCCTGACCTCCCCCTGTCCCTGCCCTTCTCTGGCCCAGCTCTGCCCCTGTTCCAGCCCCTGCCCGTGTCCCACACCCTGCTCAAGCCCCAGCCCCTTCCCCAGCACCAACACCAGCACCCTGTCCCAGCCCCTGCCCCTAAACCTGCTCCTCCCCAGCCCCTTCACTGCCCTCCCCCTACTACAGCCCCCAAACCTGCTCTGTTGTGTCCCTACCCAGCCCCTGCCCTGGAATGGCTGTGTGGGGGTCCCAGGTGACACTGTTTAGGGTGGCATTGCCCGGATGCACAGCATCACTCTGGCCCCCTACCCTGGGGTGTTCTTGTGCCCAGATCCTGCTGCATATAAGGAAGGCATCTTACCCTGCCACCATCCTGGCGATCAGGGATGGAGACACACATCCCCCTTGCCCGGGAGAGGTGCAGGGTGGGGACAGACAGCTGTGGGATGCGTCTTCCATGGTCTGGCCACAATCCACGGGACCAGCTGGGGGCCTCAATGGGACTGGAAGCCTCTGGGCGGGAATACCCCAGGCTGTGGTGCGGCTGCCTGGACCCCTCACAGCCTGGGTGGGGGTGGCAGGGGTGTGTGTGTGTGTGTCTGTGTGTTTAGGCGGGGGTGTGTGATGGTCTCAGACATGTGGGATCCTGCAGCCGCACTTCCAGGAGGGAACATATAAATATTTCAGCGGTATAGCCGAGCCCTGTCAGGTTGCATTTGCTTCTGGCAGGGTGAGTGCTGGGAGAGGGGGAGGAAAGGCGGGGAGAGAAGATGCTCTTGGACGATGCTCTCTGAAGATGCGTCACCTCCCGGGAGATGGAGAACCAGCTCCAGGGCCCGATTCTCGAGGGGTGCCACTTCCCTCTACGGATGCTCTTCCCTTCGGGAAAATTGCAGGGCCATAGTTCCTGGCGGCGGGACTCACCCCACAAGCAAAGTTCGGGGCCTGCTGCCAGGCTGGGCGGAGGGGAGAGGCGGAGATGAGAAGATTCGGGAATTTTGCTTGGAACACAGCAGCCAGCGGCGCGTTCAGGACTTTCTAGGATGTGGCACACCCCAGACTGCCCATTCCCCTCCCGAAAAAAACAGAAAAAAGGGGCAGACAGAGATAAATCCAAGCAGCTCAAGGGAGTTAAATTAGTGGAGGGAGCCAAGGCGGGGAGAGGGGGGGAGGCAGCGTCCTCCGGGGCCCCGCAGCCCAGAGGCCACAGTAGGTGGGCGGGGAGCTGCCCCCGGCTGAGCAGAGCTGGAGAAGGTGGTGTCCTCCCCCTCCCCGGTACCTTCGGAGGCTGATTTGCCGCTATGTGGGACGCTCAGCCGCCGGCGGGGCCCTGACGCGGGGACGGGCACCCTCCTCCCTCGCTGCCAACTCCTCCCCTTCCTCCCGCCCGCTGCCCTGTGGAACTTGTAGTCCCCGCGCCGCCCCTCACATGGGGCACGACTACATTTCCCGAGGGCCCCCCACATTCTCCTCCTCCTCCTCTGTCGGGCCGGCTGCGAGTCCGGCGAGGGCAGCAGCGGGGAGCCCCGGGATCCCCTCGGCGCGGCCGGGCGGGTGCGGCCCGCAGCCCCCATGCCCGCCGCCCACCAGGTACGGGGGGCGCGGGGGTGCCGGGGGTGAGGGGTACCCGCGACTTCGGGAATGTGAAATGCCCCCGGGATGCTGGGGTTGTGGGGTGCCCCCAGGGTAGCGCCCTGTTTCACGGGGAGCCCCCCCGCACCCTCCTCTACCACGTGCACCCCAAACCACGCCGCAGCGCCCATCCCTCGGGTGCTGGGGCGGGGGGGGGGGGGGGAGGCAAATGGGTGCNAATGGGTGCCCACACGGTGGGCGAGGGTGTGTTTTGGGGAGCTGCCCACCACTTGCTTTAGGGAAGGTGCTCCAGGGACTCGCGCCCCCCCGGTTCTGCTTGGCAGCTCCCCACAAAACACACTGTGCTTTGGCAGCTTCACTTCTGTGTCACCGACACGTGGCTGGGGGGAGAGCATCCCTCGGCCCCCCCAGGACTGTCCCCTCTGCACTGTAGTGGCCGTGGCTCTGCGGGAAGCTGAGCCTGAGCTCGGCGACCCATGTCACCCGTGTCCCAGGTTGACGAGGGCATAGCGTGACAGTGATCCGTGACAATGATCCGTGTCAAGGTCACACCACGATAACCCGGCGATAAGCAGGTTCACACAGTGATAGCGGCCCGTGCTCTGCTCGTCTCCCTCCCCTTCCTTCCCCCTCTCCCCTCTGCTCACTCTCCCTCTTCCACTCCCTCTCCTCTCCCTGGCTTGCACCAGGGATGAAGGGATGGAGCCTTCCCTGGGACTCAAGCCCACTCACCTTGAGCAGGGTGGTTCCAGGGATATTCTGGAGAGGTGGAATTGAGACCAGACAGGTGTATTCTGGACTGGAGTTCCTCCATGTGTGGGGACACACCTGCTGGGAGTTAGGAACAGTGGCACTGGAGCAGCTTCACGAAGCTGCATCCTGGGTTTAGTCCAGTTGGGTTCCTTTGGGCAGGGGGGATGAATGTGTGTATCCATCCTGGATGGATGTGACAGGAAGTGGGGTGCAGAGGGTGGCAAACATCCCACCGGGGCCCCGGCACATGTGGCAGGGTCCAACCCACAGCAAGTGGCTGCTGCAGGTGACATCCACAGCCCAGCCTGGGGACAAGCAGGCGGTGGGGCAGAGTCCAGGCTTGGACTGGCCGTGGCCCTGCGTGGCATGGTGCTGAGGTGGGCGTTTGAGGGGGGTTGAGCCCCTGATCCTTGCCCCTTGCCCTTCCTGCCACAGCAGGGGAGCCAGTGCCGGCTCACTGGCTGGCAGAGAGTGAGCGCTGAATCCCTGCCTGGATCCTCAGGAATTTGTTTAGAGGCTGTTTGCCCAGCCACGATCTCTGGGACATGTGTGTTTTGGGGATGCTCAGGCTCCAGCACTGAAATCCCATGGGAGTGCTCCTGGAGTGGTGAGTCCTCACTGGGGCAATTGGGCACTTTGCTTCCTGCTGCTGCTTTTGGCTTTGGTCCCACTCAGCTTTCCCTGGCTGGTGCTCCCATTAGTCATGTGTGTTATGCGGCGGCATGGGGAGGCTCCAGAGGTGAGCCCCCTGGTCTCATCCAGGGGGAACACAGACTGGGACCATGGACTTGTTTTTTAATGACTGTGATTAGTTGTTCTGCAATTAGCAGGGTAATCAGTTTTCTAGACCTTGCTCCGGTGGCGTGGATTGGCATACGTGGAATTTTATGGCATGAAAAGTACTGTCAGTGACCTGTTCTGGGACTGGGGAACACCCAGTCCAGGCCTCCTCTAGTTGCTTCCCTCATCCCGTGACTGCTAATCAGGTCTCCTGGCTCTGCCAGATTTCCTGCAGCCAAACCTCAGGATTTGAGCTTTTAATCCTTCTCTGGAGCGTGAATCTCGTGGCATTTTGCATTCTCCCCGGGCTGGGCATCGTGTCCCGCCAGGAAGAGCCAAGGGGCAGCCACTTGCCCGTGGCTCCAGCTAAAGTCCTGCCAACTACCCAGCTACTATATAACACAGCGTCCCCGTGCCCAGTGTGCACATTAACTCGCTTCTACAACCAGCACAGCGTCGGTGGCCGCTGCCATTCCCCTCCGGAGCATCCCTGCCACAGAGCATCTGCAACCCTCTGGATCTGCAGCTCAGAGGGAAGCACTGCTTGAGGAAGCACTAAAACCCCCCTGACTCTTAAAAAGGGAGGAAAAGGAGGTTCTAGGATCTGAGGATGCCCCACTGTGGATCCAGGTGCTTCGTGCATCCAGGCTCCAAACGCACGTGATTTACAAATGCCGCCTGAAATGACCCCCCCTGATTTTTGCACAGCGAGACGCACGGCTGCTTTTCTTCTTCCCAGAACACCTCCTGCAGAGAAGGTAGTGGTATTTATTTGCCTTGCAATTCTGGAGGAATTTTGAGCCCCTGCCAAATGCTGCTTTTTCCCCAGAAACTGCAGTGCTGTGGTTTTCCATGCATTCAAGAGCTCCTGCAGACACAGAGGGGCCGCCTGGTCCGGCAAAGCCCGTGTAGCTGATGGTTCCCAGGATAACGCTGCTGTCCTGCTGCAGAGCCATGCCCAAAAAGGATGATGGTGCCAAAAAGCCGGCATCAGAGACGGTGCCGGACCAGCGCTGGAAGCTACAAGTCTTCTACCTCTGCTTCTATGGCTTCATGACACAGATCCGGCCCGGGGAGAGCTTCATCACCCCGTATCTCCTGGGGAACTTCACCAAGGCAGAGGTGAGGCATGGGCACCCTGTCCCCCACCCTGGTGTCCCCCTTTCCAGCCACTGTCACCACCCTGGGTCTGCCCAGAGCATCCCTCTGTGGTTCAGGGCTGCGTAAGGGTTTCACATGGCAGGCACGGTGGTGTGTGGTGACTCGTGGTGGTGCTTTCTGCGGGGAGGAGGTGGTGAGGGGTGGGTCCCTGTCTCACTTGGCTGTGAGGTCACCCTGTCTCCTAAGTCCCAGGCTCAACTTGCCGTGGCATAAGACCTCGTGCCCAGGCTAACAACTGATTTTGGGGGGTCAAGCTTGATCCCTGCCCACCTGGGCAGCCTGTTAGATGGCAGGGGGTTGCCGGGCTGGGAGAAGCCCCACCCCATCCCCCTGGGGAGACCTTTCCATGCTGGCACTGTGCACTGCTGGGCTGCTGGCAACGATGGGGTTAGGCAAGGAGGGGCCACATGTCATCGTCCCTCGACCAAGGGATGCTGGCCCTGGTCCCAGGCGGCTGCTGTGTCTGTGGGAACGCTGTGTCCTGGCGCGGGAGGGGGCTGAGGCTCAGCCAGACCCCCAGCCGAGCATGCTGCTGGTCACATTCCTCCCCGAGGAGGTGCTGCACTGGTGGCCAGCAGCTGGTGCCCACACAAAACCACGTTCCTCCAGGCCTGGGAGGGGGCAACCCCAGGGATGTTTCCAATGCTGAGCCCCTCCTTGCCCACATGGCAGGTGACCAACGTGATCACGCCGGTGCTGTCCTACTCGTACATGGCTGTGCTGGTGCCCATCTTCCTGCTGACGGACTACCTGCGCTACAAGCCGGTGCTGGTGCTGCAGAGCCTGAGCCACATCTCCATCTGGCTGCTGCTGGTGTTGGGCACCTCTGTCCCGGCCATGCAGCTGATGGAGTTCTTCTATGGCATCACCATGGCTGCCCGCATCGCTTACTCCTCCTACATCTTCTCCCTCGTTGCCCCGTCCCGCTACCAGCGGATGGCCAGTTATTCCCGCTCCGCTGTCCTCATGGGTGTCTTCACCAGCTCGGTGTTGGGCCAGCTCTGTGTCACCTTGGGCGGCGTGTCCTTCCTCACGCTCAACTACGTCTCCCTGGGCTTTGTCAGCTTTGGCCTCGTCCTCACCCTCTTCCTTGAGCGGCCCCGGCGCAGCCTCTTCTTCAACCGTCCGGGGGGTGCTGGTGACGGGGCTGCATCCACGGAGCTGGACAGGATGGCCGAGGGGGACGGCGGTGGGGGGGCGCGGGGCTGGCGGGATACGGTGCTGTGCCGAATGCTGCGGGAGGTGGGAGCATTGGCCAGGCAGCCCCAGCTCCGGCTCTGGTCCTTGTGGTGGATTTTCAACTCAGCTGGGTACTACCTGATGCTGTACTACGCCCACATCCTCTGGAATGAGATCTTTCCCACCACGGACAACCGCCAGGTGTACAACGGAGGGGTGGATGCTGCCTCTACGCTGCTGGGTGAGCTCGTGTGGGATGGGGGCACTGGGGATTGGGGGGGATGCTGCTGCATCCCCTGGGAACAGCTGGAGAAACCTGGAGTGTGGGGGGACACCTCTGCCCCTTTACATCCCCTGGGAACAACTGAGGACAGTGGGAATGTGAAGGGACACTCCATCCCACTGTGTCCCTTAGGAGTGGCGGTCCTTATGGAATGTTTGGGGATGTAGGGGATGATCTGGCTTTGGGGATGAGCTGATCATCACTGGTCCCAACCTAGGCCAGGTGGCTTCTGAGGTGCTCACAGCATCCCTCATCCCTCCCCAGGGGCCATCGCCTCCTTTGCCGCTGGCTACGTGAAGATCCGCTGGACGCTGTGGTCAGAGCTGGTGATCGGCGTGGTGACAGCATTCCAGGCGGGGTTGCTCCTGCTCATGAACTCCACCACCAACATTTGGTTGTGCTATGTTGCCTACGTCCTCTTCCGTGGCTCCTACCAGTTCCTGGTGCCAATTGCCATGTGCGTGGAGCCCCTGGGGGATCTGCTCCCACCCCGGCAGCCGGGTTGATACCAGGGGTTCACAAGTGCTCCCATTTTTCCCAGTTTCCAGATTGCTACCTCCCTCTCCAAAGAGCTCTGCGCTCTGGTCTTCGGGGTCAACACCTTCTTTGGCACCGTGCTGAAGACCATTATCACCATCATCGTGGCCGACAAGAGGGGCTTGGGCTTATCCGTGCATCCCCAGGTAGGGATGGGGAGGCATCTAGGATGGAGGTGGTTCCTGAATGGTGTGGGATGAGGGCAGGGCTTCAAGTGTTGTTCTTTCCCCCCTCCTCTCTTCCAGTTCTACGTGTATTTTGGTTACTTCACGCTGCTGGCCGTGGTCTACCTGCTGGCGGCCGTCGGCGTGGGCATCCGGCACCGCCGCCGCAGGCAGCCGGCGGAGCTGGCCTTGGCCAAGGAGCCGTGCCAGCTCCCTGTGGATATTCCAGCACAGGAAAAAAGCCCGGAGGCGGGCACCGTGTGAGCCTGAGCGCTGGCACCATGACACCGTGGCTGGCTCCTGGCTCCCTAAGTGAGCATCGTCATCATCAACCTGGAGTGTGTCTGCTGTGCCACTGCTGGTCCTCGGTGCTGGTCCGTTGAGGGTGTGACCCTCGGGACATGTTTTGTGCTCCATGGAGACAGGGCTGTGCCCCTTCCCCATCCCCAAACACAGAGCACCATGGAATACCACACAGGGATATGGATCGGGACCCCATCCCGCTGCATCTCCATCATGGCACGGAGCCAGGCTACAAGAGGATGTTTCTTTATTCAGTGCCTTTAGAAAATGGTTTATAGGACACAACCAACAACAAAAAAATAATATAAAGATCCACAGGCTTTAAATTGCATTAATTACACAAAATACAGTAGACTGTAAGAAATAGAGACCGTGTGACTCGCACAGCTTTTATGGTAATAATTTCCATACAATAACAAAAAAAAGCTAGTTACAGATTTCTCTTTTTTCTTTCTTTTCTTTTCTTTTTTTTTGGTTTTTTTTTTTAGCACCTTGGATTTGCCCACACCAATTCCAACCAGTTTTGCTGAGCCTTCACCATTCAAGCCCAGCAAAGATGGGATGGGGAGGGGGGTTGGCAGTGCCTGCCCTCGGTACCACACGTGCTCAACACGCACACAAGCACACGCCAAAGGCACATGTGGCCACTCGTGGGGGCCTCCCCTTCAGCCCAGTGCCTGTGCTGGGCTGACTGGCTGTGCCTGGGCTGCAGGGGCACGGCCAGAGGTCCTGAGGGTGTGTGGAGGGGATGGAGGAGACCAGACCCCCACCAGAGCTCTGCTGGCTGGGAGGTGGAGGTGAGTATGATGATGGGATGGTCCTTACCTGGGAAGGACGGAGACCATCTAGGGGAGCCCCAGCACTGCCACAGGACGGGCCCTTGGGTGGGATACTGGGGTTTTGGCTGGAGAAGACCCCATGGCCCCAAGCAGCAGAGATCTGGGTCCAACGCCAAGCTCCTGATGAGGACAGTGTGGGGCTGGGGTGCTGGTCAGAGAGCCCCCACAGGCTTTTGGGGAGGGCACCCGACATGGCAGCGCTGAAATCTCCCTGCCAGCCAGCCCAAAAAGGATCTGAGCAGGTGGGGGAACAAGCTGAAGTGGTTAAATATTAGGAGTTAGAAGAGGAGTGAGGGGAGGAGGATGAGGAAGGCACCCTGCCCCGGGTGGGACCCAAGCCCCTGCCGATCCAGGGCAGGGGCCATGGCAATACTCTTTGGCTTCAGGTCTGCGGGAGAAGAAAACCCTGCGGGGCGAGAGCAGGCACATGGAGGGAGCTGAGGACCCCAGGGGTGCTGGGGTGCAGGGTCCCTGCCCCTCCCCGGGGAGATGGGGGCACCCAGGGGATGGGAGGGTGGGTGTCACTTTTTGGCGGCGGTCATGAAGCTGTTCTCGATGCAGAGGACGATGAAGGCGTGCTGGCAGCTGCTGGCCACCTGCTCCAGCAGTTTTCCGGAGGTCAGTGAGGAAGCCTGGCCGGTGACAGCCTGCTCCTCCGTCCGCCACGTCTCGCAGTAGCTCTCGGGCAAGCGCCGGCCCTTGGCATCCGAGCCGTGCCACACGCTCTTCTGCGGCCTGGAAGGATGAAAGGTGGGGGGCTGCTGCTGCTGCGCCCCCCGTGCTCCAAACCCCATTTTGCCATCGCTCAATCCCGAACTCACCATCCTGCATCCCGCAGGACATCCCGGCCGTCAAAGGAGAGGATGCGGGAGCTGGCTCGCAGCGGAGCCCCACTGCCCGTGAAAAGGGCTTCCCAGTTATTGAAGAGCACTTCATCCTGGTGGGAAGAGTCAGAAAATGGGGGAGGGCTAACCCTGCCTTCACCCCAAGAGCATCCCAACAAGCCCCAGCAGCCTCTGGGAAGGGGATGCTTCATGGATGAACGGGGGCTTTGGGATGCTCTGCATCCCGGACCTTGGCAGTGGTGGGTTAATGGTTGGACTCAATAATCTTAGAGGTCTTTTCCAACCATAATGATTCTGTGATCCTATTCTATGATCCCTTGGAGCTCATGGAGTGTCAGGAAGGGGATAGGGACACACCTACCCGGAGGTTGACGATGGGGACGGTGGCGCGGTCGGCCCTGCGCACGATGCTGTAGAGATCCTGCAAGCGTGAGGAGAGGAAGGCGCGGAAGGTGCCGGCCAGCCCGACCTGCCGGGCTTGCTGGAAGCACTGGAAATCGGCGCCCCGGATGCCGCGCATGCCGCCGCTGAGCGGGGTGTTCAGGGCCACCAGGTGAAGCTGCCAAGAGGGGACAACAGGGCTTGGGGGACGTGGCTTTGGCCACCATCATCACCTGCCCTTGGCCGGCACGTGGCACTCACAGCAGGCTGGAAGTCCTGGTGCACGTGGGCAGCCACAGGAGCGGGATCCGGCCGGCGGTGGATGTAGTAGCTGTTGAGGAGCTCGTGCTGGTGGTGGAGCAGGGGCTGCTCGGGCAGGCGGTGCTGGTTGGCCACCACCTCGTCCCCGCGCCAGGGTCGGGCGGTGGGTGGGGGGACGTGGTTGCGGAGGGGGTGCAGGGGCCCGCGGGGCTGGGTGCCGGCGTAGTGGAGGGTGGGCGGCTTGTCGTACACCTCGTTGTCCTGAGGAGGGGGAGACAGGCTGAGGGGGGCTGGCGGTGGTGCCCCAGGTGGGGATGGGGATGGAGATGGCCGGGGATGGAGATGAAGATGGCTGGAGATGGATAGAGATGGAAGTGGTTGGGGGTGAGTGGAGATAGGGATGGAGATGGAGGTGGTTGGGGTGGATGGAGATAGTTGGGGAGATGCAGGTGGAGAATGTTAGGGATGCATGGAGACGGGTGAAAGTGGAGAAGGTTGGGGATGGGAATTAAGATGGTTGGGGATGGATGAAGAAGAGGATGAAGATAGTTTCAGATGGACACAGTGGAGGATGGGATGAGGATGTATGAGGATGGAGAATGGGGATGGGATAAGGATGTATGAGGATGAAGGATAGGGATGGAAATGAGGGATAAGGGTGGGCATGGGGAACACAGGACTCACCAGAGCTGAACTGGGAATCACGTTGTGCTCCTCCAGCTGCAAGGGCAAGGCACATCAGATTCCAGGTGCCCCCCCTTCTCTTCCTCGCACATGAGTGGGGGGGACCCCCGAGCATCACCGCGAGTCACCACCAAACCCCCAGGGCGGTGCTGTCTGCATTCCCTGAGAGCCGGGTGCTGCAACCCAGGACGGGGCTCCCCTCGGGCCCCCTCTACTCACCAGCACCTGCCGGAAGCCCCCACGCAGGCGCACGTAGAGCTCTTGCCGGTCGCTCAGGAAGACGAGGCTGCCCTCGGGCAGCTCGTGTGCGGCGCTCAGCATCGCCTGGTACGTCGGCACGGCACGGAGCTGCGGGCACAGCATGGCAGGGGGCTCAGGGACCACCCATCCAACCCTCAGCCGACACCCTGCCCAGACCCCTAACTCACCCCCAAGGATATCCCGCTAGTGCCTGGCGGTCCAGGGGGTCCTGGTGGTCCTGGGGGTCCAGGGATGCTGATAGCTGTGGGGGCACAAGGGTGAACACCCAGAACTGGCATGGGGAGGGGTGCAGAGGTGCAGGAAAGGGTGCTTGAGATGCAAGGAAGGATGTGGTGGGGTACAGGGAGGGATGCAGGGGATGCAGGGAGGGATGTGGGGATGCGGAGACAGATGCCAGGGTGCAGGAGGGATGTGGGAGGTGAATGGAGGGATTGTGGCAGGTGGAGGGATGAAACGGGGCAGGTACTCACCCTGCCTGTGGGGACCAGGGAAGGAGGGTGGACCAGGGGGGCCGGGAGGGCCAGGGGGGCCCTGCCGCCCCTCGTATCCAATGCCAGGGGGACCCTGAGGTCCAGGAGGCCCCGGTGGCCCGACAATACTGTCCCCCTTGGGACCCTGGGCAGAGTGAGAGAACATCCCTTGGAGCAAAGCCCCCAGAGATGCTGCCCCTGCCATGACCCCCTTGCTCCCTGCCCCATGAGGTACTCACTGGTAGCCCAGGGTATCCCTGGGGCCCTGGGGGCCCTGGCAGCCCAGAGACGCTGGCACTGTAGAGTGGGGTGCTGCCCGGCTCACCCTTCTCACCCTTGGGACCTGCATCCCCCTTGTCGCCCTGTGGGATGGCACAACCTTAGGGTGAGTGGCCAGGGCACACTCCAGTACCCAAAATGGTGCTGGGTTCCAGCCACCAGCACGCAAAGGCCGTACCCGCAGGTTGGTGCCGAAGTGAGCTGGGTCATAGGGGAAGTGCCCTGTGGAAAGAGGGAAAGGAGAGGAGAGTAGGGATGGGCACGAGCCACCCCTTGCCCGCCTCTACATGTGAGGACCCGTCACCTACCTGGAGGTCCTGGGGGTCCAGCATCACCTTTCTCTCCCTTTTGTCCTGGGAACTGGTGGAAACCTGTGGGCAGCAGCAGAGGTGCCATCTCAGAGCTGCAGCATCCCAGCTCGAAGGGACCGCGTTTCTCCCCAGCCTCGCCTTGTCGAGGTTCCCCAAACTGCCCGGAGGGGGCTGGGAGAAGATACCCCCTTACCGGGAAACGCTGGCAGTGCGGGATGGCTGGAGTCACTGAAGGCCTGTGGAGATGCAAAGGAAGTGGCTGCAGAGACAGCAGCATCCTTGGGAACCCCCCTCAATGCCAGTGACAGTCCAGTGTGCTAGCCCCAGCCAGGATGTCACTGGAGTACCCTATGTGCCCTCCAGCCAGGCAGAGGGCAGTGGGGGACCCAGAGAACTGCACCTCCATCACGGTGACCGTGTTGTTACTCACATTGCCACTGTTGTAGGCTATGCTGCCAGGTGGCCCAGGGGGCCCAGGAGGTCCTGGGGGTCCTGGGGGACCCTGTGGAGGGCAAGAAGATGTGTCATGGTCCCGCAAAGTGGGCAGTCCCCACCATGGAGGGGGGACACCACAGCCATGCCCTGCTCCAGAGGGCCAACCAGCCCCTGAGAGAGGGAGACATGTGCCCTTTGCCTAAGAGATTGGGGCCCTCAGGGAGACCCTTGTTGTGTTTCCCCCACGCTGCAGGGCCAGCAGCCCGGGGGGCCACAGCAGTGCTCACCCGCAAGCCCAGCACATCTGCAGGGTCACCCTTCTCACCCTTCAGCCCGTTCATGCCAGGACGTCCCTGTGGATGAGCAGCACAGATGAGCCTCGTCCCCGTCCCCCTGCCAACCCCTGCTGTCACATCTGATGCTCCAGAGTCACCTCTTGACACCCTGGCATTGCCTCCGATGCCCTGGCATCACCCCATCCCTCGGGGACACAGCAGGGTTTGGGGTTCAGCAGGTCAAAGACATGCAAACAGGGAGAGGGGATGGGGTGGAGGCGATGGCCGAGGAGACAAACAAACCGGGAGCAGGTCTTACGGGTCTGCCCGGAAAGCCGATCTCTCCCTTCATCCCTGCTCGTCCCTGGGGACCCTGGAAGGGAGAGAGGATGAGGATGAGGATGCTCAATATGGGCACACCCACTGTCTCCCCCTTTGCCCAGGATCATCCTTGTCGCTCCCCATGGGATACAAGGAGGATGGTGATGGTGACTTACTGATGGTCCCATTGGTCCCCGCAGCCCCGGCTCCCCCTGCAGACAGTGGAGAGGGAAAGGGCATCACCACCAGGACTACCTGGAAGCTGTCAGATGGGGATGTGCCCCCTATTCCCACCATGCCCCCACCTTTTCTCCTTTCACCTTTGCAGTGACCACAGTCCCATCAGGGCTGATGATGACACCGGGCTCACCCTTCTCCCCCTGTAAGAGAGGAGGAGGAGGTGTGAGGGGACATGAAGGGGCCAGGCTCCCTCCTGTGCCAGGGCTAGTGTCACCAGCAGGACCTGGTGGCCAGGTAGGGAGATAGGGAGTCAGAAGTGTGACCACCCCATGGGGCAGAGGTGGCTTGGAGCAGTTACCTTCAACCCTGGGGAGCCCTGGGGACCAGTTGACCCCTGGTCTCCTTTCGGTCCCACTGGACCCTGCAGGGAGGACACAGAGCCTACGTCATTTCCACTCCACAAAAAGCAGACCCCCAAACCCCCCCTCCATCACCATCACCCTGCAGCAAACCGCGGCAGGAGCAGCCACTGGAGCTGTCACCGAGGCCACCCCTGTGGTCCCCAGACATGTCACTGACTCACCGGGAAGCCAGCATGGCCTGGTCTGCCCTGCAGAGAGAAGCACAGATGCTTCTAAGAGCCAGCCCCCTCTTTCCAAAAAACAGGGTGCCCTCCTGGTACTGCTGAGGGGTGGGCATGGGTGGCAGGAGGGCACCTACCTCTGGACCAGGAAAAGCCACCAAAGACTTCTGCAAAAAGAGACAAAATGAGCTTTTTCACCCCGATCTTTGCTCTGCAAATTCAGAGCTCCTGGAGAGGTCTCCCTCAGTTCCCCTCCATGATGGCTGCTGGGAACACCCTTTCCTCCCCATGAGTTTTAACCTCCCCCCTTTAACTGTGCTGAAGCCAGATGCCACCACTTACATCTTCACTCGAGACAGTGATGACCTGTCCAGGGGGACCGGGTGGCCCTGGGGGGCCAGGCAGCCCCACACCATCTTGTCCTCTCTCTCCCTGGAAGACACAAGCCATCAGCCCTAGGGCCACCACCAGCCCATCCCCGTCCCCAGCATGGTGGCACCTACCTTCTCACCGGGGCTGCCTTGGTCACCTTTGGGTCCCTGGAAGGAGAAGCAGGCAGGGGTGAGCTTCCTGCTTGGCACCACACAGAACCAGACTCTGGCTCACAGGAGGAGACCCCCTCCCACCTCCAGCTCAGCACCAGCACTCTGGTCACCCCATTCTGCCTCCAAGGTCCGGGCAGCGAGCCAGGCTGAGACAGTTTTGCGTGGAGGTGGTGGTGAGAGGGGTGGCAAGGTGATGAGGACAGGTCCTAAGGTGTGGGGGCATTCCTGGTGTGCAGCGAGCCAGGTCCAAAAGCAGGGAGGGGGAATTTTGGCTGCTGGGGATGGAGCTGCTGCAATCAAGGGTGTCCTGCCAGCAGTGAGGGGGCTTTTGGAACTGGGGGGCTGATGCTCCTACCTGTGGTCCAGGGAAGCCCTCCAGGCCAGGACGGCCATCCACGCCAGGCATGCCAGCATCTCCCTGCAATGAGGAGTGGGAAAGAGCAGGATGCAGTAGGGAGCATCCAGCACCAGCTTGGGGAGCAAATCCAGGTGCTGGCACACTGCCCATCCCAATCTCCCCACGCTCCTACCTTCGGGCCTGGCAAGCCGGGCTGTCCAGGGCTGCCGACCTCTCCCTGCAAGGAAAGAGGTGTGAGAGCAGCATTCCTACAGGCTGCCTGTAGGTATCCTGCAAGGATGGAGCCAAGGTGAGAAAATAGTGCAAGGCTTCCTCACCTTCAACCCTGGCAGTCCTGGCACCCCCTGCAAGCAAGAAGGAGACCATGAGCATGGCGTGATGGCAGGGGGCACGACGGCAGGGAATACCCCAGGGAGCCCAGGATGGAGAGGGCAAGAACAGAGTTACCTGTGGCCCTTCAGGTCCGGGTGGTCCAGGGGTGAATGACAGCCCCGAGCCCTCCATGTCACCCTAAATGGTGGGAGAAGGGGCTGAGCGGTGTCTGTCCCCAGCACCAGCTCATTCCCCCCTCCATCACTGCAGTGACCACTTACAAATCCAGCCTCGTAGCCTGGCCCTGGTGGTCCTGGGGGCCCGGGGGGCCCTGGCTGCCCTCGGGGTCCAATGGGCCCAGGAAGGCCAGCTAAACCCATTTCTCCTGGGGGTCCTGCTGGTCCTGTTTCTCCCGTGTTGCCCTGCAAAGGGGAGAA
Organism: Pachyramphus minor; assembly: GCA_013397135.1. NCBI lineage: Eukaryota > Metazoa > Chordata > Aves > Passeriformes > Tyrannidae > Pachyramphus > Pachyramphus minor. The sequence continues at coordinate 35,400 of VYXB01001738.1, read as the reverse complement.
GAAGGGCACAGATGGAAGGTGACAGTGGTCCCTGCCTGGAGCCTGCAAGCATGAGGCAGAACATCCCCTCCCAAATCCCCTTTGGGACAGGACACAGATGCTCTCCCTGATGCTCCCCTGTCCTGGGGCTTTGTGGGAAGGGGCATTGCCCAGCTCAGCTATCTTTCATCCCACTAGCTCCCCATGTAATGTCCACAGTGGCCACCAGAGGCTTGTCTAAAATCATAAATGGGAATAATTCTGCACATGTGGCTGGCACCAATGCTGCAGCAGAGCTCAGTGCTGGGGAGGGATGCTTGCAGGTATCCCTGGGCTTCGCGACGGTTCTTGGAGCACCAGGATCGGTCCTTATACCCACTGCCACCCCACCTGCCCCCTGGATGCTGGCAGAATGTTAGAATTAAGGTTAAGAAACCTTAATTTTTGAGATTCTTGCCCCCAGCTCAGGCTGCAGTGGATGGGCCACCCCAAGGGGCAGTCTGGCTCCCAGCAAGCCTTTACTTCCACCTTTGGGGATGCGTGGTGGAGAGAAGCTGGAGCAGGCAGGCAGGAGAGAGTCAGGCACAGATGGGGTGTTTCCCAGTGGGGTGTGGGCACCCAATACCCCCCTGGCAAACTCTCTTCTGTGCCTTGAAACACCCTGCTTGGCTTCCCTGCCTGGCTCTTGCTGCAGCAGTGCCTGGAGCAAAGCCAAGGCAGGGTGGCAGGAGCCTGGTGAGCATCCCTTGGGGGTTCAGCAGCTCCATGCACCCTTGAGCTGTGGCACTGACCTGGGAGAAAGCCAAATACCAGCATCCCCCCCCCCATTCCTGTGCAAGATGCCCCCCAAACTGCATCCAGGCACAGTACCTTGGGTCCCGGTACACCGGGGAGGCCGAGGTCACCCACGTCACCCTGGGGAGGAGGAGAAGGAGGGAGAAGAAGGTATGAAGAAGCTGTCCAGCTCCAGGCAGGAGCACAGTGGTGCTCCCCACCCCAGCAGCTGGGACCTGCCAGAGATGTGCCAGGAGCGTCGGCTGCCCTGTGGGAAAGCCATGACACGCTCCCAGGGCACACGGGACACTCACCCGCTCTCCTTTTGGCCCTGGCTGCCCAACCTCCCCGTCTCTTCCTGGAGGACCCTGAGGACCCTGAAAGATCCCAAGAGCTTGTTCCAGCACAGGGAAACCCCATGGGGCTGGTGGGCACTGAGCCCCTGCACTGATCAGGGTGGCTACAAGGTGGCCCACTCCATACACCTACCGGTGGCCCCGGGGGCCCAGGGATCCCGTCCCTGCCCGGCAGCCCTGGTGGTCCTGGCAGGTCCGTGCGGTTCAACCCAAACCGTCCTGGCTCCCCTGGCAATCCAGGCACCCCAGGTGGCCCTGGGGGACCGGGCGGCCCACGTGGACCCTGGAAGAGAAAGGGGGGGCCGTGGCTGAGGGTGTCCCCCCCTCCCAGCCAGCAGGACAGGCACTCACCCCCACTCACCCGCAGGCTCTCCAGGTCACCGCTGAAGCCAGAGCCCTCCATGTCAATGAAGGTCTGAAGGAGAAGCAGGAGGGTGATGTCAGGCACAGGGGGGCTGCCCAGGGGCTGGCAGCAGTATCCCACACCTCCGGGGCTTGCCGGATCCCCCTCAAACCCCTGTGTCCCAAGGGGCACTCACCAGCTTGTCGTTCTTGGAGGAGGGTCCTGGTGGTCCTGGGGGGCCAGGTGGTCCAGGAGGTCCCCTCGGCCCCACACCTGGGTCACCCTGGCACAGAGAAGAGAGCATAGTTTGTGGGTGCAGCCAAGCTGGCAGTGAGAGGAACAGGGGGCAGTGGCATGTTCTGCCTCCCAACACTAGCACTGGCACTCACCTTCTCCCCCTTCTGACCCGGCTCCCCTGGCATCCCAGGGAACCCCTGGGGCCCCATATCACCCTGTGAAGGGGAGCAGGTTAGGGTCAGCAGGTGGCAAGGCAAGGGGGTGGCTGTCCCCCATCACCCTACCACCCCCCCCCCCCCGCCACTTACGGGTTTGCCGTCCTCGCCAGGATCTCCCTAGGAATGGCAGAGAGGAGACAGGTCAGTGTGCAGGTGGGGAGGGTGGGGGGGCAGGGGACACCCCAGGGATGGGGGACTCAACTCACGGGCTCGCCGTCCCTGCCAGGGGCTCCATCTTTCCCTGGTGGCCCTGGGGGACCAGTGACCTGCTCCATCACTGAACCATCTGCGTGCCGAGAGAGAGCCCCGGGTGGGCCGGGGTTGCCTGGTTCCCCTTTTTGGCCCTTAGAGCCAGGGTAGCCAAATCCAGCACTGCCCTAGGGAGGAGAGGGAGAAGGGGATGGGTGGCACATCCCTGAGGTGGCAGCCCAGCGAAGGCATGGCTTTGTCCCAGCTCACCCAGCAATGCTCACCTTGATGCCCAGGTCTCCCTTCTCCCCCTGAGGATCAGAAACAGAGCAGAGCAGGTGTCAAACATGGACATGTCACTGACACCCTCGAGCCCTGAGGGACCACGCTCTCACCCACCTTTTGGCCCTTGACACTGCTTGTCCCCATGATACCACCAGTCCCTGAGTCCCCTTTCAAGCCACGTTCACCCTTCTCCCCCTTTTCACCTTTGGGGCCGGTGCCTGCGGGAAAGAAAAAGGGACCCGGTTGTGTTTGGGGATGGCCACACCACCACCTCCCCACTTCCGTGCCCCTGGGAAGGGGAAAGCTTCTGGAATTACCTCCCGTGGAGACCCGCAGGGTCTCCTCTGCTCTGGTCCTCTCAGCTTGCTGTGGGGACCCCCCACTGCTCCTTGGCCCGCTGCCCCCCGCCACGGGGGGAGAGGTGACAGGGACAGCATCCACCAGCCCTGGGACAACCTGTGCCAACAATGAGGGGACACCGTGGTGCCATTCACCCCCCAGCGCCTTCCCACAAGGAACAGGTGCCGGGACACCATGCAGCATCCCGTGACTTTGCCCATGGAGGGCACTCATCCCTCCTCCCCACTAAAATTTTGAGGTGCCACCCTGAGGGCAACACCTGCAGGCAACAACTCACCCCAACCTTCCCCGAGGGTTGGTGTCCACCTTCTGCCCCGCTGCCAAAATCACCGGAGACCTGCATGGAGCAGGGATGAGAGATGAGCTGGGAGCATGGTGGGGGGCACTCCCTGAGCCTGCCCCAGCCGGGCTGCCAGCCCTCACCTCCGCGTCATCCTCCTCTTCCTCGCACTGGCGCTCGGCCGCCCGCGGGTCCCCTTGCAGCTTCAAATCAGCAATGACCCCCTGGAAGGAAACCACGGATGGATGGATGGATGGATGGATGGATGGATGGATGGATGGATGGATGGATGGGTGACACAGAGACATGTCACAAAGCCACTCTGCCATGATGTGACCTGTCGTGCCACTCGGACACCATGTCCTCAGGAGGGAGGAGAGGGATGGATGGGATCCGCTGTCAACAGTGCGAGCAGCTGGAGGAGGTCACCACCCAACTGGGGGCATTTGCTTGCAAGAGGAATTTATATAAATTTTATTATGCATAAAAACATATTTGTAACACATTATATTTATTATATATCTTTAACTTAATCTACTTATAATGTATTCACATTATAATGTCACAGTCAGCCTGGCTGAACTGCAACTGCCCCTGATCCTTTTTTTCTCAAGCCAACTATGTTTCCTTGCCCAGGCACGGCATGCTGTGGTTTCAAGCCAGCCCAAATATTATTTTAGGTGAATTGCCCAGAGAAGAGACAGCAAGGAGGAATTATCTCCCCTTTCTGAGCATGCTTCCCAGCATGGTCCCTTGCTCCTCCCCACCAGGATCAGAGGAATGGGTACCATCCCATCCTGGCAACATCTCCGGCAGCATCCCTGTGTCCCACATCAGCAGCAAGGACCTGATGTGCTTGCTGTGACCCCACTTGCACTGGGAGCTGTGGGGTTCAGGCTGGTACACACACACCCAGCTGAGAACAGGATGTTACGAGGGTTTGTATCCTTAGGAAGGGATTTCTGGTGGTTTCTTGTATAAACAAGTGGCCTAGATGCACACAGTGCTTGCAAAACCCAAATAAACAGTAAGGAAGTGCAGATTATCCTAGGAAATACAAAATGTGGGCTGCAGGGACTGGGACCTGCCAGGGCTCCCTACATGGGGCAGGGAGCCCTTGGGAGAAGAGAAACAAGGAGCACAGCCAAAAAGGCCCCCCATAAAAGCACTGTTGGGTGGATAGCTGAGTCCTGGCCCCTCCCTCTGCTCAGCCCACCTGGTGCCAGCTCTGTCACATGGCTTGTCAAGCCATGCTCATGGTGCTGGGCAAGGGCTGCGAGGCTGAAACCTGGGGCTTGCCAGAGGCATCAGAAATAATCCAGTTCCAAGCCCTGAACTGAGGCATTCCCACGAGGGATGTTTATAGGGGCCCTTTCTCAGATTGTTTGCTGCAATAAAGGGGACAGCAGCACTTACAGTGAATCCACAGAATCACAGGATCACTGAGGTTGGAAAAGCTCTCTAAGATCAAGTCCAACCCTTAAACCACGTCCCCAAGTGCCACATCCAGCTGCAAACAAACGCTCCTGCCAGACCCCATTACCCTCTGGGTAAGTGCTGTCCCAGGGGCTTCTGCATCACCCACAGGCTTTGCCCCCCAGGTTTCCTGCCACTGACACAGAGGTGACCTGGGAAGGAGCAGAGATGCCAGGACACCCCTCCAGCTGCCTCATCCTGCAGCTTGACCCACGGCCAGCTTTTAATCCGCTCGATGCCCTGTTAGTTCCAGATAACGCGAGTCAGGGCTGGACAGTGATGGAAACACCACGAGGCAGTCAGATGCTGCTCCCCTCTCATCCAGCCAAGGCGGTCAGCCTCCTTCCCTCGATGGCCAGCTATTCCCCATGGGAAAACCGGGGGTGGGTGGTGGGATAGGGGGTTTGGCAAGCTGGGGAGCATCACCTGCCAAAAAGGTTTGCTCTGCTCCAAGCTGTTGCTTTGCCTCTTCCATATGGTGCCAAACCGCTTCCAGCTGGGGAGAGGAGCTCCTCCAGGGCCATGGCCTGGCCCTCCTAGCATGTTCAAGAGCAAAAAAATTGCTCTTCCAAGGGCAAAAAATGGCTCTTCAAGGGACCTGCCTGAATCCCAGTACAAACCAGCCTGTAGCCCTTCAATGATTAACCCCTTCCTGGGGGAGCTTTCCCTGCCCAAAGCCATTCAACTGAGAATGTGGCAGCACAGTCAAGAAGATGTTTAAGCTCAGAAACGTGCTTTGCAAAAGTTCAAGAGTATTGCCCCCCTTGGCAGAGCCTCTGTTGCTGGGCAAATCCTGCTCAATCCAGGATAAACCTGAACATTCCTCTCTTCAAGCACTGCAGGGGATTTCCATGTCAGCTGGGTGTTTTCCCCACACTTTCCATAAGCCTTATCTAGAACATGAGTCCTGCTCAAAGCACGGGCTGAGCTATCACATCCCTCCTCACTCTCCAAAGCCTTCCTGGAGATACCGCTCAGCATCAGCCAACAAAGATATGCTCCAGCCCAAGCATTTTTTCCAGCTAAGAGAGACATTTTCCCAGCCAAACCAGCTCCTCCACCAAAGCAGTTGGGTATTTTCAGCAATAGTGAGGTCTGAAGAGGCTCTGTGTGTTTGCTGGGAAAAGGGACAGGCAACGGTGGCTGCTGTAGGGCAACCCCATGTCCTCCTGCCAGGCCACCTTGAGAGCTTTGCCCTGGTGAGCCCCAAGAAAATAAAATTAGAGGCATCTCAGGACACCTTTTCCCCCGTTTCAGGTGTCCCCTTCCCCAGGGACACACAGGAAGTGTGGCCTCTGGTTGCCTTCCAGGCAAAAAGGTCGGTTCACCAGGCACAGCCACTGTCATGTCTATTCAGACTGCTTGGAGATGCACCTTGGGGTGACCCAAGGCCTTACCTGGTATTTATCCGGGTCAGCCCCTCCAGCCTGAGCAACAAAGAGCCCGGAGCCATCTTCCAGCTCCATCTCGTCTGGGGAGCGCTCAAACCGGACCCGCTCATGCTCCTCGCAGTCCAGGAAGAGGATGACTTCATCCTCCTCCACGCTGATGGCAAAGCGAGTCCACTGGTTGAGCAAGGTGGGCACGGTGAAGGTGGCTGCCGGATACGAGCTGGGCGAGCCCGGTTCCGTGTAATAGAAGATGATCTGCTGCTTGCCCGCCCGCAGCTCCGAGAGCTTGACGCCCACGTAGATGATGCTCTGCGAGGAGTCCGTGACAGCAAAGAGCACACCGGCCCGGGGGGTGGTGGGCTGGATGTGGAACAGCAGGGAGAAGTCCCGGTAGAAAGGGCTGGGCAGGTGGTACCGGGCCACCTGGCCCGTGTTGGCGTTGGGACCGAAGACGTAGCCAGGGTTGTTATCAGGACCATAAATTTTGAGGATCTCCTCCGGCGGCGGGTCTCCGATCAGCTCCAGGAGGCTGACCTCGGGACTCAGGTTCTCTGCAGGAGAAAGGAAGGGGATGGTCACAACCAGCCAGGCAAGGATGGTCACTCAATAAGGTGCCTCAGGAGGACATCCCGACCGTGCCTCCTCTCCCTCCCCTGGGACTGAGATTTTCCTTCAGGCTGTGGGTTGGCCAAGGCAGAAATCTTGAGCTGCTCCCACCAGACCATTCGCATGCGACTGCCAAAATGCCACCCAATCCCTGCAGCTGGCCCTCCAACAGCAGCTGGGACACCATAGCATGGTTTGGGTTGGAAGGGACCTTAAAGACCATCTAATTCCAATTCCCCTGCCACAGGCAGGGACACCTGCCACTAGAACAGGTTGCTCAGAGTTCCCTGAGATGGGATAAAACCAAAGGGATCTTGCCCACAGTAGGTTGCCAAAGCACCAGGATGCTGAACAACCATGGAGCCCAGAGGAAGTGTGCTGCATCCATACCCCGCTCTGGAGTCACAGTGACCCCTCACATCATCCCGGAACAGGATCCTAGGGTCACTCCAGCTGGGAATAAATCAGAACCATCCCCTCGCAACACCCTGGGAACGCGGCTCAAGCCAGCATGCCCCGTCAGCTTCCCAGATGCTCTCAATTTGGCGGTCACCTCCTTTCCCAACTCCTGTTGAGAATTAGAGAATTAGGGAAGTTCTGCTGGAGACCGTTTCTCCTCCCCGGCACAGCTGAACATCTGGTCGGGGTGAGCTGGCCCTCTGTCCGCCAGCTCCCGTTGTTTTGGCAGCGAGCACATCCTCATCGCCCACACACCGGGCGCTGGATTCCTCCTCTCCTATGTCAACCGCTCGGGGTCAGTGCCAGCTCCAAGGGAGTGAACGTGCCGGGTGCTTTTTAACCTCTCATTTCCTGGGAGTGAGGGAACCCAAACACCCTGGCTCTGAAACAGCCGAGGGATCTGCGCTGGGAATGAAATGAGTGCTCAGTGCTGATTTCGGCCCAATCCCGAGTCAGGAGCAGGAGCTGAGGCAACTCAAGTTCCCCAATTCCTTTCCTAGTTTTCATGTGAGCCATGGGGGAATCAGACGTGTATCCTGGGGTATCCTGGGCTGAACCCAGGAGGATCTGCCAGGAACCTCCACCCAGCTCTAGAACCAGGCATTTGTCCTCCAGAGCTCTTAAAAAAAACATTAAAAAAATAAATAAAATAAAAAAAAAAGAAAGAAGGAATCAGTCCAGCCTTGCCCAGCCTGGAAGGAAAACACATGTCTTGTGATGGTGATGAAAATCTGGGTGCCCCTTCCAAAGCCTGAGGGACATGCAGCATTCCCAGTCTCCCAGCTGCTGAGCCCCAGTTGCCAGCACCACCTCTGTGACAGGAACTCAGCAGTGGGGACATTAAAAATGCCACCAATTAAAGGTGGGGGCAAGTTTTTACTCTGCCAGAGTAAAACTGATCCTCTGATCAGATCCTCTGATCCCCAGACCCACTGATCCTCTTCTGAGCTCTGAAACTGTTCAGTATCCACCCTGCTCCCCCAAGAACCCAGTCCCTCCCAGGCCTGGCAGCCCCAAACTGACCTGGCTGGGAGAAAACCTTGCTCCCAGTCTTCACCAGTTCTAGCCCCTCATCTGCCCTGCACTGGGATCAGGCTTTCCCACGGGACATCCCCAGTCTGCTTGGAGGTGAACCTCTGGATCCTGAAGCTCAGCATCCTTTCACTTCCAGATGTGCACAGCCCCACACCAAAAATGATGGGGCAAGCACGTGGGGCTCCCTCAGACTGTCACCCACCCACAAGTCACCCCCTGCTCAGGCCCCCCACAAGCTCACTCTAATTGCAAATGTCAGGATGCAGGGATAGAGCTTATCTGGTGTTGGAGGAAGCCAAATTTTCAGCAGCTTTAGGGGAAAAGGAAACCAGAGCTTCCTCTCAGGGATCCACATGGGTGTAAGAGGCAGTGCTGCAATTCCTGCAGCCAGATAAGTCATTGTGTCCCCCTTCCCAGGGCTTGGGATGAAGGGGACATGCTGAAAGAGGCTTTTGTTAGCAGTGCAATTTTCAACCACGCTCCCCTTGGAACTCTGGGAGCCTCCCTCCTCTCCAAACCTGGCACTTGCCCCCAAGTCTGGAGTGGGAGCTGGGTGCCAGCACTTCCCAAAGCAAAAGGAGACACACCTTTCCCCTGAGTGACAGCAGGCAAAGCCTGGATGGGGACTGGGGAGCAGAGGGGTAAGTGAAGACCCCTTCAAATGTCTGCTCCCCACCAAAAGCCAAGCATCCCTTCTCATCCACAAAACCTTTCAGGCCATGCCTGCTTTTTCCAAAAGGCACCCAGAGCCCAAGTATCACAGCCCTTGACCCCTGTGGCAAACCAGCAGCATCTGGCATGGAGCATGGAGAGATGGCAGAGGCTGGAGGGGGATTCCTCCATTGGAAAGGTCCCCATGACACTCCAAGCCACCGTCCCACTCCGCCATGACCTTCCTGGATTAGCTTGAGCCAAGGCTGCCAGTGTGGCCCTGCATTTCCCATCCCATGGGAGGCAGGGGACCCCCAGCATGCAGGAGCATCTCAAGCCACTTCATGGGGTGCACCACAGCCCCCACTCATCGCTGACGCTGCCCATCTGAGACACCACGGTGCGGTCTTGGATGGGCACGCGCCTCCCCTCTGAGCATCCCCATGGTCCCCCCAGTGCATCCCCCCAGTGAACAGAGACTCTTTGACACTGAGGTCCCATGTGTGGGACCCTTGTCTGCCACCACCCCCTCCTCTCTCCTCCCCCCCCCACCACCATCACCCCTCTGGCTCCTTGTCGGCATCTCCCGGCTACCCCCTGAGGGCACGGGGCCAGCATGGGAACACAGCCTCATTCAGAGAACNCCCTGTGGCAAACCAGCAGCATCTGGCATGGAGCATGGAGAGATGGCAGAGGCTGCAGGGGGATTTCTCCATTGGAAAGGTCCCCATGACGCTCCAAGCCACCGTCCCACTCTGCCATGACCTTCCTGGATTAGCTTGAGCCAAGGCTGCCAGTGTGGCCCTGCATTTCCCATCCCATGAGATGCAGGGGACCCCCAGCATGCAGGAGCATCTCAAGCCACTTGATGGGGTGCACCACAGCCCCCACTCATCGCTGACGCTGCCCATCTGAGACACCACGGCGCGGTCTCGCATGGGCACGCGCCTCCCCTCTGAGCATCCCCATGGGCCCCCCCGCGCGCACCCCCCNCCCCCCCACCACCATCACCCCTCTGGCTCCTTGTCGGCATCTCCCGGCTACCCCCTGAGGGCACGGGGCCAGCATGGGAACACAGCCTCATTCAGAGAACTTGCAGGGGGAGCTCCTGCTTTCATCCCAATGTGCATTTCTCCAGACACCAGCACTCCTATCCCTTCACCCCCTTGCCCCAGAGGCATGTCTGGGTCCCCGTCCCCCCCCGTCTGACACACAGAAAGGTCACAACCACCAAATGACTAAGCCGGAGGTGAAGTAACCTCTCCCACTTTTCTAAGCGGGCAGGGATCAAACATTAGCCGTTGGGTGAATCATTAACCCCAAAGTAAAGGGCTGCTCCAGGAGAGGGGAGCGTGCCCACATGGCCACGGGTCACCTTGAAACCTCCTCACCACCTTGGTGCTGCGGTTGGGCGGTCACAGGGCTCAGGTCCTTCCCCTGCTCCCGCGGGGAGATGCCAGCTCTCCAAGTGCCCCAATCTCAGGATGGACACCCCAAAAAGCACTGTGGCACTGGGAAACCAGCCCTGAATGCCAGCACGATGCGCTTGGGGAGCATCTCCTGTCCTGGACACCAGGACCCTGTGTTTCACCGGGGGTAATGCTCAGCCTCGTGGAAGGAATCAAAACCTGCTGGTTCTCTGAAAAAGCCAAGGCTGCATGGAAAGCGGTTTTGGACTCAGCAGCACCCCATGGGGCCAAGGCAGAAGCATCCCTCAGCGCCTGGGGGCGGCGTTTTGGGAGGGGAGACACACACAACACAGGGATGTCACCCAGCCACGTTACCTGCAGAAGCATTAATAAAGACACAAGAATACCCTTCATCCTCCTCAGGGAGAGCATCGCAAGGCAGAGGCAGGCGCCCACCAGCCAAGGGAATCCAACACAGGTCTCTGACGGCCTCACAGAAGCCCTGGCAGGGCGGCGGGGTTACGGGGACCGAGGCGCTACACCCGGGGAGCAGCAGCAAGCAGAGGAACCACTCCAGGTAGCGATGGCACCGCGACTCAAGCAGCCCCTCCCACTCATGCAAAGCCGCCCGAATTTCCTCCTCGCTGCTGTGGTGGAGGTAATTTGGCAATCGGACATGGCTGGTGCCCAGCACGCTGCAGGAGGGCAGGTGGGTTGGGATGGGCAGGCACTGGCCGGCCGCTGGCATCAGTCCAGGGAAGAAGGACGGGAGCCCCAAGCCACTACTGCTGTAGAGCCGCGCAGTGGCCGTGAGCAAATCGAACTCAAGAGGACTGGAGTTATCAGCAAGAGGAGGGTTCACACCACTGTCCACCCTCTGGTTAGGCAAGGGGGAACTCTGGCTCCTGTTCGTGCTGGCCAGGGCCAGCCCCCAGTGGCTGGTGCCGTGCCATAGGTTTGGTGATGCTTCACGGTGGCGATGGGGAGGTTGTGCCATGGAGTCCTGGAATGGCACCACCTGCTTACGGGTACTGTCACCTGGTGAGAAAGGAAAAGGGGCACTACCTGGCTGGGGAACTCCTGGTCTCTGCAGGGACATCCATGTCTCCGTTGTTGTGGGGGTCTCTGTCCCCAGGAACTCTGAGTTCTTGGTGGTCCCTGTCCTCAGGGGCTGTGGGTCCTCAGTGGTCACTCTCCTCAGGAGCTGTGGGTCCTCAGTGTTCCCCAGGAGCTGTAGGTCCTCAGTGGTCACTCTCCTCAGGAGCTGTGGGTTCTCAGTATTCCTCACCTCCAGGAGCTGTGGGTCCTCAGTGGTCCCTGTTTGCAGGAGCTGCAGGTCTTCAGTGGTCCTCACCCCCACGAGCTGTGGCTCTTCAGTGGCCCCTGTTTCCAGGAGCTGCAGATTCTCGGTGGTCCCTGTCCCCAGGAGCTGCGAGTCTTCAGTGGTCCTCATCCCCAGGAGCTGTGGGTCCTTGGTGGTCCATGCCCCCAGGACCTGAGGGTCCTTGGTATTCCTAATCCCCAGGAGTGGTGGGTGCTTGGTGGTCCCCACCCTCAAGAGCTGCAGATCCTTGTTGCTCCCTGCCCCAAGGACCTGCAGGTCCTCAGTGGCCCCTGTCCCCAGGAGCTGCGAGTCTTCAGTGGTCCTCATCCCCAGGAGCTGTGGGTCCTTGGTATTCCCCATCCCCAGGAGCTGCCGGTCCTTTGTATTTCCCATCTCCAGGAGCTGTAGGGACTCGGTGGTACCTAACTCCAAAAGCTGCTGGTCCTTGGTGGTCCCCAGCCTCAGGAGTTGCAGGTCCTCAGCGGTCCGTGACCCCAGGAGCTGGGGGGACTTGGTGGTCCCCAACCCCAGGAGTTGCAGGTCCTCAGTAATCCCTGACCCCAGGAGCTGTGGGTCTTCGGTGGTCCCTGACCCCAGAAGCTGTGGGTCCTCAGGAATCCTTGACCCCAGGAGCTGTGGGTCCTCAGCAGTCCCTGACCCCAGGAGCTGCATGTCCTCGGTCATCCCCATTCCAAGCAGCTGTGGGTCCTCAGTGGTGCTGCTGACCCCATCCTGTCCAGGGGCAGGTGAGGTGCTGTGGGGAGGAGCGATGCTTGGCCGTGCTGTGCTCTCCACCAGCCCCGTGACATTCCTGTCCCACTGCTCTGCGGTTTTGGCTGTGGTCCCCTCACCCGTAGGCGCTGCTGCACCGGGATCTGGCTCCTGCCGCTGTGGGGTGGTGACATTCCTCACCATCTCCTCACCCCACGTCCCTGGGGACAGGCTGGGAGCAGGAGCTGCTGTTGAGGGGAGCGGCTCCGAGGCTGGGATTCCCTCGCCGGGTGCTGCTGGGCTTCCCGTGGTCTTTGTGCTGTCCCACATCCAGTCCAGGAACTGTGTTTCAGAGGAGGAGAAGCAGCTGGCCAGGAGGAGCAGAAACCCCAAGCGAGGCTGGGCCATTGGAAAGGGAAAACGAGCTCCGTTGCCTCCAAGAGCAAAACGGAGGAAGGAAAGGAGGGAAGAGGCAGGAGTTTTGCCCCAGCCAGACTCCCGGAGCACTCACATCGCTCTCTCCTCCCAAGCTCCCGCATTCGACCTTTCAAACCGGAGCAGAGCAGCGGGAGGAGTGGCCGTGCTGCCGGACTCGCCAAACCCTCCTCTCCCCAGCGCCAACCTCCCACTCCCGGCACAGCCCCTCCGGGACTCCGCCGCCCGGCTGGGGACCCACCTGAGCCCCCCAAAACCTCTGGGAGCCAAGCCAGCCTTCAGACGCACCCTACTGCCTGTTCCAGCAGCTGCTGCCAGCTGGTTAACTCCTTCCTGCCCAGAAAATCCTAAATCCCCTCTCTGTGCTCGGGTGGCTCTGGTTAAATCAAGAGCTGTACGTGGTGGGGCCGTGCATGGACACGGCCCCCATGGATGCCACCAGTTTCGGTGGGACACCCCGCTCCAGGGCTTGGGAAGAGGTTATAATTTCAGAGCAAAACAGAATGAGGAAGGAAAAAAAAGCCAGAAAACGTTTCCAATATTTCCACCAGCTGGAAACACAACAAGTCCCAAAAGTCAAGTGTTTAAAGCTGCTTTTCCATCTCAGTTACAGGGCCAGGACACCCAGGTGCTGTCGCAGGACAGCAAAGTGGGGCACTCGCAACCCCCCCACAACAAGCATCACACGCCAGACACATCTCAAAGCCAGGTCTGAGCAATCACAAGTTTTCCAATCACAAGTTTTCCTGGAGCCCAGGACGCAAATCCCTCCAGGCAGCACTTGGATGCTCCCACACCCCCAAAAATTTAATTGTTCTTCACCACAGCTGAAAAAAATTCCCCCCAGATACACTTTTCCAGCCTGTTTTCCCGGATCAGCATTGCCCTGCTCTGGTGACGATGCTCTGTGTTCCTGGGGATCACTGAGCCCCTGGTCCCCTGCAGGGATGGAGCACACCCATGGCCCACACTGCCATGGTGACACTGGGCAAGCCACCTTTGTGGCTCAAAACATGTCCCTGAGAAAGGATGTGGGTGGCAAGGTGACAAATTTGGCCCCCTTGGCCGCGTGACTGGGAAAGTCACAGTCTGCCATAACATGGTCCTACAGCGTAGAGCTCTCCTGATGCTCTGGTTTGAAAACATCCAGGAAAATCACTGAAACAAATGTTCAGATGTCCGTTTTGCTTTACACAACATTTCCCACACTGCTTTTTAAGCGAAACGGTCCAGTTTTCCCCTTCAAATGGGAGCTGGATGCTGTTGCCAAGAGCCTGCCCCGTGACGGATGCTGTTAGGGGCGCCTGTTGCGGAACAGCCCACCGCCAATCCACAGTTCTGTCTGTATGTCAGAGTTTCCACATGGTTTCCCCTCCGAAGCTCCTGTGCTCCCATCAACCTGAAGGAAGGAGCCGGGCATCTGCCAACCCGCTCCGGCGTGTCCGGACGGGGCCCTGCTGCGCCCAGCTCTGCTGCCCTGGGGCCAGGGCGCGGTGGCACAGCGTGGTGTGGGACATCCTTGGCACACCCCAGAGGGGTATGAATGGCTACTGCCCCTCTCCCACCTGGTGGGATGGAATAGCTCGGTGTTCAGCTCTTCCCCAAGGTGAGTAGGGGCTGGGCAGGGTGACAGCCAGCAGCAGGGATGTGATCCAAGCTCCCCCCTAGAGCTGCCTCCTGCAGCCAGTGGGGAGCATCACGCGCCCCGATGAGCTGCCTCGTCTCAGCCAGGAGGATTTCGGCAGCAGCACCATGCTGGGGTACCCCAAGCGTGTGCAGACATGATGCCCAGCCAGAAAAATTCCCATTCCTCCCTTTTGTTGGGATTGGGCAGCTCATGATAGGGGAGTGCATCAGCAATCCCGTGAGATGCCCTTGTTAAGTCAATGATCTTCGTTTCACTGCACACCTCCATGCCGACAGCTCCCAGGGGAGGAGGAGCCAGGGCTGGGCATTCCAAAATAAGGGCCTTGGGATTTCCAAAATGGGCACTTAGAGGGTGGGCTGGTGCCACAGGTGGCACTAGAGCATCTGGACCCAGCACACCAAGCTCCACCACTGACCAAGCAGCCAGGCAGGGACTGGGAATGTGCCAGCTGGTGAAATATTTTGGAGAAGTATTCCCCCAAGGAGAAGTCATGGCAGCTGGTTTGCTGGCAGAGCAGGAAAAAGACCTTATTTTAGCCTGCTCCAGACTGAAAGCTCCTAAAAACCTTCAACTTCTTTAAAAGCAAATTTGGGATCCTTGTTCTGGTCCCAGTTCCCTCCCAAACAGGCAGGCTGCATCTTCCCAAGGCTGTGGAGCAGCACAGTCCATCTGGAAAAGAGGGATTAGGCTGCCCTGCTCACTGAGGGCTCGGTCCTGTCCCAGGAGAATAGAGAGGGAGAAAAAGAGGTGGGGGGAAATGGGAAAAGAAAGGAAAAATGTGTGGAGAAGGGAGGGAAAAAAGAGATTGGGGGAAGTGTGGGAAAAGAGAGTTGGGAGAAGAGAAGGGAAAAACGAGGTGGAGGAGAGAATTGGGAGAAAGGAGAAAAGAGGAAAAAAGAGATTAGGGAAGGGGAAAATGAGAGAGGGAAAGGAGAGAGAAAAGAGGGGAGAAAGGGAGAGAGGAAAAACAAGAGGAGGGGAAAGAGGGGGAAAAAGAGAGGGAGACAAGGACAGAGGAGAAAAGGGAAAGGGGACAAGAAAGGAACAAAGAGAGGGAAGAAAAAAGAGGAAAAAAAGAGAGGAAAAAAGTAGGAGAAAAAAGGAAACTGGAGAGAGAAAATAGTGGGGAGAAGAGAAAAAAGAGAGGAGGGAAAAAAGGGCCTGTCATGCAGATTTCAGACCTGCAGCATCCCCTCCATGGTTAAAGAACACTGATGTTATTCTCTAAGGCCAAAATGTGGCCAAGTGAGCAGGTTTCAGGTGACCCTGGAAGCTTGGGGTTGCTCCCTGCAGGAGTTTGGGAGTGGACAGGGACCCTGCCCCAGCCCAGCTCAGTAACTCCCCCTCCACAGCCCAAGGACTCCCCAGCAAGAGCTGGGTGGGCTGAGATGGACAGATGGATGGACAGGCAGATGAATTAGCGGATGGACAGACAGACAGACGGACAGCAGAGGGAGCCTCAGGCCGAGCCGTGCACAGGAGTGTCCTCACGATATCCCACTTTCCTAGACCTCATCCCGGTGGCCATCCCAGCCCAGAGCTCACCAAGATCTGGGCAGAGAGCACAGGTGAGGGGTTGTCACCTGCAGCCTCCTTCCCCCCGCTGCTCACACCTCCAGCAGGGTCCCACAAACCACGGGGGGACGACCCCAGGTTCAGATCCTGAGCCCCAAAAGATGAAGTGCAGCTGCAGGAAGGGTTTTAATGCCACAAGATTGAGCCAGAGAGGGAAAGACCCACACCCCAGGAAAGGAAATCTTGACCCCAGCACAACCTTGACAGTGGTACAGCTAGAAGGAAGGAAGGAAGAACGGAACGGGAAAGAAAGGGGAAGCAAAGAGGAAAGGAAGGGAAAGGAAGGGAAGGAAACTCTGACAGCAGCACAGCCAGGATGCTGGAGGTGGGAGCGCTCGTGCACTGAGCAGAAAAATTTCAGGGACTGTCAGCAGCAGATGGTATCTATAAATCCTAATGACATTTAGGATTTTAATCCATTCTCCATCTAAAAGCCCAGACAGCAGTTAAAAGGCCCTCATCGAGACACATGCTGAGGATGTTGCCACATCCCAAGTCACTGACCTCCCATGCTGAGACAGCCCCCGGAGAGAGGCAGCAGGACCCAGCCCATGGATGGGCGCTCAGCCAGGGGGACAGGAAGGTGGGGGATGAGGATAGACAGGGGGCCTAACAGGCAGGAGTGACAGCACCATCATAGCCCCAAAAACCACACAGGTGCCAGTTTGCCAGGACTTGCCCTCGGGGCAGCATTTCCCCCCACAGCCCCTGGCTGTGCAACACCAGGGAGCCCCCGGGAACAGCAGCATTCCTAAACATTTACTCATGGAGAGTCAGAAACATCCTCCCGGCAAATTCCTCGATAAGATAAACCATGAAAATGTCACGACTGCCTGGGGGAGCCATCAAATAACCCTGGGGGTGGGGGGGAGGACAGTGGCCATGCCCAGACCTTACCAGCTACCTGCATCCTCCTCCTGCTCCCAAACTGAGCAGAGCTGGATAAGGTGGATAAGGCACAGCCAAGAGATGCTGGTGTCCCTCTCTGCCCCATCAGCATGAACAGGACAAGGCAGCAGAGAACTGGGGCTGGGGTGCCTTTGACCACCCCACAAGATGCCCTGGAGGGAACGGATGGTGGAGAGGGGCCATCAATGCCTGGGCACAGCTGAACCCGAGGGAGGTCTCTGAAAGCACAAGGAGGTCTTTAAAACACAGGGTGAGCTTGGGGTGGCCTGTATCCCCCAGTCCCACCGGTGTCCCTCCCATCTTCCCTCTGCAGGGGCCAAGGTCTCTGCTTCCCATCACTTGCCTCCCTCTGGGGGCCAACTGACAGCCTGGAGATAAGGTTCTAAGGTTCAGGAGGTGAGGGAAGGAATGCAAACCCCCCCCCCCTCAATCATCCTCCTCCACGTTAATAAATCACCTTGCAGACTAATTGCTTCTCAGAGGGGGGAAGAACTCCCCCCTCCTCACCCCCCACCAAGGTCCTGGCTCAGCCTGGGAGACAATCCTGAGAAGCCCCAAATTTCAAGTGCATTCCTGGCATTCTTCCCTCAGCATGAAGCCAAAGGGGGCTCCAGCAGCGCCTGGTGACCACCCTGGGGCAGGCATGGGAGGCTACACCAGTCAGTGGAGGGGGGATCAGCTGGTGTTTCCATGAGGGACAGGCAGGACATCCCCATTCCCAGGCCTCCATTTAACCTGGGAATACAAGGAGACCAATGCACTCAGCATTCTGGCTCAGGGACAGATGCTGGGTGGCAGGACGAGGGGAGATGAGGGATAGGACGGAGGATTTATGATCCAAGCCAATGCCATCCCAACCAGAAAATCAGAGTAGGACAAGGCACCCAGATAGGATACATGTCCCTGGAGCTCAAACGAAGCCTTTCAAGCCAATGAGGCTCCTCAGCCTTGCTGCTTAATTATCTTAATTGGATATTAAGCTGCCAATGTCACAGAGAAACAGACACTGTCAGCAAGTAACCCTGCACCAACTTTGAAGCCTGCACGACAAAACTCAGAGTTGCCCATTCCCAGCTGTTTTCCAGGACTTCAGAACTGAAGAAAATACCAACACAGCCTAAAAAACCGAACTCACCAAGCAAAATACAGAAGAGCTACCAAATGGTGGCATACCTGGAGCTACAACAGAGGGGTACAGCATCCATCCTGTGGGACAGCACCCGTTCTGCATCCGCCACCAGCCAGGGATGCTGGATGCCAGCTGGTCCATGCTGCTGCAAGAGGCAACTGCCACAGCTTGTGGATGCTTTACAGAGCCTCAACTTGGATTTACAGCAAGGGAAACCACTCAGCAGGTCATTAACCTCACCCTCGGCACAGCGTGCAGCAAACAAAATCCAAGCTCATGCGGTTGCTGCGGGGCCAGGTGGTGAGAAACGCTACTTTGTGTTACAGAACGGACAGGAAAAAGGGGGATCAGGGAGGGGGGTTTGTTTTTGGATTTCAGCTCGTCCAACCAGCCTGGGTCTTGTCAGTGCTGCCCTCCTGCAGCGAAGGCGACTTTGTTTAGCTTGGAGCCTCTGGAAGCCCCCGGCTGTGCTCGTAATAAGACTCTGTGTCCGCTCCATGGTCCTTCCACCTCTCTGCATTCCTCAGACAATAGTTTGCCTGTGCTGCTGACTTTGGCAGCATTTCCAAAGTTTTGTCTCCTTCCAAAGTTTCCTCTGCACCAGGCAGACGAGCTTGGCCATCCAGCTTTGTCGTCACATCCCACTGCATCCCATCCCAGGGCGGTCTGTGGGGCACTGCGCTTCACACCAGAACTTTTGATCCCCCAAACTGGGTGAGGTGCCCAGCAGCCCCTTTGGGGGTGGATGCTGGGGTCATTTGCAGCCTGGATGAGGGCCCACTTCAACAGAGAAAGCCTCACCCAGCCCCTGAACCCCCCCAGCATGTCCCAACACTAAAGAGAAAAATAAATCACTTGAACACCTTGGAATTAAGATGAGCAATGACAACCTAATGTCAGCCAAGGCTGTAATCCCCCTCTCCCTGCCACGTCTCCATGGACAGAGTACATATTTAAGCAGGAAAGTTTAGATCTTTTGAGGAATTCCATGCCTCACTGGAGATGGATACTAAACAGGTCAAACAGGTTGGTGATACTTTGCTGCTCCATGCAAGTGCTGGGGAAAGCAAACAGGACCTGGATGATGCCAGAAATCACATCATCCCTTTCCAACCAACAACCAGAGCCATCATTTAACCAAATTATTCCCTTTTTCTACAAGTCACTTGGTCTTAAAGCAAAATACAACATCAGTAAATAGCTCCAATGCACCGGAGTTCACCACCTATAACATGACAGATGCCAAGAACAAGGAGGGGTGTAAATTGGGCTCCTGCTTGTTTGAAGAAGGAGATTCCAGAACATGTTTGCCCCCTCCTGAGTGAAGGGATGATGCCACAGCCAGGCACCATCCCAGGCATCAGCATCCCAAAGCAAAGCTGGCCAGCCCACAGGCACAACTGCACAGAGACGGGTCCCCACAAGCTGTTTTCTGGGATGATAAGGGTTAAAAAAAAAACAACCAAACCACACAAAAAAGCCCAGCAGGAATGCCTGAAGGGGAGGATTAGAGAGAATAGGGCCATTTCTCAGCAAAGACTATGGCAACGTAAATAGAAAAGTAACATTACGCTCAAGACAGGGGCCCTTTCCCTTTGCTCCTGCCCTACAATGCCACTATTGTTTTGCTGACAACTGGTAATTATCCCAAGCTGCACACACTGGTATTCCCACCCTTTAACCGGGAGGGATTTTGCTGCCGCCGACCCTCTGACACCAGCAAAAATTCACATACCAGAGGGTTCAAAGGGGGGGCGGGCTGGGAAGGCTGGGTGAGCCTCACCCGGCTGTCATTCACAGGATCCCAGAGTGGCTGGGGTTGGAAGAGACCTCTGGGGATCATCAAACACAACCCCCCCGCTAAAGCACCTTCACCTAGAGCAAGTGACTTAGATCATGTCCAGGTAGGTTTTGAGTCTCTTCCGAGATCTTAGAGCCTCTTCCAGTGCCCAAAGGGGCTCCAGGAGAGCTGGAGAGGGACTTTGGACAAGGGCCTGCAGTGCCTGGACAAGGGGAATCAGATTCCCACTGCCAGAGGGCAGGGTTAGATGGGATATTAGGAAGAAGTTCTTCCCTGTGAGGGTGGGGAGGCCCTGGCACAGGTTGCCCAGAGAAGCTGTGGCTGCCCCATCCCTGGAAGTGTCCAAGGCCAGGTTGGATGGGGCTTGGAGCAACCTGAGCTAGTGGAAGGTGTCTCTGCCCATGGCAGGGGGGTGGAAAAAGGTGGGCTTTAAGGTCCCTTGCAACCCAAACCATTCCGTGACTCAACAGTTTGGGATGGTTTTGTTCTTGATGACCACAGTTGGAGTTCAAGGTGCCCCAAAAAGCAGGGGGTCTTTCCCCACATCCCCAGTGAGGTGACACCCATCACCATCCCAGATGAAAAACTATTCACCTCTCAAAGTTTTCCTTCCTTCCTTGAAAGCTCTGGGGACCCTGAACCTGCAGGATGAAACCCTGCAGGCAGCTGCTGTCCTACTGCAAGAAGATGGGAAAGAGTCAGATCCATCATTCCTCATTTATGGGATGGAGGAGTCACAGTCCCAACATTCCCTGCCTAACAAGAGGCCAGCCTGGTGCTGGCCCTAGCTCAGATAATGTGATAAAAAAACCTAGAAATGCCTCAAGATGGATTAAAACATTCCCATGGTCAAAATGTAAATGTCTTTTTTGCCTTTGCAGGCTGGTGCATGACCCAGAAAGCACAGAGAAATGGCAAAAAGTGCCATTTTTTTTTCCTGCCACAGGCTGCAGCAGCACAGCCAAGGTTAGAGCAAGGCAGAGGACACACACAGCCAACGAAGGACCTGGCTATGAGGTCCACAAGCAGCTGCTCTGGGATTTATTTTTTTGGTATTTCATTTTCTTCTGCATTTTAATAACATGATAGCAGACGCTTCTTCCTAATGGGAAAGCTGGAAACCAGTTTTTCCTGTGGCAAAGCCCATTCCACAAATGCTAGCAGTGACCTGTGAAGATGAAAAAAAAAAAGCCCCATAAATCAGCAGAGCAAGATCTTCCCTTCCTTGCAGCGTCACCCACCTATTTCACTGCTCTGGGATGTTATTTATTGTTGTTTTAAGCACCCAAGAGAAAAGAAAACTCTTTTAAAACCCCACTTAACCCAGCCCAGCTGCAGGGGAAAAAAAAAATCCCACATAGGCAGGAGCTACGCTACGGGACTCTGGGCAAGCTTCAGCCTGTCTCCACAGCTCCCAGCTGGGATTTGAGGGAATGAAACCCCCCTTCTCCCAATCCCAGAGCCTCGCCAGCTCCTCGCTTAATTAAAGCATGTGGCCACTTGCAGGGTGGAAAGCCGGAGTACTCCAAAAAAAAGCCGGAAAGCCGGCTCCAGTGCCTCCGGAGTGAGCCCTACCACCGGACCAGCACCATGCCCTGAAGGATGCTGGAGCCTGGAGGAGCTTCTGGGGTGGCACTGGGAACCAGCCAGTTCCAGCTCCTCTCCCTCAGAGAGGCAAAGATTAAATCCAGATTTTGCTCTTCAAACCACTTTTGGTTTCTTTGCACCTCACATTTGGGGATACCAGCGCTCAGCGGGATGGGGGGAATCAAATCGTGGGAGAAACGCTTGGCTGGCCACTCCACAAGGAAAAGAGGGCAGGAGAAAGCCCGGAAAGGGGCCGCTGGGAAAGCAGAGGAAAGGCTTAAAAAGATTAAAACAGGACAATGTTATCAGGCAGCCACCCCATGGCCCCGTGCCATGGATGCAGGGGGCTCTGACTGCCGGCTCCGGATGCACGGCACCCACTGAGGAAACACCCACCAGATGTCTGGGTGCTGAACTCTGGCACCAGCTGCACCCCTGAACCCAGACACAGGCAGTGAAGCACCACCAGTAACACCTGGGAGCAAAGTGGGGTCAACCAAGAGATTGAGCAGCAACTGTCAGACAAAAAGAATAAACAGCAAAACGAAGGAAGTGGGAAATATTTTTGCTCCCAACCAAAGCAGACAGGTTTTTACTGGTGTTCCTGCCACTGCAGCTCAGCCTGAGGCCAGGAGGATGCCAAGGGTTAACAGCTATCCCTGCACAGTGATTGTGCCATCCAGAGAACCTGGGAGACCTGAGCATTGGGATGCAGGGGATGTACCAGGAGACCCATTTCCACCATCAGAGTCAGGTTTACAGTGACAGGGGGCTGTCCCAAGGTCCTGGTGTGATCCTGGTGTGGAGCTGGTGCAATCAGGTGGGCTGGGCCTGGCCGTGGAGCACCCAATCCCAGTGTGGCCCCCAAACCAGAGTCCATCTTGGGGCAGAGATGCTTCACCACCAGCCCACCCATCCCTGGCAGGGATGCAGACCAGATAAAACACCCATCACCCTGTTTTATCACCTGTATCCTAAATTTCCCTGCCGCTGGACTGCCATTAACTGCCGGGAGCTGCCGGCACAGCCTGGGGCAGGCGCAGGGAGCAGGCCGGGAGCCCAGCCCACCTCTCCCTCATGCCTGGCCATGCGGAGCGACACACATCCGGACCACCGGCCTGGGATGGACCGGGATCCAGCCAATGTCCGCTTCACACCACAGCATTAATCCCGTTGCTAGGACACCCACGGGCGAAGAAATACAACCCTTGTCGGATTAGCGTCTAGACGGGCTGACCTTTCCCTCCACTGCCGAGGTGGAACCCGGCGAAAATCAGGCTAAAAGGAGGGGTTCTGACGTTGTTTTGGTGTTTTGTTGTGGTTTTTTTTTTTCAAGATGGGAGCCAAGGAGGGAGGGACATCGCTGTCACTGAAAGAGTTATTTCACTACCTGCTGCCAGAGAGGGATGTGCCGGAGATCGACCTGGGGCTTGCAACCTGCTGCCAAGGCTGGGCTTTGCCCAGCAACTCGGCTGACAAAAGAGCCTTTCATGAGAGGGGACGATGTCAACTCTGCAATTAGCAGGGGAAAAGAAAAAAGAGCCGAAAGAAGATTATTACCTCCAGCAGTTGCCTCTGGGGGCCCCTCTCTGATGGTTTCCTTAACTCTTTCAGCTGAGCCCAAGGAGAAGGTGGGAAAGGAGCCACCGACATCAGCAGTGGCTGGCTGGATCTAGGGTGGCACCCCAGCCTTGCAGGATGCCTGCCATGAGGAGACCCGTTCCCCTGGGTGCCCTGGGACCCAGAAGGAAGCAGGATCTCCACTCTGTTGCATCGCAGCTGGGAGGGAACCATGGTATCTCCATCCAGCCCAGCGCTGTGGGAGTCCCGGCAGGATCAGACGCTGACCTCAGCAACCACATCCTCGCTCAAGCCATCGTGACAGAGAGCCCAGCTCAGCCCAGCCCAGCCCAGCCCCCTGGGTCTCACACATGAGGACAGGGGATGCCTGGACTCCCCCACACCCTCCACCTTCATGGCCTGACATCCCCACCGCCCCATCAAAAAGATGCAACCACTTGCTAAAATAAAAACCCAACGTGCTTTCACCAGACGGTGTCCTGGTCACCCCTCCAGGCACCTTCTCCCCCAAGGAAATCCAGGAAAAGGTCGCCCAAGCGAGAGCAGCTCGCCCTGATGGTGCCACTATCCCCTACCCCAAGTCACCCCTGCAAAAAGTAATCTGGAGAGCAAATCCCTGACCTGGTCTCCAGCCTCCAGAGCCTTTGGCAGGCAAGAGCCCAACCTGAGCACAGGGTGGGGACACATGGGGACAGCTCACCTGTCCGCCAGGAGATGCTCGGTGAGCACTGCTTTCCACGCTTCCAGGTGAAGTGGGGCTGAGGTACCTGTTCCTGAGGAGCCAGACAAGGCTTCCCCACATCCCAAAGATGTCCCTGAGAGCTGGAGCACTGTGCTTCTCTCCATGCAGAGATTTAACAGCAAGCTCCAGGTACAGAGGCCCCCAGAGCAGCTGCACAAGTAACAACTGGTTAATCAAATCCTGCACAAAGTCTGAGCTACCTGGTCCAGTGGAAGCTGTCCTGTCCATGGCAGGGGGTTGGGATGAGATGAGCTTTGAGATCCCTTCCAACCCAAACAATTTTATGAATCTACAGTTAAAGCCAAAAATCACATGTGTGCTGTTGCCACACGCCTCCCTCCATCCACAACGCCGGTGGCTTGGACTTTCTCCCACTCCCCCATCTTCAAGGGGATTTAGCTGAAATCATTGCAGGTTTCTTCTCCACCACCTCCCACCCACCAGAGCCACCCCTGAGTCCCAGCTCTCAGCAGGACAGGGCACATCAAACCCTTCTCCTGTCTGGGGAGATGCCAGCACCAGCAGGAGGGTACCACGAGGAGTCCTGGAGCTCCGTGTCACCCACAGGTCCTGGGTCTGGGCAAGCCCATCCCCTTGAAGGGACAGTAACTATTGCCAACCTATCCTGGGAATGGTTTTGGGAGTGAGCCAGAGGTCCTAGGGGGTCTCCCCAGGAGGAAGCAGGGAGATGACTCCATTCTGGGGTTTGGCAAGGACCCTCAGGAGTGATGGTCCCACCCCAGACCAGGCTGATCAAGAGTGTTCACCACCAGGTGAGCCCAGGGTCTCTATCCACACCCAGCAGGAGCTGAGAGTTCCCCAGGATAGGGGTCCTGGCCCCTCTGGGAAGCACTTTGGGACCACAGGGGAAGGACTAAGCTGCAAGGGTGCCTTCCCACCGTGCCACAAGAGAGCACCGCCAGCTTATCTGGGGTTATCAGAAAGGTGCTGTTTATACAAAAGTCAACAATCTCCAACTCAATTAAGTTACAGACTAACAAAGTGGGTGGGAAAGAATAAATTTGTTTGATGACAGTGTTTCCCAGAGGGAAGGCAGGTGGCTAACTTAGGAATTATAAACTCAGAGATAGCTTCAAGGGCCATTGGGCTGTCAGAGATTTATGCCAGTGGGAAGAGCATGGATGAGGATGCTGGATTCCAGTGCCCTGGCTCCTATTCCCACCCCGGGCTGTTTGAGCAGCCTCCCACAACCTAGGGACAGGGTCAGAGGAACAGCCAGATCTTCCAGTCCCTGGGGAAGAGGAAAACAGCAGATTGAGTTTGGGAATAAAACAAAAGCACAATAAAATCCATTAATGACCAATTTCCATCTTAGAGAAGGCGACGCCAAAAAAAGCAATAAAAATTCCAAAAAGCAACCTTTTTAAGTGGAAACCAGCAGACACGGGATGTTCCGGACCAGATGTTGCTTGCTGAGAAAGCCCCCAGCGCAGGGAATGCTCCTGCCAAACAGCACTGCCGGCCAAAGCCAGGAGCACAGCAAGTCTCTGGAGCCTTGTCCTTGGAGCAGCCCCATCCCACAGCCCTGGGGGGTGTTGGTGTCCTGCTCCTCTCCCAGCACTTTTTTAGGATGATCCCACCTTTGAGTTGATGCGGACCACCCCTTCACCCCCAAGGGGTTTATTAACCACACTCACATTTCGAGGGTTTCAAATCCATATTAAGGCAATGCCGGAGCCCTCATTAGCTGCACACATTTCCAAACCATTTTCTAACCCTGTTCAGCTCCTTGTGTTTCAATTATATATTTGGCAACAAGCTGTCCAGACTAATCAAATTCGATACTAAAAGCCAAAAAGCCACACACGTGCTGCTACCACATTCCTTCCTCCATCCACAAAGTCGGGGACTTGCTCCCACTCCCCAATATTTGAGTGGATTTAGGACTGGCTGAAATAATCGCAAGTTTCTTCTGCACCACCTTCCTCCCACAAGTGTCTCCCCTGAGCCCCAGTTCTCAGCAGGACAGGGCAGATCCTCCCAAAGGCAGCAGCACTGATCCAGTACATCAGTACCCAAGGGATGAGCAATGTGGCTGGAGGACAGGAAAGTCAGTGAGGGCATCACACGGCTGGCAGAGAAGAGTCTCACCAATGGATGGGGTGAGGTGGAGCCCGTCTGTTGCAGAAGATCACAGACTGGTTTGGGCTGAAAAGGGACCTTAAAACCCATCTCATTCCACCCCCTGTTCCCTGGTCAGAGGCACCTTCCACTAACCCAGGTTGCTCCAAGCCCCATCCAACCTGGCCTTGGACACTTCCAGGGATGGGGCAGCCACAGCTTCTCTGGGCAACCTGTGCCAGTGTCACACCACCCCCACAGGGAAGAATTTCTTCCTTATATCCAAGATGCTGCCTCCAGGCTGCACAGGCAGTCAGAGAAATGCACAAGATACTCTTGGAAAGGATTCATCTCCAATGCTTTTCCAAATGTCATCAGGCACACTAGAAAATCATTAAAATGTTTTATTAATCCCATACCTCTGGGTTGCTGATCTACAGCGATACTTAATCCCAGATGTCTCCTTCAGTGCTTTGAACTCTCCACTGAAATGCCAGAATTAATACTTTTCCTGGTAAACTATCACACTTTGGAAGAGCCACAGAGCACTTGCTGGGATTGTTATTCCAGGGCTTAGAGCATCATCCCTAACAGTCACCACGGTCCAGAGCAGTGCAGGACAGAACCTGGTGTCTCTGTCACAGAATGGTTTGTGTCAGAAGGGACCTTAAACCTCATCGTGTTCCACCCCCCTGCCATGGGCAGGGACACCTTCCACTAT
This sequence comes from Pachyramphus minor, assembly GCA_013397135.1. Taxonomy (NCBI): domain Eukaryota; kingdom Metazoa; phylum Chordata; class Aves; order Passeriformes; family Tyrannidae; genus Pachyramphus; species Pachyramphus minor. The sequence goes on along the minus strand of VYXB01001738.1, from coordinate 9,107 downwards.
TCCAGGTTGCTCCAAGCCCTGTTCCACCTGGCCTTGGACACTTCTAGGGATGGGACAGCAACAGCTTCTCTGAGCAACCTCTGCCAGGGCCTCACCAGACCCACAGGGAAGAATTCCTTCCTAATATCCCACTTAACCTTCCCCCCTTCAGTGTGAAGCCATTCTCCCTTCCCCTGTCACTCCAGGCCTGCGTAACAAGTCCCTCTCCCTCTTTTTTATGAGGATGCAGCCTTGGCTCAGTCCTCACCCCCCCACCTCCACATGCTCCTGCCTCCTTAAAAACAAGCAGTGACACCCCCCCACCAGAGCAGAGCCTGTTTCCCAGCAGCACATTTATCTGGTCAGGGATTTTTTAAGCCATGTGATGACGTCTGAAGCAGGATTGCAAAATGTTTTCTCCAAGGGCTTGGATTTGCTATTTAACAGCACCCAAATCGTGTCGCCATAAACACTGGAAGAAGAAGTTAGTCCAGCTGCAGGCCAAAATAAATAGGGAGCAATGTCACAAAGAGGCTGCTATTCAGAGCCAAAAAAACCCACTTCTCCAGAATCTGGGAGTGTATAGGCAGGAATTTCCACTGGCCACAGGGAAAAACAGCTCAGCTCTCCATCCCTTTAGGGACATGCACCTGTGAGGAGGCACTCACAGCAACACAGGGCCAGAAGACACGACATGGAAACCTCAAATCAAGTCAGAGCTCTGGGAGAATGGAGCCTGTGGATGGACCGAGTCCAGGTACAGAGCTGGAAAAATTAGGGTTAGGGCTTGAAAAGGTTGTGTGCACCAAGGCAAGCAAACTCCTGCCTGGGAGTGCAGCCTCTCTGCAGGAATACTTAGTCTCTTTTTAAACCCAGTTTCCAGCCCAAAAGTGCCATCCAAGCAGGCCCACTTCATCTCTGCTGTCACCTCCTCGGGACAGGCAGGAGGGATGGGATCCACCTGCCTGGAGATGATGGACCAGGAGCCCAGAGGTGCCAAAGGACCATGTCCACAGCCTTGGCTCCTTCCAGCTGCTGCCAGCCCGGGGCAGCTCCCCCTCTCCAGCAACTCCCACGGCACAGAGCTTCAGCACAGATAAGGTTTTGCAAACATAAATCCAAGGAGGTGAAGAGCCTGCGGAGCTCCTGGAGCACAGCATCCTGCCAGGAGCACGGTATCCTCCCCAGTTCCTCCAGGCCACCCCGGGAGCCTCAGCAATCAAACCATGCTGTCGGAGCTGAGAGGTGGCAACCCTTCCCAAACCAAACCTGTGATGTGCTGCCTGTAGCCATTCTCCACAGCCCTTCCCCTAGTCTTTCAAAGAGATTCCTAAAATAACCAGTTAGGAAAGCTCTGATCCACCTGTCAAAACCCCCCAGGCACCGATGGCAGAGCCCTTCTGTCCCAGGCTGTGAATCGCTGAAGGCACATGTTTGTGAGGAATCCCAGCCTTCAGCAGCCAGGAACCACGACCCATTGGGGATGGAAATAAAATCAGGAATGAGCCTCTCCACCAGCAGCAAGTGGCTTCAACACCTGCTGTGTGTAACAGAGGGAGGAGACACTTTGAATTCCCAGGTGCTGCCTTGCACCCTCAGCAGCAGCAGCAAAACTGGATGTACTGGCTCATCCCAGCCCCAAGCTGGTGCAAAGTCAGTGAAAGAGAAGATCATAGAACCATTACTCTTGGAAAAGACCCACAAGATCACTGAAACCAACCATTAACCCAGCACAGGCAGTTCCACCACTAAACCATATCAACAAGAGCCACATCTACACATTTTCTGAACGCTTCCAGGAATGGTGATTCCATCACTTCCCTGGGCAGCCTGTTCCAATGCTTGGCTGCCTCCACCACCAGACTGGGGAGGCCTGGCTCGCTTTGTAAACCCCCATTTCCAGGGCCCTGGCATTGGATTGCCCCACTTGGGAAGGGGGTTTTCCCCGGTGTCTGACCCAGCCAATGGACAGGGGACACCCCCAGCAGACAGACTCTGTGATTCCCCCACGCTGGACCCACAGCAGCATCCCTGCAGCATCCTCATGGCTCTGTGCCCTTCCTGAGGAATCCCAGAGATCTACTGATAAGAGGCAAGCCTGGCTTGGGGCAGCTAAGACCCCAAATTTGAAAGGCAGGCAGATAAACAGAAAGCTTATCTCCGTGCCAGGAAGGCCTTCGGAGCAAACATTCCCTAGGAGCCATCACAAAGGCAGGCTGGAAGAACAGGCCCTGCAGTCCTTGGACATTGAACCAAGGGAAGGAGAAAAAAAAAAAAAAAGAAAAGAAAGGAAAAAAGCCACACCAACTCTGGTGAATTCCTTTAAAACCCGATCCACTGCCTGCCTTTGGAAGACAGCCAAGTCAGCTGGGTGAAACGGGCACCTCCCTGCCAGCGGTGACCGGCGCCGGCCGCACTCCCCCCGTGCTCAAACACGGTGAGAAACCTCCTGAGGTCCCCCAGTGTGGCTGCTCAAAGATAGGAGGGATGCATCTTCAGCTCAGCAAAAGGTCCTGACCAGCCCTGAGTGCCCAAGGGAGCAAGGATGCTGACGGAAAAGGGGTGGGAAGGGCGAGCATAACTCTGGGTAACAACTATTAAACCAGCTCCCGGCCCTCCAGCTCAGCTCAGCCGCACTGGACAGTCTCCAGGGACCTAAAATAGCCAATTCAGGATTTCACATGGGAACAATGTTCCCATCTCTGCAGATCTCCAAGGGGAGCTTTGTTCCCGCGGTTCCCGGCGAGGCAAACCATGCCACCAAAAGCAGCATCATAAATCTAGCCTGGGGCGCTTGGAGAGCTTCTCCCTGTGTTCCCGGACATACTCTGGCAGTGCTGGGCATCCCCGCTGCCCCAGCCAGCCTCTTTCCCTCCACAACATGGCCCAGCCGCCCATGGAGCAGTGCCAGAGCTGTTCTTAGAAGACACAAAGCCTTGGTCCAGTAAATAATCCACTGACTTCACGGCCGACTTCCAGCTTGCCTGTACCTGGGGATACCACTGACACGCTGTGCCAGCCTGTGGTGACACAGAGGGACACAAGTGATGCCTCTTAACGTGGTGGCACAAGCCAAAGACAACCAGACCATTACCCTGGAGAAAACCCACTCTCTCCTGGTTTTCGGATTGTTTGCAGCTCAGCTGCTTTGGCCGACGGGGTTCCTGGGATACAAGTGGGGGCTCCCTGTGTCAGCCATGGCTGTTCCCGTCTCCGGGCACTGGGCAAGCATCCAGACACCGGCTGCGAGGGGAGGAGGGCTTTCATTCCGCCTGGCAGCCAGGAGGAAGCTTCCCTGGCAGGGAGGTAAAGTTCACCAGAAAACAAGGCAGTGGGAGAACCGGCTCGTGTGCCTCGTGGGGAAAGAAGGGCTGGAAAGCTGAGTCAGCACTGAATTCCCCTCTCCCGGGGCACCAGCAGCTTGCGAGGTGGGATGTTTCACGGTTTCAAGGAGCCCTGAAGGCAGGGAAAAGCCCGGAATGGTATGAGAGGTGTTGCATCCCCAGGGCATACACTGGAGGCTTCCAACCACTCACAACACTTTCAAGGACAGGCGGCCACAGGGGGAACTTGTGGAGGAACCGCTACCACATGGAGCACGGCCACTTTGGGGCAACGCCATCTCCTCTATCTCACAGCCAGCATGGACCAGATAAATCACTCTTATTCCAGGGAACTGCAGCCAGGGATTTCCCCCAGCATCCTTCGCCGCTGATGGGATGGGACACGCGGAATCCCCACGTTCAGCAACCACGAGGCCGTTGAAGGGGTGCGTGGGGGGATCACCCCCAGCCTTGGGAACCAGGACTGAGCGCAGCATTTGGCCCGAGGGGAGACTCCACTCCCCATTCCGGCTCAGGAGCGCATCCCAGGGGATGGGGGCTTCAGGACAGCGAGGGACCGTGGGAGTCCGGGCAGAGCGACAGGAACCCCCCTCCCCAGCATCCCGCAGCATCCCGCGCACGTTACCCGGCTCCTGGGAAGCGGCGGGGACCAGCAGGACAAAGAGCCCGAGCAGCAGCCGCGGCGGGGGGCACCTGAGAGAAGGGAAGTTGAGAGAGAGGTTACCCACCCTCCCGCCGATTCCGGGGCGTGCCCCCCCGACTCGCAGCATCACCCCGGGGTCCCCCCACGGTTACACCGGGCACCCCAAGGCCCGGAGGCTGCAGGGTCCTGCTCCCCTCCCGCGCTGCCTGCGCCCCCCTCACCCCGGAGGTCCTGGTACCCACCTTCCCCGGTGTCCCGACGGTACCGGCGCCTCCGGGGTCTCCTCACGGTTACACCGAGGACCCCCGCCCCGCCGGCTCCGGGGGTTCCCGCACTACCTGTGCCCCGCCCCGGCGGCTCCAGGATCCCAGCGTCTCCCAGACCCGGCGCCTCCAGGGTCCCAGTGTCCCCCCGCCCCGGTGGCTCCAGGGTCCTGGTGCCCCCCCCGCCCAGCCCCGACGGCTGCGGGGTCCCGGTG
>VYXB01001737.1:21886-40802 GCA_013397135.1 Pachyramphus minor | reverse complement strand
AGGGAGACAGTGGCTTTAGTGGGCGCCTGGCTTGCATTGGTCATGAATGAATGCTTTAAGTTGCTCAAAGAATTTATTCTAAACAATATTCTAAAAACTATTCTAAAGAATATTCAAACAATATTCTAAAGAATATTCTGAGACCCTAATGCGGTCCGGGCAAGAGTTGGGGGAGAAGTGGGGGAGGGATGCACCATTGCAACATCACCTTAATAATATGTACTATTTTCTTTTAAGGTTCTCCAGAACCAAATTATTTTATATGTGTATTTATATATGTATGGATTTATTCAGACAGTCTTTGAAAAGTTCTTTGCTTGGTAACACCCAGAACTTATCAGAAACATATTTGAACTCGAAAAAAAGAAAAGTCTGCATACATGATTTTCTCAATATCTTGGCTAGACTATGCCTTGTCTTTCAAACATCAACTTTAAAACAAAACAGAAGCAATGGTAGGCTTTGAAAGAACAGTGGCAAGACACTCGTCTTGTAGAGTGTGAAAGGGAAAAGAGGTGTAGGTGAGGAGAAAGGAGTGACATGTATATAAGATTACTGTTAACAGAAATCTATTAGTAAAGTGAGTTCCTACAAGTTTTATAAGTCTCAGAATAGTAGAAGGGAATTCAATGTTGCTATTGCACAGCAATGTCAGAGCCAGTTTTGAGTGAGCAGAAAGGGTAAATTAACTGGTGAGAAGACCTGGAAAGCTGTTCTGTCATGACTGAATATACCGTAAATAAATAAATAATAATAATAAACATATATATATACACTATGAAAAATTATAATTTTATGTGTCTTCTTTGTCACTTTCTGGTTATGTCTAGCTTTTTTTTTTCTCTTCCTTTTTAAAGAGTCAGCAGTAAAAGATACAATTTGTTTGTTCATGGTTACACTTGCAAGTGCACAAAGCTGCTGTTTTGAGAAGTGTCTTTTCTCTTTTCTCAAAATACCTCAAGAAAGAAAAGCTCAGCATCTGCTGTATACATATTGTGCATAAATGCATAAAAAAGGATGCATGTATGAATCTAACTAAATAGCTGTAAAGATTTGAAGAGATGTGGTTATTCATGCCTGAGCAGTACACACTAGTTTTAGTCATTGTGTTTCTAAATAATCAAGTCATACTTGCAGCTGAATTTGCTTAGCCTGTCTCTGCATTGAGAGAAATGAGATGTAATTAATTTAAACAGTTTGGTTTATACTTTCTGAAAGGGTCTCCACTGAGATGAGTTCTTTGAGCAGTGTGCTATTAACTAGTTTGCATGGTCAGTCACTCACTAACATATCGAGCATGTAGAACTATAGGAAAGATCACGTTTTTCAAGTCAAGAATGTGTTTGAATAATCACCTAAAGCTTCTAGTGGACTTCTGTCAAGGAGCTGATGGACTCAGAAAATGAGGTGCTCCTTATACCCACAGCTGTCTTTCCAGCTGGTGATTCTTAGTCTGCATGGAGGGTGAAAAAAAGCGAGCTTTAACACCAAGCTCCTGTCTGCCCAAGCAAGCATCAGGTGACATTGTGCGTCTTGCCCTGCCACCCCTGCCTGAGCCACATCCCTAAAGCTGGGCTGGGAGAAGCTCCGATACCACTCAGACCTTCTCCAAAGTCAGCAGTGTGGAGATATTCAGTGGTGCTGAGGTCTTGCATTGCCTCACTGTGTTAAGGGTAAATTTCACACTGACTTTGCTGTCAAATGGATTTCATTTCCACAGTCATGAATGCAGTGCCTTCCACCAGCTCTGCAATCACTTTCAACTTAAATAAATTGAAGCAGACAGCAAGGCAGGGGGAATTAAACTAGCAAAGGAAAAAAACCCCAAAAATACTTAAACAGACTGCAATAGTTATTGCTGCCTGCTAGAAAATGTTTTTGTAGTCTCTTATTGCCACATACAATCCCTAGTCCCATGTGGTTAGCAAATTCATCTTGAAACACTGGTGTTGTTTGACTGCAGTTGAAAAATTAAGTGATAGCTCTAAACCCTTGCTCCTTATCTCATTGAAAATGATGTTTTGCAGCACTTGGATTCTAGCATATATAATCAGGCTGCACATTTCCTATCACATTCAACACCTGGCAATCTCCTCTGTGCCGATTGTGCACAGTGCAATGATATGTCTGGAGGTAATTGTTTCTATCACCTACATAAGGGCAAAAGATATGAGAGTCATTTCATGCTTACCTTTTTGTTCAGCTTTAAATGCCTGGCTGGATTGGTGTTTACAGGAGGATTTTATTCCAGAAATTTTATTCTAGAAAAGAATTCATTCCTGAAAATGATTACTAAGGGAGACATATATGAAAGAAATGGCCCAAGTATGCTATCCTTATACAGAATTCTCTGAAAATTATTGGGATTGCTGCAATGGACAGACAAAGAAAGTATGAAGCAAACATATTTTTTCCATGACATAAGGGAGGAGGCCAGAAAAAAGGGTCTTAGAAATATTGGTGAATAAAAATTTAAAGTCAAATCCTTGACCCTTTTTGGAGCCTTTTTAAAGTGGACAAAGCATCAACTCTGATTGTGTGAGAATCTATCGTGTAAGAATCTGATTGTGTAAGAATCATCAGCCAAGTCCTGCTAAGGAAGGTGTAAACTACCCTGTCCCTGGGAAGGGCCAGTCTTTATTCCATGGAGGTGATGCAGGATACCTGTGGATAATACAATGTCTTCTGAGAAGAGTGTGTTGTGAGGCAGCCACAGTCACCATGAGCATGCAAGAAGTGTCAAGGTAGAAAAAATCATCTCTGCTCACTAATGGCTAAGATTGCAGCAAGCAGGGTAGGCATTTAATCTTAAGAGGAACAGCGTGTCGGTAGTTGAGTTAGCAAGTGACCCTGGAGGTTCTCATCACTGGAGGGTTAGTAGAAGAATTTAATGAAAACTGTGACAAAAATATCAAAACCTACACAATCTTATGTCAGCTCATAGAGGAACAACCACTGGTGGTTCCTTTCCTTGTAATCCTTTCATTTGCCCTGTGGATTCTGCAAGCTGGTTTCTTTTCTTTCTGATACTTCACCTAGATTTGAAATTTTGTCTTACAGCTGTGTGAAAACCAGAGAAACTGTTTTTTCCACTTCAGGCATGTAAAGCCTCTTACAGGCTTGCTTATCACTAAGATCTCATCTTAGATCCTGTAACTGCCCACAGAGGTGAGCTTGGGAGCCATGGGCAGTGAGGGAAGACAGTAACATTGAGAACCTCGCTGGTATCCATGCCACAGATTGAAAACTACTGGCTAGGACTTCTCACTGTGTTTGCTGGAAACAGCTAGTCTGAGGTATCTGAAGTGTGCACAGTGGAGGAGGATGATTTTTTTGTACCTCTGTTCTGTGTTCCCAAAAAAACTGGGGGCTCTGCTGCCCCGGGTGACATCCATCCAGCCGTGAACATTGCCAGCACTGGTGTGATCAAAAGATCTGCACAAACAGGACAAGTATCATGGCTGATGAGCTGTATTTCTGCCAAGATTGTCTGACAGACTCTAGTAGCAGAAAATAAGGTCAAACATACAATTTATTGTCATTTACAAGTGGGCCAAAAGCTTTATTGTCACAGCCCGAGGTAAAGTCATGCTCCACTCTTCATCCAACATTGGAAATTGAGAACATGGGATAACATGGCAGAAGAGGTTCTTTGAGGCAGGATACATGATCAGATCTTAGTCACCAACTTTCTCTTCTCAGCCCCTTTCAGATCTCTGTATTTCCTTCTGGTGTTACTTATGATCACTAATGTCTCCACAGCTGAGACAGAAATATAAAATTATGCATGAGGCACAAACATGCATTTCAAAATCTGTTTCAGGCATGTCCCTGGATGGTCCTTTATATTAACTGCAAAATTCTATGATGTGAGTATTAGGTATGGTATTAATATTTCAGCCACAAGCTTACGAAAAAATAACATTTGCAAGAAAAAAACTAGCTCAATTGCTTCTAATATTCAGTAACTTCCCACAACAGGGAATAAGGTGAGATCAGCAGTTTCACATCACCAGAAATATCTTTCCAGCTATTAATTATCAATAATGGTTAGTGAGCCTAGACTAACCATTGAGATCACTACTAAAGACACTAAAACGTACACTGCGAATGATCCTCCGCCAGCATAGTAATTCAGATTTTGTTAAAAGAAATAAAAAGGTAAATAACATTTGGATTCTACCTGTGTGAAAGACCAAAAACGCCATCTGCAGAGATGAGCAGAATGCTGCCAGCACAAGATGCTTCATATAAAAATAGATCCAAATAGAGGATCTATAGGCTCTCTGCTGGCTTCAATGAAGTGGGTTGAGTTGTCTCAGCTGTGTTCAGTGGGCAGTTACCCACATTCAAAAACAAAAATAAAAATGTTATTTTTATTTTATTTTAATAGGTGACAAGGAGTATTCTGAGTTCATCAGGGATAGCAAGGACAGCTTGAGAAGTAATACTAAACACCATTTATAATGGTTCTTCCAGAGCACATCTGGGCTGCAGCAAGGAGGTAAAGAAGTTTGTTTTGTTGTCTTTTCAGGCTGCTCTGCAGTCAGAGGATGCAGATGTTTGACTGGCACCTTTCCCTGGTTAGCATATTCAGCTAACTGTGAGGGACGAAAGGCAGAAGAACCACTTGGCTGGAAAGGAAGCAGGGAACAAAACTGCAGTAGATCATTTTGTCATTTGGGATATGAAGGATTTTGGCTACACATAAGAAGATAGGGTCTCCATTCTGTACCTAATTTTATTTCCATTGCAATATTTTATTTTAAAATACTGAGGTTTATTGCTATGATTTTACAAGTCTGTTTCACTGTCTGAACCTTGTTTCTTTTACTGTACTTGTTGTTTTAAGATCTTGAAAGTATTTTCAGCTAATATTTTGAACAGTTATTTCCCAAGATTTTTTATTCAGCAATAATGTTTTACTCAATCCTAACAGCAATCCTATACATACTGCAGTCACAGGTTACCTTTATCACCTTGAGTTAGTTCTCTTTTTGCAGAGGAAATACATGCTACATGCAAGTATGGGGCTGATTCACCATCAACTTTAATTATTACTAGTAGGATAGTACCTGGTGTAACTTTGATATCGAGCCAAGGGAGAGAGGAAACCTATCTAATCCTAACTGTTAATTGGGTCAATATGGAGCTAAATTACTGGAAAAATCTATGCATTTTTAAATCACATCCAAAGATCTCAGTTTCCAACTGTAATGCTTTAGTTATCCACCTAAAAACCATGTGGCATACTGCTAAACTTCTGAAACCTTGCTCAAAATGCTTGGAGGTCCTTTCCTAGTTGCTATTGCCCTGTTTCTCATGAAGTTGCACAATGATGCAGTTCTGTTTGCTGGTGAAAAGCTGTATTATCTGCAGAGGTACTACACAGAAGAACCAACCAGTGAGCACATTTAACACAGCGCTGAAACAGTACAAATGGTTATGCTGTGAAAAAAATTTGAGGCAGGGATAGGAATCTGCTCTTGCACTTCAGTAGTTGAATAAAGACTGCAAATTTGGCTTAGAAACACATAAGAGAACACTGAATTCTCTGTGTATTTGTTTAGGAAAGTATTCCTTCTGCTTTGCAGAGAAAATATTTTAAAATTTTCTCCTTAGTTCTCCTCAGTCTCCATCTGTAAATTTAAATATATATATTTTTTAATCTACTATTTTGGGGGTGACTGGTCATAATTTCATAAGAAATATAGGATTCATTAAGATAATTATTCCAGTAGCTTGAATTTTTTTGATAATAAAGTTCTAAATCATTTTCTTAATCAAGTGGGCCAATTTGTGAGACCTGGAAAGAGGAAGATATAATTAGTTTGTTTTAATGCACAGGGAATGCTGCCTTTAAGGATCTGAGAGAACTGCTAGGCACTCTCAATAAGAAAACCAAGTGCAAGCGTCAGAAATCTCTTAAATACTGATTCACACCTGGCAGATATTCAGTCCTGAAGGAAGGCAAAATACATCAAAAAGTGAGATCATTGAATGATTGGGCTTACACTAAGGAGGAAGGTAGGGCTATTGTTTAGCAGGAAGATGGCCAGAGATTTTTTATTGCTACTAGTTTTGGCTTCTTTTTTGTTTTGATTGCTTGTTTGGATGGTTCTTTGTTGTTGGTTTGCAGGGAGGTTTTTTTTGGTTGGACTTTAAGGTGCATTTTGCTGTTTTGAACCAGAGTGATTGTGGCAATTATCACAGCTTTCACAAGGTACAACTGATCTTTAGTCCCATACCTGTACAGTTTTTGTGGAAGGATCTGCAATAGTTTCACAGCCACAGTGATAGTGATTAATTTGTCAAAGGGACATGGAAGTGGTGGCGATGTATGACCTGTGTCTGGCTGAGTTTTTACCCTGATTCCAATCCATATGTTGTGAGGTGAAGGGATGTATCCTTGCTTTCCTCTGTAGTCTAGTGTTGGACTAAGGAGTTATTCCTCAAGTTCAGATACAGCTGGGCATAAAATGAGTTATGAGTGCAACCTGTGTAAGCACTGGGTGCTGAGACAGAGCAAATACTCTTTACTTCTGTGGGCAGGAGCTCTGACGTTAACCGAAGGAGCTCTGCACTCTGCACTCAAAGCCAGAAGGAGTGCAGGATGAAGACTTTAGGATTGTGACATCATTCATATCCCCTCAGGTAATTTGGAAGGATGGATTTCTTAGAAATTTGGGGAAGATTTCTTTCAGAAACAGCTGAAAACTAATCACTCAGATTTTTTCTGCCAATCCACCAGAGTTATTTCTCTGTACCAAAATCATTCATCTCTGTTCTCTGATACTGATTTTCAGTCTCCCAGACTAGGGCTGGATTTGTTAATGAGGAAGGATTTTATGGAATCATGATAAAACATGACATTTTTGTGCGGTACATGGCATTTTAACCATCTTTATATTGTTGCCTGCTATACAGTTTTCTTTTCTACTGTTGTGAGAGGAAATAGACTTTAAAAAAAAAAGAATCCATGTGACTAGTATCAGTGGGCTTTTAGATAAAATCCCATGGGCTATTAATTTTATCTACAATGTGTATAATGTTTTATAATACAGAAGTAGACTGCAAAATGAAATTAATACAGATATGAGACCATTACATACTGCAGACTGTAATTTTTCATGTTAACAGACTATTTGGTCAGTTATGCAGAAGAAATGCTGATATATGCAGAGAAAATACTAACCGATATTCACCCCCCCTCCTCTTTTTTTTCCTCTCTTTTTTTTTCTCTTTTTTTTTTTGACCCTGCATTTACATCCAGCTATGTAAAGCACCTGGTTTCACTTTCAGCCTTCTAAAAGCCCCTGTGTTGCTCTTTTCATCTGGAGTCTCCTTGCATACTACAGATCTGTCATCTTCCCTGATCCGTACAGACTTCACAAATTTCCAAGTAACTGTATAAGACTTGAGGAATATTCTATGAAAGAAAAATTATGAGAACACAAGGATTACTTTGCTCTCAAGAGGTGCCACTGTAATAAAATCGATCGTATGAATTAAAGGCTTTTGACAAATAAATAATTCATATGCACTAAATTAATTAATACTCTTTCAAGACAGGTCAGCACGTTTTCCTGGGTTAGCCATCACCACTTCAGCAGAGCCATAACAGCTCTGCCATGTTTGCTCCCCACAGTCATGATTCAGATTTGGAAAGAGGACACAATTTGCATAGCACTTGTGTGTCAGTGAAAGGATTACTTTTTTATTTAGTAGCTAAAATAAAGCTGTATACATATTACTCTTTTTATCCCTCCCCTCCTCCCATTGCAAGACACTAGGAGCAAAGCAACTGTTTCTTCATAAACACTCTGACTACTGTGTTGAATAGAACTGACATTTACATAAATGGATTGCAGTGCAGTTGTTGAACATACACAAGGATGATTCTCTAATCCCATTTTAATTAGATGGATGTTGCAAGCATACAAAAATTACAAGCCTCACTCCCTGTGGTGATGCCATACTGGCAAGGAATCAATCACCACGGCCTTGGTTGCCATGGAAACTGATAGCTCCTGTGCCACCATCTAAGTACTAAATGATTGGTGGTGTACTCCAAACGCAGGGAGAGCAATGAGTTTTTATATCCTGTCCAGCAGCTGTGCCAGAGAGTTAATTAAAAGCAGAGAACATGAAATAAATCTAAATCTGTGAAGAAATGAAATGTACAGTACAAATTGAATTCCCATGTTGGACAGAAATTAATATGCAGCACAAACCACAGAGCTGCCTGAACAAGCAGCAGCTGTGAATCCTGGGAACTGGTACCTCCATGGCAGTACAAGCCCAAAAGTGGAGAGAGTATCTCCTTATCTTATTACCTAAACAAGCACTTCCCTCAGTGCTTGTGTGGACTGATGCATGCAAATTGCATCCTCAAATATTAAAGGTGTGCAGAAATGCAGGAAGGACAAAGCTTAAGCAAGATTTAATTAATAAACTTAGCAACAGCATTTTATCAGTTGTAGACATGATGTAAGTAAATATTTGCACTGCTGTACCTGAATTCACCAGACAACTTCTATGAAAGTCAATGTTATTTTATCGATAAGCTGTGAATTTTGAATTCATATTTCAAATATGAAAGTCTGGTAACCACCCCGGAAATGCTTTTGTCACAACAAAATTAGGTCTGCATAAAACATTTTTTGGTCGTGTGGGAGAGAGCTGATCAGGCATAAAAACTAAGTACAAAAGCTCAAGGCTCCCATAGCCCAGCATTCTTCCCTCTCAGCACCACTGTTTAGGAGGCAGATTTTTGTGAGTGGGACTGCTCATCTCTGTTCTGAAAGAGGTTTACCTGTTCACACATGACAAACACGGCAAGCAGGCAAACACACCACGGCTGAACTCACTCCACTGTGCACAAGCAAAATTAAGGAGGGAAATTATGACAATGAGGAAGTCTCTTCCAGCCTCAGATGCAAATATGTTTTGGCCAGCTGTCTTTGCAGTCAAGCAAAAAAAAAATTACTTTAACATTCTTTATATCTGAGGCCTTCTAGATTCTTTGTATCTTCTATCAAACCTTTTATGTTCAGTCATTTTCCTTGCTAGCCTCTTGGGTCAGCCTGATTGATTGGAAAGATGGGCCCTGGTCATTTTTTTACCTCATTTCCACCCTTTGTCTTTCCTGCTTGTCAGCTCTTCCAACTGAGGATTTTTCTCAGACCTCTGAAACTCCATGAGAAAAAACAAAGCTGTTGAACCCATTCCTTGAGATAAAGCTATGGCACCATTATACCATATTTTTCACATTCATGATTGTTTTTCCAAAACAAGTAAAATACTAATGTACTGTAAAATCCCCTTCCTTTTGCCTCTAAGTTATGAAGCGAAAATGTTGCTTCTTTCCAAGCACCTTTTTGTGGGTGTTTTACAGCCATTCATGGAGAGCAGACACAAGTAACAAACCTATCTTGTCTATCAGCTATGACAGTTTAGTAGCAAAGTTTCATGTTGGAGATGGATGACAAAGAAACTCTTGACTCTACCTTTTTATCAGTGTGCCTCCTGCCACCTCTAATATCTTCTCCAGTAATATAAGAATAGATCTTCTGGAAGACCACAAGTGTAGTAAATTATGTAATATTACAGTTTATTTTGTGTGATTTAAGTAGCCAGTTTTAAAAATATGTCATAAATAAATGTTGATGAAATCTACTCATGGTTGATCTTAAACTTTCTTGCTACCATGTCATCATAAGCCTTAGGAGTAAATAGAAGTAATAACCTTAACAATGTCACTCGAATTAGAAATTCATAAAACCTCTCAAACATATTTTCAGTGATTTTATGTCAGTTTATGTAAGTTTCATAAGAATAAAAATCCCTGCTTTAATATACACACTTTTCATTAAAGGTCGGTTTTGTATTTTTTTTTCAAATGAATAGCAAATATACAAGAGAGTAAGTTGAAATCTAAGGAAATACCATCAACCCCTGGCATCAGTGCATGCTGTGAGGATGAGCAGAACAAGAGCAGCCCTGCCGAGAAGGACTTGGGGGTGCTGGTGGCTGAGAGGCTGGACATGACCCAGCCATGTGCACTCACAAATCAGAAAGACAGTTTTCTCTTGGTCTGCATCAAAGGGAAAGGACCTGGGGGTCCTGACTGACAGCAAGTTGAATATGAGTCAGCAGTGCTCTGGTACCCAGTAGGGCCAACCATGTCCTGGGGAGCATCACAAGAAACATCACCAGCCAGTCAAGGGCATATTCTGGGATTCTGTGATTAGCCGTGACAAAAATTATTGTATTCCAAGCAGCTGTTAATCAAAAGAACCGAATATTAAAGTCAATCTATCTTCTATAAGTTGGTTGTCATTTAAGTTGGAGCATTCAACAGTTCCAGGATCCTTAACAAAATTTTTGGATAGAGGACGTTATTATTGATCATTAATGTTGACTGGCATTACAATGGCACTGGCAATTACAATTGACTGGCATTACTGGCACTGTTGCCTGAGTTCATGGGTTCCGTGTCTCCAAGGGTGGTCAGAATCCACTTGCTCACTACTGCCTTTATTTCTGCTGAAGGCAGAGGCATCGCTGGACCAGAGGCATCTTCTAAGGGGGTAGTGTGTGTGTGTGTGCGGTAGTGTGGGTATGTGGTGGTTTTGCAGGTACCTCTCCCCTTCCTTGGAATGAGCTATTTTTGAAGAAGTAGTTTTCTTCCCACACAAAAACTACCCCAAATGTCAAAAAATTTCCACATCAGTTGACTGTAATAGCTATCTATTGAAGAAATGTCATGTAAGTTTCTTGTCTTTGTTTAATATCATACTACATATGTGTCACTGCTTTGGATGTGTGCTATGCATTATAGTCTTGGACTAAGCTCAAGACCTATAGCTCTGACTGGTTTGGGAACCTGTTTTATTCATATCTTCTCAGAAGTGCTCCTCTGCTGAGAGTTAAATTTTCAAAAGACTTTGAAACCGTGTATCTCCAAGCTCTCTGTCAGTGGAAAGTTGGCAACTAATTAACTTAAATGTCTTTAAAATACCACTTTGTTCTCAAAAGTGCAATCAATGGTGGTCAGAAGCTAAAACTGCACTTTTCCAGCATAATGGTGAAATTACCCTTTCTTATTTAAGTAGAATCAGTATTTTGCCCTTTGTGTTCCTTTAGGCAAGGAATTTGCCAGGAAAACAAAACAAAACAAAAAACAAACACAACCCACCAAACCAAAACAAGTTAAAACACAGAGTCACAGGTCTACGTTTCTGGTTTATGTCTCTTCCTTCCTCAGTATTGACAACATATTAAGTTACCTTCCATATCCATTAGAATACAAGTTAAATAGTAGGAATACATTTGGGTTTGTTTCCCTTAACCTTGGTTGCTATCTCTTGTGAATCTGGTAACATAGAGCTCCTCATTTGGGGTTCCTGATCTGCAATAAAACAGCTGTAACTGAGTTCTTCATGCACTCTTTATTCATTAACCTTTAAGTAGTTAACACTGTGGATTGGTTCAACATATAGGTGAAGAAGTTCTCACTACTTATTTTCTTACATAGTATCATTTTACCAATACTGACCTCTACAATGAATAAAACATACATAAGATTTCTTTGCCAGTCCCGTGCTAATACACTGGGGAGCAAATAAAAACTTACAGAATCGGATTACAGCTACCACAATACAGAATTCTGTATTATAAATGTAAAATTTTGATGGCATAAATAAAATACCAGAGCAACTTTTTCACCTGTGAAATTATGGTATGTCATGACCACAACTGTTTCGTCACCTGAGCGGTGCATAATTTATGTTAATAAAACATTTGAATATTATGAAGAAGGTAGGTAGCAGGTTCAAAATCATGGAATCATAGAATAGTTTGGGTTGGGAGGGACCTTTAACAGTCATCTAGTCCAACACTCACTGCAGTAAGCAAGGACATCTTCAACTAGATCAGGTTGCTCTGAACCCTGTCCAACCTGATATTTCCAGGGATAGGACATCCACTACCATCTGGGCAACCTGTCCCAGTGTGTCACCACCCTCACTGTAAAAAATTTTTTCCTTATATCTAGTCTAAATCTCTTTCAGCTTAACAGTATTGGGCTCTGCCCTGTTGCAACAGACCCTACTAAAAATCCCCATCTTTCTGGTAAGCCTGCTTTAGGTTTTGAAAGGCAGCAATAAGGTCTTCTCAGAGCTTTCTCTTCTCCAGACTGAACAACTCCAGTTCTCTCATAGGAGAAGAATTCCACCCTCTGATTGTTTTTGTGATCCTCTGCTGAACTCATGTGTCTTTCCTATGCAACAAAGGGAAATGTTTTCTGGAAGAATATATAGCTGTGAAAATCTTTGCCCTTATATGTTGTAGATGCTGACAGTTTGTTTGCATCCAAACCAGTTGTGCTAGTTGATGTGGAAAAAGTCTGTTTAATGGATGTGCACCATCTTAGCATCAAGAGGTCCCTAAGATTCATTTCAGTGGAATCAGGGGTGATGCAACAGGAGTGCATCCTGCTTACTCTCCTCTTAGACTCTTTACATTCTTGCCTAGACATGTACCATTGGCTCCTGCAGCAGACAGGGTCCAGGCCTTGGCAGAGCATCGGTCTAACTCATGAACCTGTTCTTATATTCCTATTTAACTGTAAGAAAGCTGATTGAGAGGGTTTTTTTCTGACTTTTCCTAGACCCAAAAGGAAAAAAAAATGTTTTAAAAGGTTTGGGAGCTTTTCTAACAAGAAAATATATTATGTACTGCAGAAGATTTCTTTGTGACATAAAGATATTCCTAATGTAACTTTCTGTAGTAACTCCTTCCTTCCTTCCGGCTCCAGTGCAGTGCACAGCTGACAGAGTTGCAGCGCTTCATTGGATATTTTCAGGTTCTTTCATGTTCTAGTTACTGTTAAGAGATTTAAAAACACACACACACAAGAACAACAAAAAACCTAAATCAGAAGCAGTTTGATATCCCCAGTACAAACTAAAACCCAAAAAAAAGCCTCAGCCACCTGTGAAATGCCTTTGAATGTAGCAGCTGTGCTCAGAGGATGAGATAGCATTCACACTGCCTTCCTCATGTCTTAAGTACACATATGGATGCATCACATGGGTGTATAGATCATTTCTGTATTTCCTCTCCATCTGAACAGTTCAGTCAGACACAGGAAAAACCCTCCCATTTTCCCTTCCTGAGATGGCCATCACTGAAGCGACTTTCACAGAACTCAGTGAATTATCAATTAGAAAAGCAGGATCAGATGCTTCACTGATAAAAGCAGTGAAGCTCTGCTGCTTTCAGCTGCTGAAGAGGAGTGGCAAGCATGCCTGTGGATACAACAGTATACTTGCCTAATAGGTAGATTGCAACAAACAGGAAAATAACAAGGATGCAGTAACAATATGAACGTGTAATAAAAAGGGATGAGAACATCAGCAACATAGACGTGCAATGAAATCTCTTCTCATTCCATTTTTCTTCCGTGTCAATAGGATTTCTTGTATTGGTAGTCATTGGCATTTGAATTAGCTTAGCGTGAAAGAAACCTTCAGCTTGAAACCATTCACAGTAAGGTAAAGTAAAAAATTCACATTCAGTTACATGAATTAAAGGTGCCACATGGAACTGGTCAATGTGAAGGTATCACAGCTGTCCCTTCCAGACAAAGTTCACGTCCATAGTTCTGCAGAAACACTAAGACTAATCCAAGCTATGTGTGTCTATCATAACCTATTAGTCAGATATCTCAAAACAGCTAAATATTCCCAGTGATGCCATTATATTGATAGGTTATTCTCATTAACCCACCCCTACACACTCAGCCTTTTGGATGCCTAGTACAGCACCAGCACATGGTGCTGTCCCACATGGACATTAGCCCTAACAAGGTCTACTGAGAGCTTTTCTCCAGGGTGCTTTGACAGGTGTGGCTAAAGAAAGACTTTGAACTGCTCACAAACATAATTTATCAAGCAGGGAAAGTAAATAGTGAACAGAAATTTATTTCTAGGCTTTTGAATGGGCACAGTCTCTGTGCTTCTTAATATAACTCCTAAAAATGTTAGCAGTCAGACAGTGTAATAAATCTTCTGTGTTTTTAGACAAGCAACTTGCCTGAGAAAGATTAAACTCTTGTGCTAACAACAGGAGGTGTTGAAATCATATGTAAAACATTGTACAATCTTTTTAGTTTTACAAGTTCAAAAAATAATTTCTGAATAAACACTATGGTGCCAACCTCACTAAGTTATGTAGAGCTTTCCATAAGTGTCAATTAGAGTATTTTGAGAGCACACCTTTCAAGTTAGCCATTTTTCTTAATCAGTTTTCAGACAGCTGCAAGTAACTCTAACCTATGTAAAAAAAATAATTCTAAAAAGAGCGGAATTTTCTTTCACTCCTGTTCAAAATCGGTTTATTTCCAATGAGTTCAGATTTGTTAGTTTTAAAGGCAGTGATAATGAGATTATAAACAGAACCACGATTTTTTCATTCATTTAATAATTTGAAGTGAAGGAAAGCTTCACCATTTCCACATCAATATGAAAGACAAACCATGTAATGCTGAAGGAAGGGAGGGGTAAGAGATTGGTTTTCTCTTGAAAAATGATTAAGATATGTCCAGATGACAATTTGAAAATCCAGTGAAAAATTTTCATGGCAAGGATTCAAAGAATGACTAGCAGAACAATCTCATAGAATATGTGTAAACAAACAACAAACAAACAAAGAAATGAACAAAAAAAAACCAACTAAAAAAAAAAAAGTGAGCAGGTCTTGGGTATGAAGGACTGCAGTGCTGTCTTCAGGCATTCCATGTCCAATAGCAGTTCTCAAGGGAGAAAAAGGCACTATGATTTTCAATCTTTTTTAATAAGGTTCCTGCTATTCCATTTTAGAGATAAGTCCAGAGCCCTTAAGCTGACAGTTCAAGCTGCAAAGCAGCAATGATTAAATTATTAAACTTGTTTTAAGCGTCCAGAGTTCTGAGATGGTGTCAAAGCCTGCTTCCAGTTGCACTTGTGGAACTACAAGAATTACAGAAAAATCGTAACTTATATCAATTGCTGCTGATGTTAGTTCACAGTTGCAAGCTAATTGCTCATAGTTAATAAAGATCAAGCAGCGCTTGACCTTTGGAAATTAGGAGTCTTTTGTAGACTTTCTGCTGCAAGATATGAGCTTTGGTCTGAGTCATAGTTGTTCGACTAATTAAATACAGACTTCACAGATTTCTTACTTGCAGTAGTGAGAGTGTATCAATTCTGACAATTCCATATCAATTCTGGCAAAGAATATGGAGAAAGGGAAAGAAATTTTAGTTAGTGATATTCCCTGGTGTGCCAGGGACAATTCAGCTCTTCTACCATGTTGAATTGATATCTATCCACGTTACTCAACTCTTCTACCATGTTAAATGGTATCTATTCTTATATGCAGTCTTTACTATCTATAGCTTATACTTTTCTGTTCAAAGCCACAAAAATTTGGGAGATTTTAAGAGCAAATGGCACAATTTCCTTGAGGATAAAAAAAATGAATGGCAGCACTGGAGACACACTGTCAGGGTATCATATTTTAACAAATATGCATCAGCCAGCATGCAGAAACTGACTGCCTATGTTTTCAGAGACAGTGGCAAGAGTAAAGCACGTCAGTTTTAATTTCTTTTACTGAGGTTTTGCCTAACTCTTCCCCATATGCATAGGAACACATCTGCAGTTTTAGATTTCCAGTTGCAAGAAATTTCCAGTTGCAAATCGCATATTAGTTCCTTTGGGCCAAATTTTGGAGCAGTGGTTCAGGAGTATTTTGGAATTCTTAGCTCTCTCAACAAGAAGTGAGTTCAGAAAATCTGTACCCCATTTTAGCTGCTATGCTGGGTATTTCAGATGGCCAAGGTCTTCCATATACCCAATCCTTTATATTTTGCTTAAAGAAGATACAAACAGATAGTGGGTTACTTCTAACAGAGTCAGTAGCCTGAAGCTGTGATAGTCTAAAATAACCCTGTGGAAGCCTATGACACTGTCATAGAAATGTCTCCACCTTTCTCCTTCTGAATCAGGAATACTTACTTCTTTTCACAGGTATTTCTTAAAACATTCATAGAACAAAAGTTTCAGAATATTGTAGCTGCACTGCTGGTATGAGCTGATCATTCATTACCATCTTTGTTTTTCAAGGTCAGATAAAGTTTAGCTAGAAATTTACATCAGATCAAAAACTTGATTCTTAGTAGTAAGATTTTTAAAGGCTTTTCTAACTTTCAGCAGTGACATACTATATGCTGCAGGCTCACTATGGCTCCTCAGCAGGTCATATATTTCCTTTATGCTCAGCTGAGTGTAGCTAAGATCAATTTTTAAATCACATTGCTATATTATCCATCTTTACTGTTGCAGACAAAGTGGTTAATTGTTTGCTATTTTAGAGGTCCTTGAGTTACAAAACTAAATAGTTTTCCCAAAATTCTGTTGTCTCAAAGTGACCAGTTTGCTACTTTGCAAATTTGTGTATTTGTGTATATCATTTCCACAAAGAAGGACATATGCACAACCATCAAGATATATATATACACATACTTAAACCCAAGTAATAAATATTTTTTTTCATGCAGGTGTTTTTCTTCAAAAGTAAGGAAGAATTTGTTAATTTCTACTAACAGCTATGAAATGAAAATAACCATGAAAGAAAGATTTCTGTTTCCATTAACCAGACAAAATGTGTATTAGATACAATGAAGCTTCTTTGCATGAATATAAAGAACATTAATAATTCAGCAAAACCAATGAATTTCCTTTCTTCCACTACACACAAAAGGTAATCTAAAAACCTGATCTAACTCTTAGGGATACATCTTCTGTAGGATTATGTTTTGTATCTGCCCAAACAGATTTGTTCTTATGTATTCTTTTCTATGAAATGACTCAATTTTTTATCAAGTATTGTTGCCCAGCAAGATCACTACTCTTTCTGTTTGTGAGAAATGCACACTGTCACACACCAACCTTTCTGGAGTGAAATTTTTGCTTTTTCTCCACAGACTGATATTGTCACCTTCTGGAGAGGTTTCCACTTTGGAGATAACTCTCTGGCACAGTCCTGGTCGCCAGGAGGAACCATGGCCAATTACAGCCCACCAGCAGCAGGAAATATGACGTCTGGATGCCATCCAGATCTTCTGTCAAATAACTGTGGCAGGCAGAAAAGGTCTCTGCTGGTCTCTGCTGTTTTCATCACTTTCCCTGTTGGCTTGTGATGGAAGCAATACACCAACAACATCTCCTTTTTACTCTCCAGTCTATCTTCAGAGTTTGAAGAGCCACTTTAGTCCTTCAAATGGCTTGTGATGGCCTATAAGGCATTTGATACAAACCTCAAACCCACTGCTCTGGCCATATCACATGATGTTTAATATGATTTGTCTCACTCTAGTGGTTTTTACAGTATATTAGGCAAAATATTTTTGCTGATACTTAACCAGATGTAAGTTGTTTATAGAAATTATTTGATGAATTTGGACACTTTCATCAAATCAGTCAATCTGTAATTCTGTATTTGATTGGCTTTGTAAGGTGTCATGGTTAAATACACTTCAGCCTAATACCTAGTGAGAATTTACACGTACTGACTGGAAATTGTTCAATTAAATCTTCTCAGATCATACATATATACAATATGGTGTTGTTTCAGACACATCGGGAACTATGGATCAGATATCAGAAAAAGATTCTTCACCCAGAGGGTGGTTGGGCACTGGAACAGGCTTCCCAGGAAAGTGGCCACAGCACCAAGCCTGACAGAGCATTTGGGCAATACTCTCAGGCACATGGTGTGACTCTTTGGGATGGTTCTGTGCAGTGCCAGGAGCTGGACTCAATGATCCGTGTGGGTCCCTTCCAACTCAGCATATTCTGTAATTCTGTGGTTATGCAATTTACAAAGAAAGCACAAATGACAAGTAATGCTGGAAAAAAAAGAAAATCACTCAAGAACATAACCACTTAGCAAGGCCCTCTGCCTTGGAGCCTGCTGCAACAGATCCAAGGACTGTCGTAATATCACTGATATCCTATAATAAAACCATGATATTTGGGTTAAAAAAACCAAACACAAAGCAAAGGCTGCAGCCACAATGTGCTATTCAAACAAGAGAGAGGAATATAGATGCTCGTCACTACCAAAATTTGTCTTTCCTGCAACAGGAGGATTATGTTACATGAAATTCTCAAATCATGCAGAGAAGATGGCTCCTCTAACCTGAGGATGGACTTCTTCCTGGTCTAAAAATCTGTTTTTATTTTTTTCCATAAACATGAGTTTTTGAATAAATCACATAAGTCTGAGATTTGTAATATCATTTAATTAATTTGTCACTTGATATGATCTATTTTCAATCTCCAGAGGATGTGATAGGAAAAGGGAAAAAAAGTGTCTGTATTTTCCTCCTATCAAAGACAAAATATCTGTTGATGTTACCCCAATGGGTACCCATTAAAGCAACCCTTTGCAACTGGACAGAGGAGAGGAAAAAACCAGTAAAGGATTTATGAGTAGAGATAAGAGCTGGGAGAGGTCACTTGCTGATCACCATCAGTGGGGACATTAAATGAATTTATTACTAACAGGATCAGAACCAAAGAGTGAGAAGTAAAATAACTTTAAAAACACCTTTCCCCCACCCCTCCTTTCTTCCATGTTCTCCTTCCTTCCCCCAGTAGTGCAGGGGATGGGGGTTGTAGCAATTGACCAACAATATGTAAAGTGGAAGAAGTCCTTCCAAGAGTGGACTTCTGAAGCTGATAAAGGAATTAGCAGACCTGTTGTACAAACTGACTGTAACACTGTATAAGTAAGTGCTGTAAAATCCCTCGATACCTGAGACGCTGTTTCCCAAAATCCCTTTGGACCACTTCTATATATATTT
>VYXB01001737.1:0-19263 GCA_013397135.1 Pachyramphus minor | reverse complement strand
CCCCTCTCCTCTCCTCTCCTCTCCTCTCCTCTCCCCTTCCTTCCTAAAATATTACAGACAAAATGAAAACTTCTTCACAATCTGATGATTTTAAATCTTGTTTTATTTAGTGTTAGACCTTTTAAATGTGAGATCCAGTTGTAAGTACCAAGACAGTCTATGGATTTGGGGGCACAATTTGCATTAAAATAAATATAATTCTTCCAAATCTCAGTAAAATTTATTTATTAGCTTTAATTTCTTTTTAATATTACTTATTCCACATTTTTAACTAAAGAGATCAACTTGCTTACTTGATATTGTTCATTTTATTAGATAGAACATATTTTGCTGAAATGCCAATCCCGTTTTCTCTCTCAACTTCTGTTATCTCTGAATTTATAAAGTTCTATTTCAGCTTCTGTTTGCTAGATTGTAATTATTTTATTTGGGGATTCACTGTTTGGTCCCAAAGGCAAGAAATTAATTTCTGGAGATTTCTAAAATTTAAGGACTGTTCTGATGACAGTCAAGTATCACTAAAACTACTGGTCTAGGTGTAAATTGAATGAGTTCATATTGTGCTAGGAATTATTAATAAAAATACTTGGCAGCAGCAGCATATAAATAAAATGAAGTGAAGCACAGCAATAGCAAGTAATAATACAAAGTATGCTCCCATATAAACTAGGCTTCTTGGGATTTTAATCAACCTTTTATATTCCCTAATTAACTAAACTTCACAGTATTTTCATCAATCTTGTGAGTACCATTGCACATCATTTTATCATGAGCACAAATCAGTCACTCAAACACTTCAAGGACTATATACCATTTTGCCTGTAACTTTGGACACCAAGTAAAGCACAAAAGACTCTTCAGCCAGAGATCATAAAGAAGTCTTCCTATCCAGAAATTTCTGAGAAGCAGAGTCCGCAAATTCATCACATTGACAGGGTAAATTTAAAGTAATTTCGTTCTTTACTAAGAGAGTATTATTTTTGAAGACCAGTATTCAAAAGAAAAATTCTGATTCAAAATGGCATGCCACTTCTTATCAGTTCTTAGCCTTTTTATGTTTCCATTTAAAATTTCAGAGTTTGGTAGCTGAAAACTTCACAATAAAATAACTTTGTTTTCCTCTACTGCCTGCTTGTGCATTTTATACAATTTCATAGAACTGCTTTCAGTGTTTCTCCTTTCCAGTGAACTCTCAGCTTTTATTACCGATCTCAAATTTCTTTAGCAGATCCACAGGGAAAAATAACCACTTAGGAGTACAGGAAAGTATTATATATTTTGGGTTTTTTTTTCTATAGATGATGTCAATCTCTTTTGCATCATCCATTAGTGCTGTAACACTGTCACAGAGGGCCACCAAACTCATCAGGCACGATTTGCCCCTACTTGAAGCCATGTTGTCTGTCACCAAGCACACCTCTGTTTTTCATGTGTCTCAGCACAATTTCCAGGAGGATCTGCTCCAGGATCTTGCCAGGCACAGAGGTGAGGCTGACCAGTCAGTAGTTCCCCAGGCCTTCAATTTTACCCTGTCTAAAAGTGGAGGTTGTGTTTCTACTTTCCCAGTGAGTGAGAACTACAACAAACTGCCTTCTTTCAGCATTCTTTTATATGTGTACTGGGGATTTGAAGCACTGGACTTCCAGTAGTAGACACTTAGGTTGTATGGAGCCCTAAACTTTGTTGTGTGTGTCAAACTGCCAGGCATTAATTCATAGTGTATATCTTCACATTTGTCTTCTAGCTAACTAAAAAAATCAGATGCATTTTTTTGCAAATATAGTGAGATAGTATATATATATATATATTTACTTTTCCTTATGTATTGTATTGCTGTATAGTATCCAAAGCACCATATCACACAAACCTTTTCTCCACCTCACGTACTCTACAACAGTTTGACTATGAATATCTTTCCAAGTAATCTGAATAGTCCATTCCAAACATGCAATCACTAACGATTTTAGATGTGGCACTTAGAGAAATGCTTTAGTGGTTGAGTTGGCAGTGTTAGGTTCTCAGTTGGACTCAAAGTTCTTCAGGGTTTTTTAAACCTAAATGGTTTTATGATTCTATGATATCTTCAAATTTTGTTACTATTAAAGAGTAGTAAAATAATGTTATACTCCAAAAAGAGTTTGAGCTTAAATATCTGTTGTACTGTTCTCTTTATTGCAGCAATAAATGATCTCCTAGCAGATACTTTTGTCAGACTGGAAAAGATGGATACTGCACAAAGCAACTAGAACCCATGATAGCTCCTTCTTGGAAGAGGTCATTAGCTGCAAGCAGCTATTCTGATTAAAATCTGACAACATGTAAGTCTTAACATGTAAGTGGAGCAAGACTATTCTGACTGAGTTTTGACAGAGATATTTTAAATTCCCAGAAATTATTTACTCAGAAGACAAGCAATTTAATCAGTAATTTAAAACATGCTTGAGACTTTATGAAACAAATTCTGTGTGCTGCATACCCAGACAGGAAGTGAAATTTAATTATTTCTCCTTGAGGCTTGAGTTCAAAGATGATGCAGCTGTAGCAAACTGTAGAAGTATTAACTATTATATACCATACAGTTTATATACAGTTTATTCAGGTACAGAGATGACTATTCAGGATTCCGAAGCTAAATAATGAATGTGCCACAAGTAAAAAATATGTGATCCATGTAGCTTAAAATGTTCCATGTTAATTAGAATTCACTAGTGGCCAATACGCATATTTCCTGGTGGAAATTGTTTTGTGGTGCACTAGGAGAAAGGTGATTCATTTCAACAATGTGGTAAAGTCTGCAATGAAAAAAATTTATTTAAACGTTAGCAAATATCTGAAAAAACCTTACTGCAAGTCGTATGTCTAGGCAAGTTTGTCTGGGAATCCCTTAGTTTAAGGGAGATCACATTATTCATTCTTGAGTGCCTAGAACATCTATTTTATTTATCTATTCATTTCAGCTGAACTGTAGGTCTAGGCATAAATCCTGGACTCCTAAAGAGAATGATCTGAACATGAGAGACTTCTGTCTAGTACCAAGGGCCTTGGTACCAAAGAACTGGGAGGTGTTTAGTGCTACAATTTTTTTTTTTTTTCAATTTTTTTTGATGGAGGAGGGCAGTACCTGCTGGTCAAGATATCAGTATCCATTGGAGTAAAGAGATAGAATCTATTTTAAAGAGTAAATGGTGGACAGATGGGAAAGAATATTATGGTGATGTGGATGATGTGTGTGCATATATATATATATTTATAATTTAATGATATTAAAAATATATAGAGTTTGCCGAAGAAGTTGCCTATAATGTGGACAAGGAAATCTGCCACATATGTTCTGCCTAGGTTTAGGCCAAAAACCAGTCAGTCACTACACATAAAAAAATATTTCATAGTCCTAGAAGGAAAAGAAAAGAAGGGGGAATGGAAATGGAAATGGAAATGGAAATTAAGTGGGTACGAAACAACTCATCCTCATGCCACTGTATGGGTACATGACGTTTCTGAATCCTGAAGAGTGAGCAAGAAAGACAGAAAGGATATAATAGAAAAGATATAAAGAAAAGTGGTAAAGATAGTCAAAGACATAACATGGTCTCTTACAAGGTCTAGACAAAATGAAAAACACAATGAGGAACTTCCTTATCGACTGGAAGATAAGCATAGAAGAAAGAAGAAAGACGAAATAAGAAATAACATCTCCTGAGAAATAAAGCTAGTATTAGATCTCTTACTTAATTTTCCAATCAGAGAGAGCATTTCCATTCTATTTTAGAAAGACAACAGCATTTCACACTGGTAATTTCATTCCCCACAAGGGAAAACTATAGTACACATGAACTAGCACACAGAAGTACTTACATGAGTGCCTGAAGAATCCAAACCTAAAAAAAAAAAAAAAGCAAATAAAGCGATATTTGTAATGTATGGCTTGGGAAAAGGAGAGTACAGCATGGGATTTTCTGCAGAGGATCAGCATTTAGTTTGCTTGTCTGTGACGTTTCTCAAAGTCTGCGCAAAACTAGAGCTTGTGTCAGGCTGCATAAATCAACTCCGGAAAAGCCTAAGTGGTGTGACAATCACTAGGTTTAAGATACAGAACAAAGTGTGTCAGCTTTTTTCTGATACTTCTTAATGACTATAAGTGGAATTTTGACTTTCTTTTCTTTCAAGCACTTTTCCTATGCCCCATCCCTTTTCCCCACCCTTAACACTTCCTGTGATAAATCACCTTCTGTCACTGATCTCCTTAAAGCACCTCAGAGGGAAAGATTCCTCTCAAGGTTGTGTAGCTAGACCCTACAAATCTTAGCCTCATCAAAGTGTTCTGCATCTCACCAGCAGAAAGTCCCTGGGGTAGCCTGTAAAGTGACTTGCTCTTCTACAAGTAACAGGTGACAAGCAGCAGCTAACCTTCATAAATTAATTCAGACTGTCTTCACCAACTCTTCTTTCTGAGTTTGGAGATGGTGAGTATTTTTAACAGAGTTGGGGGAAAAAAAAGAATCATAAGCTTAAAATTAGTGTAATCTTGAAGTTTAAGCCTTTTAATCAAATCAAAAACTGTAGGATGAAAGAGGCAGAAGTAGAGAGAGTGAAACAGTTAAATAAGCATACACATAAGATCAGTTATTTCATAAGGCCAGTCCCCTACCACAGGTCAAGACTGCAGCACTTAGAAGCAGACATGATATGATGCATCATACACTGATGTTACTGATCAGTAAAAAACCCACTCAGAAATATAACACAGTAATGAGCACAGCCTTACCAACTGGTAAAAACTGTCACTGACTCAGGATATTTTTCTGACTAGTGTGAGGCACGCTTTTTTCCAGATAATTTCTTCACTGACAGTTTGATCTTGTACTACAGCAGATTGTCTGCAGTGTGCATCTGCTAAAGCATTTCAACATAGGAGACATGTAATGTTTGCCAGCTCAGATGCATCATCGTGTACAAGCTCAAGAGGCTGAAGAAAATGTGTCTTTTGCTCTCTAAGGCTTAGATGGCTTTTTACAACTCCCCCCTGGTGAAGCTCTGTACGTTAACTTTAGGATGGATGACACAGGTGCTATTTGGAAGCCTAAGTTTATCTGATCTGGAGTCAGAAATTAATAATTTTAAGGTTTCATATGGCCAATGTTGTAACTGTTGAGGCTACTGACTGAACTCAACTTTTCTTCTCTAAATTCTACTTCTTTTTACTGTTTCACTGATATATAGCAGGCCAACACCAGAAGAGATTCATAGCTGGAGCTTTCTTCTAATTAGCATAGGACACATTTTAAATGTATATCCTTTGCCATGCAGTAGACTTCATAGATCATAGAATCACAGAATCAAAGAATGGTTTGGACCAGAAAGGACCTTAAAGATATTCTAGTTCCAACCCCTCTGTTGTGGGCACACACCTTTCACTAGACTAGGCAGCTCAGAGCTCCATCCATCTTGGCCTTAACTGAAATTTTCCAGCATTCAGCACCGGAATAAAGTAACTGATCAGAGTCCAAGTCTTGAGTGCTGTATGCACAGGTGTATTCCTCTTTACTTATTTTCTAGGTCAATTAACACATTTCCCCCTTACTTTTTATTTGGATCCATTCCTTTTTAAGAGTTCTTATAGAGTACTAATTATGTTCTTTGAAATCACAACCTGAAATATTTTTGCTATATCTCCATGTATAGCCTCTCAAATAAATGCTGCTCTTACAGCCAGGTGCATCTTTTGTGATCTCATTTATATTCCAAAGAAATGAGTTTTGAGCTTGATCAAGCATACTTTTGAAAAAAAGCGCAAATATTTGAAGGAAAGAGGAAAACGAGAGAAAGAGCGGGGTGGGGGTGGGGAAGAGAGAAAAAGGGAAAAAAAGGGGAATTTTTTAATATATTTTCAAATGAAAATGTTCCGGGTCTTCTTTAAACAAATAAACAAACAAACACTGCAACAAAAACCCAACAAAACAAAACAAACTTTGCTTTTGAATGTTCTGAAATACACTTTCTGTATTTTAGAAAGTAAATAATCTCCTAAATAAAAGTATTTGTCTTTCAGTCAAATTAATTTCTTAGTGGATCAGAAAATATATATTTTTATTTCATTTAACTAAGGGAAATGTAACTTGAGAAGGAATAAAAAGTAATTCTTCAGGCAGAGCAGAGAAGGGGAAACAGCTATTTTGACTTGTTTGGCTGCTAGTCTTTTAGAAAAACTCTTCTTCTGTATTCAATCTTATTTCTCTATGGTGTAGATAGCATATTTACAAAGCAGTCTGAATTTTTTCTTCCTTTCAATTAACCACTGTGCCATAGAAGTTTCCAGTAATCTTTTTTCACATTCTTGTTTGATCTTCATCTCACTCCCCACTGATTTGATCTTTTCGCTTTGTCACTTTTGCAGAATTGCTTTCTGCAGCATGTCTCCTTTTGGTAGGCATGAATCTGCAAAATCAATTTCTCTCACTTTTCTGGTCACTTTTTTGTAGTAGCATCTCTGCCTTCCCTTTGATCTTGTTCTGGGATGAAAGGTCTGTTCCTTCTGAAGTCCTGGGGCCTGAGACGGCCAGAGAGCTTCTTTTCACCAGCGACATGAATCCTTTTTAGAACCCTTGTAGTTTCCTGAATGACAACTCTCCAGAGATATCTGCTTATTTATATCTGTCACTGAATGTGTGTTTTCCTCCTGCATCGGAGTGAGTAGAGGGGCTCTGCTCTTGTCACAAGGAGAGCCTTCAAGATGTAGGGGCAGCAACATGATGGGAGGCTTCAAAGGGAGCTTCCTATAGATGCAGGATTTCACTCATAAAGTTTTAGAGCAATACAGGGTCATGAGTTACAGCAAGCCATATGAGCATACACAATATTGTGTGAAACTTACACTACTGAGTTTTATGCAATGATCTGCCGCTATCACTTTTTTCCAAGTGAACCAGCATCAAGAGCTCAAGTCTCAAGTCTGATGGATTATGCCATACGCTAAATCTCAGACAAAATCAAAGAAGTTTAATATAAAGATCCTTTGGTACAGCACACGAGGAAAACATTGTTAAGAAGGAATTATGTGATGAGGTCTGAGGTATCGCAGTGGCAACTTGTGTGTTACTTGTGCAGGAATGGAACATACGTCATAGCTTTTGGGACGAAGATACATTGGGGCAGTAACTATACAAACGTGAAGTAAAACAGGATGGGCAAACATATTCCATTTACAAGAGCAAATCAAAGAGAGTGACCTTATGAAAACACAAAAAACCCCATGGTATTTTAAACAGAAATAATAACACTGGAAAAATATTGTGGTAAAGCACTGATATGATTAAAAATTCCTACAATTCCTACAGTGAACAAAAGCATTGTTGATCTTAGTTAGTGATTAAAAAAACTTCATAGAAAATATTTTTCTGATCAAAAGTCTGGCAAATTGTATCTGACAACACTGGTTTTTTGCCTTCTATTTTTACACCTAATCTCTCCTTGTTCTTTCACTTATGCAAGGAGCAACATTGGAACTTTCTGCTCTGCAGAACGCTGGGTTTTTAAAAGTGCACTCCATGCACCATTTTAATTTCTGATACTGGATTTAGCATTAGAATTGTGCTTTGCAGGAGTGGGAAAAAACCCATGTTCAGTGGTGATGAAGAACCCCATTACATAGTGAAAATTGCCAAACTTTTCCATTAACAAGTCCGAATAGCATTCTTTCCTTCCTATTTTTCTTTGAGAATGTATAGTTGGATGGGGAACACTTCTGTCTTACCAATTCCAGTATCTCATCTCACTGTGTACATTTAGATCACCAGTAAGATGAAAGCATGATGCATGAAAAAAGGAAAGGAGTGCAGGAGATGGAAGTAGGAAAATCAAGGCTTAAATTCAGTCTGAGCTATTTGTAAATTATTTTCATGGGCATTTCACCATAAAACTCTTACTGACTTAAGGACAAGTATCAGCAGTTATTCAGGTGGTGCAGTACTTTAATTTCATATGTCTTTGATTACCTCACAGCACTATGATATGTCTGTAATAAAAGAAAAATCTTTGATATCCTTATCCACCTGTAAGAGCAATATCATTTCCTACTGCCTTCACACTGCTCAAAAAATAAAACAGTACCTTTTTCATGCTCGTTAAAGCAGTGTTAATTAAGAATGGGTACTGTTTATCAATGTCTCCTGCTGGTTACTACGCACAAGTGATATTATTTCTCTGCAAGATGTCCACCACGCTCAGAGAAATGTTACTTATGTGTAAAATGGCTGACAAAGGCTGTGGCTTCAGAAGTGGCATTTGCTGCCTTGGAGCACATTTTGCAGAATATGCGTGCTGAGAAATCCTTCCTACATTTCCAACTTCCATAATTCTGGGCTAAGCAGGTTTATCTTTCCTTAAAATGAAAAAAATGTGTCACTGACTCAGACATTTTCCTTTGTTCCTTTAAACATTGAATTAAGGTCATGATCTTAAAAAAGGTATTAATAAAGTAACTACATAATAGAGATGAGAGCTTAAATAATACAGTGACTTTATAGTTGGAAATCAGTTTTGCACTCGGCACTAGCAGCCACAGATTCAATGAGTAAAAAAAAAAAGGATATGAAATTTAAAGGAAATCTTCAAAGCATGTAACTTCAATTGTAATATTAAAGGGAAGCAGAGCAGGCAACACTACAGAGAGTAAGAGCTTAGCTCTTCCTTCTTTGTCTTTATGCTCTGCTTGCTCCTGGTGTTAAATAATCCTCAGTATGGAGAATGTAATATATTGGAGTAAAAGAGGTCAGTTTAAACCCCACAACAGATATTATATGAAATTATCTGCTGGGAGTGTGCCACTGTGTACACGGATTTGAAAAGGGATTCGGACAACTATTTAGCTCTCAGCAAAAAGTGTAGCTACTTACATAGGAAGCAACTCTTTGAAAACAGTGACAAAAATCCTGAAATAAGTGTGATGCTGTTCAGACATGTTAGGGAATGGCATAAAGAAATGAAACATGAACAGCAATTAAAACAAAAATCATTAATTAATTGGGTAAGAGACATTTTCTAGCCTCAGACCATCAAACAGACTTCATTTTGTGCCTGTGCTTCAAATTACCTGAGAGACTTATCTCCTAAAGACAGACCTAATCGGAACAAATGGCAAAAGCTCTTGAGGTTTCAAAAGCTGGAATGCAAAGATGACTGGTATTCAAAAGTTAGCTGCTACGAAGTGTACTGCACAAGGCTTTCAAAATATAAATTAACCCATTTACTACATTTTAGATAATTGAAAGTAGCGTGTTTTGCATTGTATAAAATTTCCCATAGTTACTTAAGCCCTGTCCTAATATCTACTAATGGATTAAAAATTACTCACTCTGGGTGTTACTAATGTTTCTGAGAACCACTTTTCTCTTAACTTTTTTGCCTATTGCCCAAACTTGGGCAGAACTCTGAAATAATACACAAGTGCCATAAATAGGATTAGATACGCAGTAGTATCTGCTCTGGACAGATTTCTTAAGGAGACATGTCCAGTCTGCTGCGTGTCACCACCTGAGTCTGAAGTTTGTTCTTATGCTTTTTGAGAAGAAGCAGATTCAAACTAAGTGTAAGTGTAATTGTTTAGCAGAGAATAAAAAAGAGGTGGTTGTAGTTAATTACTTGAAACAGAAAATTTCTTGTCAATGTACTGCTTGGACTATAAAACTGAGGAGACACACTTCTTCTTCTTTAGTATACACAGGAACTAAAAATACATCACTTGCTTGAAAGCACGTAAACAAAAAAAACAAGCCAGTGGTCAGCAGCTGCAACAAAACCCTTCAAGGATTTATAATATAAACTTCTACAATGTATAAAGTTACTTTATTTGCTTTAAAGTTATTCAAATTACCAGTTTCTTATTACCTACAGTAACTTCAAAAATTTGAAGTAGCTTGAAAAGTTACTGTTTGCACATAATTATATGTTGATTCTCTGGTGATTTTTAAAGGCAGCTGATGTTAATGGGCACAAGCAATCAGTGAAAAAACTATTTATGTAAGAGGGCCCTGATCACAGAATCACAGTCATTTATGTTGAAAAGCCTTCCAAGACCACCAAACCCAACCTTTGACCAATCACCATCTTCTCAACTGGACCATGCACTACGTGCCACGTCCAGTCCTTTCTTGAACAGCGCCAGGGATGGTGACTCCACCACTTCCCTGGGCAGCCCATTCCAATGTTTAACAACCCTACATGAAGAAATTCTTCCTGAAGTCCAGCCTGAATCTCTCTTGGTGCAGCTCAAGTCTATGTCCTCTTGTTCTGATGCCAGATGCCTGGGAGAGGAGCTACCTCCACTTTGCTGCAGTCTCCTTTCAAGTAGCTGTAGAGAACCTCCTTTTCTCCAGGCTAAATAACCCCGTCTTCCTCAGCCACTCCTCATACGACTCTGTAGACCCTTCACCAGCTGTGTTACCCTTTTCTGGACATGCTCCAGTACCTCGATGTCCTTCTGGCAGTGAGGGGACAAGACTTGGACACAGGACTTGAGGTGGGGTTTCACCATTGCAAGTACAGGGGGACAACCACCTCCATAGTATTGCTGGACTCACCATTGCTGATACAAACCAGAATGCCATTGGCCTTCTTGGCCACTTGGGCACAGTGCTGGCTCATGCTCAGCTGTTGTCAGCCAGCACTACCAGATCCTTCTCCTCTGGGTAGCTTTCCAGACACTCTTCGCCCAGCTTGTAGTGCTCCCTGGGTTTGTTGTGGCCAAAGATTATGATCTGGCACTTCACCTTGTTGACCTTCATACCATTGGTATGACCACACAAATATCCTACTAGGGCATCCTGCCCTACTTTATATTTAAAACAAAACAAAACAAAACAAAACAGGTAATGAAACAGCATTCTTCAGGATTCTTCTCACAAAGAGGCAATGCAACAGTAGATTCACATTGGACAAACTTTATTACAGTAAATCTATAAAATAATTGTGTATTACAGACTGTGACAGTATAACAGGCAAAATGGACAGTTTTATGACCAACTACACCACAATGCAGGATAATTAGCAAACTAGCATAGGATTGCTTTTTCCTCTTTTGTTGGGGACCAGCAAGGATCAGCTACACTTTCACTGCAACAACCATATGCCTACTCAAAAGAGCAAAAATACAAATCTGAATTGCCAGACAAGCCAAGGAGCCTCTCCAAATTCCAGGCACAAATCCTGGCAAGCAGCCTTCACTTAGTGTTGCAGCACACACAAACACATCAGTTTACTAGGTTTTGCCGCTCAGCTACATATTGCCCAGAGCTGGACAGCACTGCAGACACCAATGCAGCATTCAGAAACACGACATTCAAGTTTCTGTCCTCAATTTAAGCTGTGCAACAACCACTCTACAGCTTAGAAGGCTGACAAGGAGAGAGCCAGGGACTACTGAGGCTTAAAGACACTGGTTTGATTGTTTTCATTTCTTTCCAGACCAGAATTGCGAGACACAAGCAGAAAAAATGGTCACTTTTGAATGCACCAGCTAGCAGGTGATAATGAATGCTAAAACAAAAAAGAATGAAGCTAAAAGATTATGTAAGAAATGTAGGGTAAGAATAGCTGATATACCAGCAGATCTCTGCAATTTGTTCTTAAGCATCCAAAAGTAATCCTAAAGCAGATTGTGCTCTTCAACTTACCAAAAATGCTAATGTATTATAATTAATACATTTTCAAGAATCTGGGCTATCATGTCGAGGAACACAAAGTTATTTGTTAATGATTTTCCCAGCCGGTGTTCTCATACCTTAGACTGATCTCTTTGGATGCACTTCTGCAGTATTCAAGGATCTGATGGATGCACATCCCGTAGGGTCTTCTAGTCTTTGATCTTAGGAGAACAGCAGCAGACAGACTCACTGTTGGCAACTTCTCCCAAATGAGGTCCTCTCACCTGGCCTTTTCACTTCCACCTGAGCCCCTTCACATGCCCAGCTTCTTCTCCATTACCTTGGCCAGCCCCAAACAATGACATAGTGGTACTACCTGGAAAAATATAAAAAGAAACCTTGATCTCTGCCAGACTGTACTTTGGGGCTGTACCACAGAAGATTGAATCCCCCTCCAGAGCAGCAAGGGAGGGAAGGCTACTCTTGGTAACTCCTACCAGAAACTACCACCTCACAATGGCTTTCAAATTGCTGCAGAGCCTCATGACACAATGCCAATTTTGAAAATTTTATGGAGGTTACTTGCAGGCTGAACAGGTAATTTAACACATTTTTTTAAAAAAACTCACAGTCTTTAAGACCATGAAGTTATCACTATAGGAATATTAGTGAGGGAATTATTTACATTGAATTCACTGAAGGTTTCCAGTTGTATGCATTAAGTGAAGCCTGGGGCCTTTCCAGTGAGGATAAAAGGGAATATGGAATGATTACCCTGCCCTGAGTGAGTCAGGCACCCTGTGGAACAGCTTCTGTGCTGTTATGTAAGAAAGTATTGCAAGGTAATGCATATGCATATGCCTAAGGAGGGTGAATGCAAATATCAAGGATAAACTTTATTGTGATAATTCCTCATTTTCTGTACACTAGTGTTGACAGTCATATTGGTCTTGCAGTGTCAGTTTAAGACAAATAAGCACACTTATAGGTTTAAGACTATTGTTTGGAACTCTGAACATGGCAGTAAGTTAAAAAGTACAAAGATTTTATTTTCTTTAGTTAGAAAACTGATTCAGTAAACCATAAGGAAGTAATCTCTCAGTGCAGTTTACCTAATTCAGGTTGGTTTTGTTCTTGCTGTTCTTGATGGTGTTCTTGCTGCTTTTGAGATGGGGAAACTAAAATTTGTGAGAGTTCATATATCTATCTAGTTCTGAAAGGACAACTATAGTTAGGAATAAATGTATCTGTTTCAAATTCAGAGCTTGGGGAACCATTCTTTCTGTAGGTGATGGCTGGATCCCTAGTTTTATTTTTTCTCTAAAGAATGGAATTTTCATTTGTGGGTAACTTTCTTTTTACCACCCAGATTGTATCTTTCCTCATAACACCGAATAATTTTCTTGAGAATATTGACTTAGATTGAATAATTTAACTTGAAATTAATTTTAAAATGCATCAGTTTGCAAGTACTGATCATCTTATTATACTGCTTTGTTTCGTATTTTTTCTAGGGCAACAACTTTCAACCTGAGGTTGAAACTCAACTAGGGTCCTGTTTGCAGCACATACCTGTAGACAGTAAATTTAATTTTAGATAAATAATTATGGCTTCTAATTATTTTTGCAGAATAGTGTACAGGTTTAGGTTAATAGCTCTTGTCACTTCTAAATGAGGGTTGTACTGATACCATGATGTAATCAAATAAATAGGCTTGAAGGTAATACAGTCTTTATGGTCTCCAGAATAGGTACCTTGTTTAAAGAAATAATTCATTCTCTCACTTAATTTTTTTTTCAGACATAGTAACTGAATATATTAAACTTGATATTTAAGATGACTAAATGTGCTTTTAACTTATACAGGCTTAATTTAAGCACAACTCTCAGTCTGCTTCCAGAGTAATTTAAAAATATATTTGCCCAAAGTTTACTGAAATATTGATGAGCTTGAGTGCTCACAAAAATGCTTCACTAAAATGCAGCCCTGTTGGAGGTCCCACTGCTTAGCACTGACACATTCATGGACAATTTATATGAGTAAAAGTGAACAAATGTCATGAAGATATTGAAAAAAAATGGGCTTGGAATTCAACAGTAGCCTAGCGGCTGCATTGGGATGATCCCTGGTATACAACAGTATTTTCAGCTTGCAATGCTTTTCTTTCATTGTTTTATATAA
This sequence comes from Pachyramphus minor, assembly GCA_013397135.1. Lineage (NCBI taxonomy): Eukaryota > Metazoa > Chordata > Aves > Passeriformes > Tyrannidae > Pachyramphus > Pachyramphus minor. The sequence continues at coordinate 5,445 of VYXB01001737.1, read as the reverse complement.
GCTACCAGAAAACATGTAAGGTTTTGTATTTTTGAATATGAGACAGTGGTGTAGCCAGGTGGACAAGAAGGCCAATGGCATCCTGGTCTGGATCATAAAGAATGTTTCCAGCAGGACCAGGGCAGTGACTGTCCCCACATACTTGGCACTGGTGAGGCCTCACCTGGAGTAGTGTGTCCAGTTTTGAGCCACTCAGTCCAAGGAAGACACTGAGATGCTGGACATTGTCCAGAGAAGGGTAGTGAAGCTGATGAAGGGTCTGGAGCACGAGTCCTATGAGGGGCAGCTGAGGGAGCTGGGGTTGTTCAGCCTGGAGAAAAGGAGGTTCAGAGAGGAAGTTACTGCTCTCTAAAACTACCTCAAAGGAGGTTGTAGCCAGGTGCAGGTCATCTCTTCTCCCATCTAACAAGTGATAGGATGAGAGGAAGTTTAAATTGGATATTAGGACGAAATTGTCACTGAAACTGTTGGCAAGCATTGGAACAGGATGTCCAGAGAGGTGGTTGTGTTGCCATCCATGCAAGTATTTAAAAGACATGCAGATGTCTTGGGGGCATGATTTAGTGTTGGATTTGGCAATGTTAGATTAACGGTTGGACTCAATGATCTTGGAGATCTTTTGCAACCTAAATGATCCTATGATTCTATCAATCGCACATTTTCATGTATTGTCTTATTTTCCAGGGCCATTCATAGATTAATACCTTGTCAGAATGGGTATGTGAGAACCATCTCTTGTTGACAGTAAATCTTGTTAAGTCTGTGCCACTGAGTTGATTTTCTTCAGAAGAAGGTATGAGATAATATGAGATGAGTCTTCTATTTGGAACATTGTTATTGCTGAGACAACACACCGGCAACAGCCAGCAATAGCAGCTAGTATAGCAGGTTGTAATTTTGTTTTTTGGAATACTTATATTTATAAATCAATTTATTCTTTAAACTTACTTATATTTCTTCTCAACATCAATTGTGTTCTAATGCAATTTTTTGCCCTATGACTTGTTCCCTGAAAGAAATTATTGTGTGTTGGCGTTTGTTTTCGTGCTGCCTTAGTTTTAAAAGCTGAACTACTGAGTATAAAGACCACACTGCACAATGACTGAAGAAGGGAGCGTAAAAAGGACTATGCATGATAATGAACGCAGGCTGATGGAAAACTGAGCTGCATTCTCACCAGATGAAAAAGGAATAAAATTTTCTTCATACTGAGGCAGCATTTCATTTTTGTTTGCTTCTTGGGATTTCAGATGAGGTTTTCTCTTGCAGGAAACTTGTGACAAAATCAAAGAGAGTGTCCTCTTTAATATTTGTACTGTGGCCTCAAGCTACAAGTCATTGTTTGCATATATAAAACTGAAAAGACAAAAAGAGGATACTGATGATGAAATATCGGCAATTATTTGGCACACAGCGATATGTCCTTGCACCTTTTCTCATTGGTGGGAATGCAAAATTCTTCACTCAAGGCTTTGGCATTCTTTCCCTCTGACTCTTTTTCACTTTCCATGAAACTGCCTCTTCCTCTCCTTTTCCCCTTTTGCTTCTTCCCTTTAGTTGTCACTTGATACTTACTCTTCCTGTTTGGATTTATTACAGTGTCAATATTCAACTGTAAACTAGAAATATGTAGAAAATAATTTGTATTTGCCCTATCCGTGGCCTGCAGAGCTTTTATAATTTGCCTGACTAGTTATTATAGTTAATAATATTACTAGTTAGACCTGCTAATACAGCACAAAAGCAAAAAGAATTGGTAGCAATGAGAAGATTTTGGAGGCAATATTTAAGCAATGATGACCCCTGACTCAAACATTTTCTGGCAGTTAATGACTGGTTGGAAGAGTAAAAGGTCTAAGATAAACCCAGGGGCTCTTAACCCAACCTACCATTAGCTGCCAGGAAATGCCTGACTTAGAGATCACTAATGCTATTATACATCATAAAACATAAAGAAAATCTAATTGCTTTCCTGCATGTTCAAAAGCTAAAACCTGAACATCAAGTTGCCATGAATTGTTCCCCGCACTTGTGTTTTCCCAGGTGTTAATCACCAATGTAGTTATCAAAATAGAAACTAAAAGTAATTCATTTGGAGTTAATAACAAAATGTTATTTTGTGCTGTTTGTTCACCGTTAAGTGTAAGCCTGGGTAAGTCCTTTTTGAACCACGCTAAATCATTATATATATTTAAATTATCACAAACTTGAAGTTTAACCATCAGTTCAGTGGAATCTCAAAAGACAGGCGTTACACCAAATGTAGACTATTTTTTATTTCTTTAGACATCTTTGTGCTAATATAGGAACAGCAAACATTTGGAAAAGAATAAAACTGATCTTTCTAATGCAAGTCTCTAATCAATAGAAGCTGGAAATAAGCATTTATACATCTTCCATTACTGAATTATCTGTGAGCCAGATCAGATCCTATTCTAAAATGAAAAAGAATCTCTCAAAATTTCATGACCTAATGATTAATATGATTCATTTGATGTAGTTTCACATATTTCAGGTGCCTCTGACTTCTCCCCTGTAATGTACCTTATTAGTTTTGTTACATTTTACATTAACCTTTGGATATGGCTCTTCCTTTTCCCAGTGCTCCTGCTTTCTCCACTTACTTCTTCTTGTTTCCTTGTAAACAAATCTTGCCTCTTTTGACAGGCGTCCTGATATGCTCTGAGATTAAGCTTTGTTTTACTATTAATAAAGGGGAATTTTGCAACAAATTATTTCCCAGAGCATCATGTTTGGATGGGAACCACTGCTGGTCAAGCAGAGAGGTGAAACTATCACCTGCAAAATGGAGATCAGATTGAATAAACAAGCAGCCCATTTGGAAAACGTTACTCTCTTCCCTGCTGAATGACTGGGAATTCCAATATTTATGCTATGTTTTGTCTAGAGAATAGGCTGCACAGTGCAGTTATTGCCATACTTTTGCTGTTAAAACAACCACTTCCACCCACCCCAGATCAGCTTCACTGTGAAATTTCTTGTGTCCTCCTTTTCTGAATATTATCCAAAGGTTTTATTTTTGTACAAATACATTTTTACTTCAGCAAGCTCAACATTTGTTCTGGAATAAATGTTTTTTGTGATTTGTATATCCCTGCTGATTTAAAGTCCTAGAGAAAATAGAAAGTTAATAAATCAGAGCAAACTCAGGAGGAGTTATACAACTCCAATAGCACATGCTTAGGGAAATATGGCAAGACTCGATGGAAATGAAGAAGTGACATTATCATGTCTAAGTTCACAGCTATAAAAGACAATGAGACATAGAAAAGTCTAACTATAGATTTTTCTTACTTGGGTCTCCATCCTTATGATGCCCAAAAAGGCACAATAAAACTGTTTAGAGACAGAGTTTTACACCTTTAAATAGCAAAGGTATTTATTGCAACGTTGGGGCAGCACCCAGCTCATACTGGACAAAGAGTCCCAAAGTTCTTAACACAAATCAAAGAATATATACAGTTTCTATGTGTGATTACAACATTTTACATGCATATTCATATAATTGCAACATCTAGTTATAATATTCATAGCAGATGGAGTTAAGGCGGAGTCCAGGGCAGAGTCTTCAATTTGGGGAGATTCTCAAGGGTACTTCCTGTCTTCTTCATTGGAGGAAGAGGAGTAACAGACCCCAACTCATTTCTGAACTTTTCAACTTCCTTCATTTTGCTGCCAACTTTCCTGATTTTCGCTGACTCCAAGGTGTATTTTGCAAGGTTTTGGACCCAAGCCTCCTCTTTCGCTCTTTATCTCTGGGTGTTCTTACTTTATGTGCTTTTATGTAGGTGTGTAAGCATTCCTGTGGTGTATGGTATCACCTTCAGCTAAAAGCAAGGCCTGTTATTCTAACTAAAAGCAAGGCCTGTTGCTTTAAGTTAACTCTTAAGGGTCTTGTAAGGGCCTTGTTTTGCTTCATTTCCCCCCTTTTCTTTGAACTTACGAATTCTTTTCGTCAAGTTCTAGAGAAGGGTTTTGGTAGGTGTGAACCAGTGCCCAGTACTATAATCAGCATTGGGTGTATTAGGTAATAGAATACTTTTGTGGTTGAGGGGGAGTATCCTGTAAAGGTATCCCACCAGTGATGTGGGGTTCGTTCTATTTTTGTTAAGACATTTGTTGTGCTGGTAGAGTCGTGCTCCACTTGAAATGTGTTATGTTTGTCTGGATGTTTGTTTGAATCCTTTTTAGTGAACATGTGGGGTCTGATAGCAATTTCAATTCATTGGATTGTCTTATGGGGTCCAATGCAGGTTAAATTATACGCCCCTTTGGAGCATGGAAAAGGAGTTGTGTTTTTGTCAGTTGTTCTTTCAGGTGACTTGGTAGTGGGGTTTTTTTGGGGGGGTTTAAAGACTAACGTATAAGAGCCACCTTCATCTCTATATTCCCATGTGCATGTTACTGAGACTGGTTGATCTAACAAGCACTTAAATTCACATTGTCACTGTTGTCCTTGTAAGCACGAAGGTGGTCTCAGTTGGCTGTATGTGAGTGATGTGTTTCTTAAAGGCTTTATAGTTAATGTGAATCATTCTGTTACTTGTGTCAATAGGTTAAAAGCTTTGCATCCTACTTGAATCTCGCCTCTTTCTGTTCCTATTAGAGTGCCTGTTTTCTGTACAGCTTCTTTCTAATCTTGTTGTGTATAGGACTGATTGTTGTGTAGTGCATAGATGGCAACAATTGGTTTCTTGTTAATGAGTGACTTGACAACATGTGTTCCAGACCACGGTCATTCTAGGGTAAGGCTTTGTGGTGAGGTTATACTTATCAAAACTCCAAGTATTAGCAGAAGGACCACCAGTCCATGGTAGTAGGTTCCCTCAGGAATCTTCGAGGCTATTTTCTGGAGCTTTATTGACTCAGGAGTAATGGATCTAGGCAGGTCGTTCTTCGATTCAGATTGCAGTGAAGGTGCTAAACAGCACTTGGAAAGGTTCTTCCCACTTTTCTTGCAGAGGTTTTCCTAAAAGATTCTGAACATACACCCAATCGCCAGGGTAAAACGGATGCAATTTACAATCAGGTTGTTTGGGCTGGTGGTCCATTACCACGGTGGCATTTTTATCAAAGTGCTTTCCCACAGCTATTACATAATCATATACATATTGATCACCTATTTGATCTATAGCTTCGCTATTTACAATCTGCACTGCATAAGGTCGACCATACAGGATCTCAAATGGACTCAGTTTTTCTTTTGACTGAGGCTTCACTCTGAGCCTGATTAGAGCAATAGGTAAAGTTTGATACCACTGTAAATTGGTTTTTTGGCATATTTTAGCAATTTGTTGTTTAATAAGGTGATTCATTTTTTTCTACTTGCCCACTAGCTTGGGGTCTGTAAGGTGTGTGCAACTGCCATTTAATTTGTAGTGCTTTACTCATTGCTCTTATGACTTTAGCACAAAAGTGTGAGCC
>VYXB01001736.1:547926-570921 GCA_013397135.1 Pachyramphus minor | reverse complement strand
TTGTGTTTATCTAACTAGTTTCCTAATTCCTTTCACTTCTAATTAGTATGATAATTACCACTACCTCTAGGTCAGTCTGGTTATCCATGCGGTTTGGGATTTTACCTGATAGTATAAGACAAGATTTCCAAGGGCATTTGGTAGCTGTTGCAGAATGTAAGACAAGAGAATGCCAGGTTGCTATTAGTCATCTGGGACATGTGGATTGATTTCTTTGCTATTGAAGGCAACCTTGGGTTTTTTTTGTGATTTTTGCTGTACTGTCTTAAAATGGGTCAGATATTTTTGTCCTCAGTGTGCCTTCTGTTCTTGAGCCTCTCTCAGCTCAAAAGTGGAAGACCTGTATAAATAAAAGTGTACAGTGACCTCTCCATGCTGCCTTACTCCTCTAATAGCATTATCTTGAATATAAACAACTTTTCATCTTCTGATATATTTTCAGGGAATGACAGTTTCTTGCAGTTTTTTTTAGCTAGGTGGAAAAAGCCTCTTCTAGTCTCTGGCCATTTAGGTTTCCGCTTGACTGCTTATCTGATGTTTGCTCCTCAAATACTAAAATTTGCAGTTCTGCTGTTTCTGCTAAATGGTTTATTCTCATTATCCCATTAATTTACTCTTTTATAATATTGTAGATGTAGTTTCAGATAATATACCCATTTCCTATATAACTCAAGGGCTTCTTCTACTGTAGGGGCCTTTCTTCCACTAGAAGAAGTTAATTCTGTCTTATGAAGTCCTCCAAGAGACAAATTGTTTCTCCAGTTCAGTAATCACATTATCTAGTCATCCTGCAGAAATTATGCACAGGTATGGCAGCACACAGAGATTTTTCTATTCTGACATATTTCACAAATATCTGTTATATCACAACCTTTCGACAGCCAGAAATTGCAAATAACATAGATGACCTTGCAAGTGCCCTCTATAGTCCTTGTAAATCTTTAGTTGTAATTTTTTTGTTGTTATATTTCACTAAAATTCTTAGACTTTGCAAAATCTTATATCAGCCCTTTTCCAGTTCAGGTGACATTTCTAGTCTAAATTTTATTTTACATACAGGTGAAGAGTAAATTAAGGAAAGCACAGAGATACTGACAACACAGAAAATAATTAGTTCCCTTGAAATTATACAACTCCCTCCTCTTCTCCAGGCTAAACAACCCCAGCTCCCTCAGCCTCTCCTTGTAGGGCTTGCGTTCAAGTCACTTCACCAGCCTGGTTGCTCTTCTCTGGACCTGCTCCAGCACCTCAATATCCTTCCTGAACTGAGGGCCCAGAACTGGACACAGTACTCCAGGTGTGGCCTCACCAGTGCTGAGTACAGGGGAAGAATCACTTTCCTGCTCCTGCTGGCAACACTGTTCTTGATACAGGCCAGGATGCCACTGGCCTTCTTGGCCACCTGGGCACACTGCTGGCTCATGTTCAGCTTCCTGTCAATCCAAACTCCCAGGTCCCTTTCTGCCTGACTGCTCTCCAGCCACTCTATCCCNTGGGCCCGGCCTTCCAGCCAGTTCCTGACCCAGCACAGAGTGTCCCTGTCCAAGCTGTGGGCTGCCAGCTTTTCCAGGAGTATGCTGTGGGAGACAGTGTCAAAGGCTTTGCTGAAGTCCAGATAGACCACATCCACAGCCTTCCCCTCATCCACCAGATGGGTCACCTGGTCATAAAAGGAGATCAGGTTGGTCAGACAGGACCTGCCCTTCCTAAACTCGTGCTGGCTGACTCTGATCCCTTGTCCATCCCATAGGTGCTGTGTCATGGCACTTAGGATGATCTGCTCCATAACCTTACCAGGCACTTAGGTCAGGCTGACATGGATCTATTCTTTACCTTTCTTAGTCAATCATCCTTGGGCTGCATTTGTATTTTTCACCAGGTATAACATCTTCGTCTCCGATTTTCAACCAAGGGATCACCAAACAGTCCAACTGGCTCCTGTACACCCAGCAGTTAATATTGAAAATATCCAAATAAATCCAATCTACTGACCATTTATTCTGACTACCATAGTCATGCTTGTTTCTTTCATATCATGAGAGCAGCTTCCTAAGGTGGAGTAAGAGACAGCCTGCTCTAAGGCTGGCTTCCTTGTTTGACACTATGCTACTTCAAATATTTTTTCTCCATGACTCAATTGAAATGTTTCATCTTTGCAACATGCCTCCCTTGGTTCTATTGATTTTCTACACTCCATCTGTTCATAAGTAATTTAAAAGTCTCTGTCCTCTATTGTCAAACGTCAGTCACCCCGGCTCATCTCTCTTCTCTCTCACAAGCTCTGAAGGGAATGACTCATGGGTATACTCCGTGACAGCTTTCAGATGAGCAGGGACAACTTTTAGTGCCAGCTAGATGCCTGAGTGTGAGATTGAAGGACCTACAAGAGGTCCATGTCAAAATCATTCTTCCTGTGAATCCACACTTCAGTGTCTTTCTTGCCCCTTTTCCTCTGCCTTGAGTCCTGAGCTGCTCGCTTCTCCTGCTGCACTGTTCAAATGCTTTACTTCTTTCAATGGTCACCAAGACCTCCCATCAGAGAGCTCCATCTACTCATGCCTTTTGTCCTAAGGATCCCTCTATTGCAAAAGTCCCTTCATACTTTCAAGATTCTTCCCTTTTTCTTCTCATGTCTTTACTTATCCCTAACATTTACAAACCTTGTTTTGTGACTTTAGCCTGTCAACTAGGATGTGATTGCTTCGTCTTCTGATGAGAGCTTGAAAGATGGATTAGGCGATCTAGGCCTGGAAAGCTCTGTAATCTCAGAGAAACCATTTTGGGCAAGACGCTCAACTTTCTTGCTTATAAATGTTGTCCTGTGTTTAATGACTGTTCATATGCAACTTTGGATAAAGTAAGAAAACACATTCAGATGGTTCAGCTAGAATCCCTTGACTGATTTCATATTTCATGCTTTGGTCTAGGGTTCCTAGCTTCTGTGCAATGGAGAACAAAGCTGGGTTTGGGAGAGGGTAGAACTGAGATATACTGCAGATATTGAAATGAGTCCTCTATGTGTATTTTTAGGCATAAACCACTTCTGTTAATCCAGGTATTTCCATGTACAACACATTTCACCGAAACACATTTTATATTTTATATGCAAATTACCTTTAAAAAACAGTGGGGAATTGTTCAGTCTTAAAAACTTATAATCTTTTCAGAGAATTAACTTGTTTTCTTAACTAACAAAATTCAGGAATGTTCTGTTGATCATTTGTCAGGTGAACAAACAGTTCGCCACTTCATATTTTTTTTTTTCTCATGTCAAGTATTTCAATAGAAACAAAGATTTTTGCTATGATTCAGTATACATCATCTTCAGGTAAATTCCATTGGAATAAAACATACAGTAAACTTAGCTGTAGACCTATTCCACAAACTCCTTTCAAATATTCAGATATTTCTGGATTCAAATTATTTCTGGACTGATGTGCACAAAAATGATGTCCTTACTCCAGGGAATCCCATTTCTCATCTTGTATTGACAAGAACCCAAAACTATAATTGTGATTTAACCTTTATTGCTGTTAATCACAAGCAAAAGGTCATCCTGAGCCAGTGGCAAATGCAGAAATATTGTTGCATGTGGCCAAAGTTGCTATCCTTTTTTGAACTAATAATTTCTTTTTCTGTGATAAAGATGAAGTGAAGCACTGAAACCTCCAGGATTCTAATACACAGAAATAAAGTGCTTGATTGCATAGACCAGGGAAAAAAGTAGAAAAAATGGGCCAGATTTGAATAGGTGTTTCTGATCTACTTTATAAATCAACTTCGTTCTGCTGAACCATGAGATAGCAATAGGTTTTCAGGAATTTCTTTGCAAACTGCAGTATAAAGCTAAGTTTTTGTTTAAAGTAGTAGAAATATTAAGCAAAAGCAACATATCAAATTCATTACTCAAATATTGCCTCCTCATAGCTCCTAAATTCTCTTTCCCTTAGTTTATAGAACAACACATCATTTTTTCCCCATTTTTGTAATTATTTTTAAATAGTTTGTCATAAATTTACTGATATCCACAAAGAGTTAGTTTCTATAATGGGTTTTTTTCAAGGTACAGAATTCTCAAAGAGTTTGAATGAGTTTGGTTATTTGCAAGTTCTTATGTTAATTTCAAATTGCAGGACTGATTAATTTTCTGAGAATATAGACCAGAGATATGGATGATGCTAGTTATGATGATATTTGATAAAACAATAAGCATAAACCCAAGAAAATTAATTATGCAGAATTAGGTTAGCATTATTCAAGAGCTTGAAATCCATCTTTATATAAAGAATTGGCCTTTAAGATAAAAAGTTTCTCTAGACTCTGAAAACCTGTTTGTATATGTATCTGGTTTGCATTCCAAGGCTTTGTAAGTGGGGTGGCTACAGGGGTAGTTCTGTGAGAAGCTGCCAGGTGCTGGAGCAAACATTTCCTGGCAGCCTGTGGTGCAGACCATGGTGAGGCAGCTGTGCCCCTGCAGCCCATGGAGGTCAATGGTAGAGCAGATGTCCACCTGCAGCCTATAGACTGGACCTCACGCTGGACCAGTTTGTGAAGAACTGCAGTTCGCGGAAAAGTCTCCTGGTGGGAGAAGATGGTGGGAGGTTGTTTCCCAAGGGAGGGACCCCAAACTTGAAGAGGAGTCCTCCTCCTGAGGAGGAAGAGGTAGCAGTGAATGTGTCATGAACTGCACACAACCCCCATTCCTCATACCCGTGTGCTGCTGAGGGGGAAGAGGGAGAGAAAATCAGGGGTGAATATGAGACCAGGAATAAGGGAAGGGTGGGGGAAAGGTATTTTTAAGATTTGGATTTATTTCCCATTATCTGAATCTGATTTTATTCATAATAAATTAAATTGAGACCAGCGCTGAGGACAGTCTTCAGGGTGTTGATTGATGAAAAATTCAACCTGACCTGGCTCTGTGCACTTGCAACCCAGAAGGACAACCGAATCCTGGACTGCATCAAAAGCAGTGTGGTCAGCAGGCTGAGGGAGTGATTCTGCCCCTCTACTCTGATAAGAATGCATCTAGAGAGCTGCATCCATCTCTGACCCCTACATAAGAAGAACCTGGACCTGCTGGAACGAGTCCAGAGGGCCATGAAGATGATCTGAAAGCTTGAGCACTTCTCCTTTGAAGACAGCTGAGTGAATTGGGGCAATGGGAGGAAGTGGTTAAAAGCAGAAGACTGTGGAGGAGCACTGTAAATTAAAAAAGGTTAAGTGATATTGCAGTTGGAAATGACCCTTGCTAAATGGGTGTGAACAGCAGGCTAGAGATTGTCTATCATGGACTGAGTTCAGTGTTGCTTGCATCTCCGCTTGCGTAACTCTGCCCCAGTGTTGCTTCAGGGATCCCTGGGAACAGAAATAAATTTAGTCTTTGCATTTTAGCCACGGGTCTGTGGTTCCTGGTTGCCTTCCTGTGCTAACTCACACATGGGGTTGTTCAGCCTGGTGAGATCTGGTGAGACCTTATAGCAGCCGACCTTCCTGCGCCTGAAGGGATCATACCAAAAAATGGAAGAGGATCTTTTGACAAAGCCATGCAGTGATAGGACAGGGGGAATGGATTTAAACTGAAAAAACGTAGATTTAGATTAGATATTATGATGAAATTCTTTACTGTGAAGTTAGTGAGACACAAGAACAAGTTTCCCAGAGAAGTTGTGGGTGCCCCATCCCTGGAAATGTTCAAGGCCAGGCTGGATGAGGCTTTGAGCAACCTAGTCTTTTGGAAGGTGTCCCTGTCTGTGGCAGGGTGTAAGAATTAAATGATCTTTATGATCCCTTCCAACCCAAACTGGTCTATAATTCTGTGAAATGAATTTTCCCCAAGCTGAGTCTGTTTTGCCCACGAGGGTAGCTGCTCAGGGTTTGTCTCCCTGCTCTTGACCCATGAGCCTTTTGTTGTATTTTCTGTCCACTCACCAGCTGAAAAGGGGAGTGATAGAGCAACTTTGGTGGGCACCTGATGTCCATAGGTTTCCTGTCTGCTAATAAAAAAAAACCCAAAACCAAACCAAACCAACCAACCAACCAACCAAAAAAACCCAAACCAACAAACAAAAACAAACAAACAAAAAAAAAGGAAGAAAGATAACGTTACCATTTCATATTTCACAGAATCTTCTCATTCCTTTTCTGGGGAAGACATACACAAATACTTCACCTCAAGTCAGTTGTTCAAGACATTCATAAGCTCCATAAAAAATATAGCAAATACACTGAGACAAGAAGAAAAATTAGGACTATTGAAATTTAAATGGAAAATGTATGGATGGAATAAATGAAAATCTTGCTTAGGATAAACTAAAATTTAAACTTGAGAATTAAGTAATGGAGAACACAAAACAACAGAAACATAATATCTAGCTTAGAATAAGTGATAAAAAAGTCCTCAGTTGGTAGAAATATCAATAAAACTTATTAGTCCTTTTTATAATTCTAGCTTCTAGAATCTCAGGCTGAAACATGCTGAAAATTTTTCCTTTATATGTAGTGCTATTTACTGGATGGACTATTTTATCACAGACATAGGTTTTTTTTTTTAATTTCAGAGAGTGGGTTTCAATTATAGTAGTGTGACATCTGGTTTTTTTTCAAAAGAAAAATAATATTACTATCTTCTCCAAATCCTTGAATGAAGGAAAAATATATTTATAGTTCACTATTGCCCTCTTGTGGAAAGAAATAAAAACAAAGATGTGCTTTATAAACCTAAAATCTAAACCAAGAACAGGTTACTTAGATTCCAGTTCAGAAACCTTCATTCATCTTGTGCCTTAATTTGGATCATCATTTGGTAATTAACAATTTGCTCTTGGTGCATTAAGAACCGTTACTGTCTTTAAACAATCTCCTATGGTACTGACCTTGGTAACATTTCATACTCCAGAGTATTAAGGAAGACTTCAAGTATTAAGGAAGACTCAGTATCAGAAAGTCTTTTCTAATAGGGATGGCATACCACCATGAGCAGATCTTTGAAAAATAAGTTCTGCTACTGCTGCTCTGACATGTTCAGCAGTTCTTAAAAGAATCTATAACTATGTTAAGAAAATCAGATGCAAGGTTTTTAGAAAAAATGGGTTGAAAATGTTGACTTACTACAGAATTAAATGCAGAAATATATGTAAACTTCACTTATGCATTAAGTATACGGGAAATGACACACTTTGAAAATGTCACAAAATTGTCCAGACTTACTTTACAACATCAGTTTTTAAAATTATGCAGGAATATGTAAAATATTAGGTTATGAAAATGCTGATCTTACTCCTACTTTCTCCTGCTTTCTTGCTCATGTACTCCTTCTGGTAATGTGTTGAGGTCTTTTTAATTAGGACAGAGGGCTGTATCTCTAGGAATCACTCTGTTGTGGTGCTTTTTTACATGCCATTGATTTCATTAGAAGGCCTCTCTAGATGGCTAAAGAAAGATGATGTGCTTTGCTGAATGTCTCTTACTCTCCTTTGGCTATCTGAGTTTATCCATTGCATATTAAGGTGTCACCATGAACTTAAGTTTTCTTTTTCTCCCTTTTTTTTCAGAGGTTGGGTTCTTAAAGTCTAGAACCACTGCTTTGAGCAAAGAACTTCATAAAGGTGACACAAAGGTCTCACAAATGTGGGAGGGCTATTTTGTGCACCAGTCTTTTCTAGGAATTCATATATTCTGTTTCGTGAATTATTCGCAGTAGCCAAAGAAACTGCGCAAGGGAGGGTTTGCGTATTAAGTCCCAGCTTCAACCTCAGAGACAGGACTTGAATGGAATGTGAATTTTGGGCTTCCTCTTGCATGAGATAAACTTATTCTATCACTTCTTTTCCTTTTTGTTACTCACCACAGGAGGCAAGGACACCTTCCACTGGACCAGGTTGTTCATCCAAATGGCCTTAAACACCTCTAGGGGTGGGATATCCACAATAAACGCTTTTGCTTTGAAAAACATGTGCCTGAGTGTGTTATGCAAAGGCTTCTTGAACTCTGTCAGGTTTAGTGCTGTGACCACTTCCCTGGGGAGCCTGTTCCAGTGCCCAACCACCCTCTGGGTGAAGAATCTTTTTCTGACATCCATTTCCTGACATAATTTCAGGCCATTCCCTTGGGTCTTGTCACTGGTCACCACAGAAAAGAGATGAATCTCTGCCCCTCTTCTTCTGATAAGGAAGTTGTAACTGCAACAAGGTCTCCCCTCAGTCTCCTCCAGACAGAACAGTCCAAGTGACCTCAGCTGCTCCTCATACGGCTTCCCCTCAAGGCCCTTCACCATCTTTGTTGCCCTCCTTTGGACACTCTCTAGCAGTTTAATATCTTTCTTATATTGTGGTGCCCAAAACTGCCACAATATTCAAGGTGAGGCCACACCAGAGCAGAGCAGGACAATCCCGTCCCTTGACTGGCTGGTGATGCTTTGCCTGATGCCCCCCAGGACAGGGTTTTCCCTCTTGGCTTCCAGGGCACTGCTGACTCATATTCAACTTGCCCTCGATGTCCCTTTCCATGGCACTGCTTTCCAGCATCTTATTCCCCAGTCTGTGCGTCCATCTGGGGATGCCCCACCTCAGGTGCAGAATCTGGCACTTCTCCCTGTTGAACTTCATATGGCTGGTGATTGCCCATCTCTCTAATTTGTTGAGGTCTCCCTGCAGGGCCTCCCTGCCTTTGAAAGAATCCACAGCTCCTCCCAGTTTTGCGTCGGCAAACTTGCCTAGTATCCATGAACATTTATGTAGATGTTGGAGAGCACAGGGCCTAAGACAGAGCCCTGTAGAACTCCATTAGTGACAGGTCGCCACTGTGGCTACCACTGTGAACTAAGATATGAAAAACCTGCCTTGTGAAAAAAAGGTTACTAAAGCTCAGTTTGAAATATTTACTCAAAAAAAGGATAAAACCAGCTTGGTCACTGTCTCTAGGTAGGTATATGGGAATAGATTTTGGCTGGCAGATGGCTATTTATTACTGTATTAAAAAAAATGTACTTAAATTCTATAGAGGGAAGGTGAAAACATGGAAAAAGGGTATTTAGTCTAGAATAAAAGATTTCGAGCAGTTAATGCAACAGGAGTTAAAGCAACTTTATCTGAGGGCACTGTGGACTCTAATATTATTCTAATCCTCATGACATAAATCTAACCATGTGTTTCCATAGCATTTGTCAAGGTCTAGTAAGAATCTTCTAAACCTTCCACAGAAAATCTTATGTTCTCTCCTCAGTTTTGTATACTTCTTCATTTAGTTTGCTCCAGGAATATGTTGAAAAGAGGTAGTTTATTCTGTGTATTAGTCAATTTTATACACATACATTTTTATCTCAAGTTGCTGCATAACTAATACTCAGACACAAAGAAAGTAAAGTAGAGAATGTAGTTATGATTGTAATGGGCAGCTATGTCAGATGGCACTGGACTCAGAATATTCACTATGACTGTGTTTCAAGGCCTGCTGCATTACATTACCTAATTTTTCAATCATCAGTGAGGGCTGGGAGAGCTCCCTGTGGTTCAATGAATTCCTATGCTACCTGTAAGCATAAGCAACTACATTTCTTCCCTCATAGCTCCTGTGGAGACCCACAGTTCTTATGCTTTCACTGAGGGAAAATTTGTCCTTGCAAAAGATTTTGTTTGGTGCTTGGATACTGGTAAAACTGGGCTCCAACTCTCTTTTGCAAGAAGGTGGCTTAATTACAACTCAAGCTACAAGAGGAATAGCCATGATTGTCATGCATGTTGCATACAGAGTCACATCTATATGCACCTTTACAATTATTCTGACATTCTAGCAGTGGAAGCTTCCTAAAAGTCTGATCTAAGTCAAAAAAACAGAACAAAACAAAACAAACCCCCAAAACAAAACCTGCAAAATTTATTTTTTTATATTTACCCTTTGCTGCACTATTTGCAGTACGTTCCTTTTCAAAGGATGATTACAGATGGAGATGATTAGCACTGTAGCTGATTTCAAGCCTAATGATTCAGTGTGGAGTGAATTCCTAAGGATTAGATAGGGAGGGTTGTAGTTCTTTTTGACATTTTTTGGGGAAAAAAGCCACATATGTCATGTCACTGTAAGGGTTAGGCCTGTTGGAGGGGAGCTATTGAGACGATGTTGAGGGGCACAGAATCACATCTGCTCTGTAAAGAAAAGGATGGACCGGTCATCTGACTCCTGAAGCCTAAACTATGCAATCACTATACTCCTATGTTTGCAGGTTCTGGCTGCTATTTCTTTCTGTGCCCTATGACCACTGACAGCATCCAATCTGCTACTTACAACACTGAAGCATCTGAAAAATATTTTACTTGTTTAAATGTGGAGACTCTGTGGTAACACAGTTCATCATTTGCTGATAAGATCTAGCAGGACCAATGAAAACAACCCTTGATGTAGTGTCTAGAATGGAAAGACTCAAGACTAGTGACATGGGATCAAATTAGAAAGAAATAGGTTGTCCTTAGGGCTTACTGAGGAGCAGTATACTGCAGGAGAAAACAGGAAATAGAAGACCACATATCCTTCAGAGTTCACATTTAATTCAGATCCTGAATGAGGGAGAGACTTTCAGAAGTTAAATACTTAAATGAATACCAGTTTTTAGTCTATCTATGATAATCTCTGGTTATGATATTTGACATAGCAGTGATGACAGCAGCAAATCATGACATGTGATCTTTGGAAATTTACACAGTCATTCTTCAGGCTGAATGGTGTTGAGTGTTTTCCACTGGATTGTGCAGAACTGAAAATAAAAAGCACTGCAGATAAAGCAGAAAAAGAAATCAAGAATGCCCCTCTGCCAGTTTTATCCCTTACTCGGTAACCAATTTTAGACAGAAGAACTATTCTGAGAAATTATTTTATCACTAGAGAAAAAAGTTCGGAGGAAATATCTCTTTACATTGAATCTGTGATTATTCTCAAATACAGTCAAAATGTAAATAACCACTTGATGTCACCATTGGTCTGTACTATGTAGCTGGTCAAGAAATCTCTCTGAATACCACAAAGAAGTTATAAGTTCAGTTAAGATATTTAGAGAGCTATTATGAAGTTAAGTAATCATCATCTATTTGCTGATCTTATTCAAAATACTGGAAGAGCAGGTGCATTGAACTTGGAGTACCATAAAGATGCCCTGAGTAGTCATTGGAAAGGCTGCTGTGTATACTTAAAATGTATCTATTTTAATAAGGAAACTTGCAATCACCAGCACAGTAAATCTGATCATTACGGTGTGTCATATAAACAATATCATCCAACTGCAGAATGAAAAGTAAAGAGTATATGAACAGAAGAGAGAGTACCTCTGGAAACAAGAAATAAAGAACTATAAGCATTAATGAATGTACAAGAAAGATGTTTGCAATCTCTCCTGAAAAAGCTGGGATTCTGCTTCCCAGTTCACACATAAAGAAAAATATTTTGTGTTCAGATTCCCTTTGCTTCCAACGATCATGATGAGGTTTACTTGCAGTGTATTAATTCCGATCATCATTTATTTAGAGGTCAGCTCAGGTTGAGGTGTAATTTAAAAGAAACTTCACCAACTATAATATATTGCTTGCCATTAAAAATTTGGCTTTTGTCAGTAGTTGCCGTGCTGTATAACTAGAATTGTGTCTAAACTGAGAGGAACATATGAACTGTGTAATCTTTCATCTGGACAATATTGTAGGTAATGACAACACTGGGTACAGAACATCAAGTAATACTCAATGGGTTTGAATTTTCCAGCATCTTGAAACACTAAAATGCATGCTACGGCTCTTCCTTGGCATGTTTTATTAGTTCTTTACATATATAACAGGAATTCTCTTATTGATAGTTTTCCTGAACTTTTAAACTGCTTAATTATTTTATCCATAAGCTAGGCATACTTTAAGGCACCAAGCACTAGTTGAACTGAGTGTTCAGTTAATATAATGCACTCTCATTGCTCTATTTGGATACTTAGCATGCCTCACATTCTCCTCTATACAATCCTGCACATGGTTTGTATAGACCTGCACATCAAGAGGGCTGTACAAATATCATTGTAATGCATAAATTATTTTAAACCATGTAATAAAAGTAGTAATTCTAGACTTCCCATCCATTTTCTATCTGCTCATCAGTCATAGGCTAATGCTGCCTATTTCTTCATTTGTGCAGTTGCAGTAACTGTAGTAATTCTTTCTGAGGTCTGACTAGAAATGACTTTGTTTACAGAACAAGAAAAAAACCAGGGAGGTTCCCAAGCAACTCTAGCACTGGGTACATGCTGAATATGTAAAATTTGCTCTGAAGTAAATGGAAATTAGAGGTACTAAGGAATTACTAGTATTTTTCCTCTTGCAATGCTGAGCCAATAATAATTCTATCCAATTTCAAGCTTCTTTCAGCATAATAGTTTCAAAATTGCAGCTCAGAGTTTATCACTTGACTCTCATTTCACTAAAGAGAGGCTAAAAAATCGAAATGGACAACGGGTAGTAGAAATAAATTCAGCTAGCAAGCAAAACCATTAAAATGAAGTGGAGAGTGAAAAGCAAATTCAGAGACAGTTTGAAATAGAGCTGGCAGAAAAATGAAATACAGTGTCATACATAGTCACAGGACACACACAAACTATCCCTTTGGTAAAAAAGCTGAGTTTTTGTCATAAATAACATACTGTATGGCAATACATTGGTTAGCATTCAATAAAAGAAATAAATTATATTTTCAAAAATAAAACAATACTGGTTTTATTATAAAGCCTAATATAATTTATGCATTAATAACATTACTGTATTCTAAATAGCTTTCTAAGCTCAGGAAAATTAACCATTCAGAAAGCATCAGACTTCATACCTTTACACTTTATTTTTTCCTGTATTATGTCATAGCATAGCAGAGTAGGCTCAACAATTCAGTTAAATAAGTCTGAAATTTGGGAGACCGTATTACAGAGACCTTACATACTCACTTTTCTTTTTTTAAACTGTCGCCTCAAAATTTTAACAAAAATATCTGACTCTTAGACACTTACAGTCAGTGTAAGTCTATGTATGCAGATACATGCATATATGTATATATACATGTATACATGTATGTATATATGGATGCATGTATGTATGTTTATGTGTATCTATACAAATATTGTCATATAAACAGTGCTTGTGTTATAGTGCTTGCTAGTCATTGTGTTATAGTTGTTTTTAATTTTTTTTTAACAGATTTTTTCATTTAACAGTTATTCTTTTAGCAGGGTCAGCCAGAAGGAAATTTGTGGGTTTTTTTATCTGTGTAACAAAACTGCTGTGTGAGGAATCTGAACATCTACGACTTTTAAAGAAAATATTTCTTCAGCTGAGAATAGAAAGCACGAAAGACAATGCGAAGTTTGACCTAGAGATTTCCCATTTTCAGCTGCTTCAGAAAATGCATCGTTATGAAATGGAGAGGTATATATGGGATGAGTATAGTCATGATGGGTGAATTCATCCTTACAAGGATGAATCCTGTGCATCAGGGCAGTTTCCAAAGAAATATGCCTAAGCATATAGTATGTCTACCTTTAAAATCGCCCCCAGGAAGCCTCAACATTTCCATTTGCACCATAAAAATAAATAACATACACAAAGTGAATGCAATACCACTTTCTTTGCACTCTGAATTGTCTGAAATCTACTTAATTTCTTTCCAGTGGCAGCAAGGCCACACAGCTACTAGTTCATCTAACATGCCCTTCTTCTTCTCACAGCTCAGTTAATGGATTGATGAAGAGGAAGTGAGGAGATTGTTCACATCTTTCAATATCCTGTTACAATGCAAAGGCATGTGAGTGGTATATTGTGTTTGCTGCTGATGCTTCCAAATGGATTCAATAGTTTTCACTTCCACACGTATCCATGACTTTGGTTTCTACTACAGGGTAAGGTACACAACCATAACAGAGTCATCATAGCAGGGCTGAATCACAACTCATATTATTCTCTTTCTAGCTATTATCACTGTATTTACTTTTCAAATGAAAATTCTGATGGGTTCATTAAAATGAAGAGTGAAGCCAAGTGAACTCCACTACTTACTTTGTAAACATTCATGTGAATTTAAAATAGAATTTGCTTTGTCTTGGTACATGACATAAATGCTTTCTGTGGAGAGTCAGAAAACCATATTTTACTTACGCAAATATTTGGTAAAAAGATGGTGTTGGTTCCTAAAGATGTATAAAAAAAGGAAAAAGCTTTTCTTTTTCTTTTTTCTTTTTTTTTAAATTGGATTTTTATTTCATTCTAAAGGAAAACAAATGACCCAGCTCTTTTTTTTCCCAGACAGTCTGTATGAACCCTCAACTTTCAGTGGACCTGTATGTGTTCCTGGAAGCAAATCATGCCATAGAACTGTTTGAATTCATCTCTGTCAGGGGCTGCCAATATAGCAATAATTTACAGAACAATAAGGACATGCAGACAGTATGCTAAAGGTAGAGTGCCCAAGTGCCTAAATGCCATCCTTAACTCTTGAAAAGAAGTGATTTTGCTGACCCAGAAAATCAGGGGCCACTCACCAACATAAGTGGATTGACTACAGTAAACAATACATGTTGTTCTTCGAGGTCCTATTGGTTAAGTGCATGTTGCAGAAATTTACTAGAAATTTAGATCGTTTTGTGAAATACTAGTTAAGCAGGCAAAGCAAAAAAGATACAGATTGTAGCTATAGACTCAGATCTCTTCATGAAATCCCTGACAAAGGAGTGATGTTGTTGGATGCAGGAACAGACTGACACACTGCAGCTTACCACGTATTTAAAGAATAGTAAAGTTGGGTAAGCAACACATCTGACACAAAATGGGAATGCCAGAGGGCTGGGATGTGAAAAGCATTCCAGATTCTACTGTTTAGTGAGAAAAAGTTTAAAATTTTATTCTGAACAAAACCTGTGAATGAACATGGAAAGGAGCAAATCAAGGATTGTCAGTCCATTCATTTGTTCTTAGAAAAATATTAGTTCTTTGGGACATATTAGAAAGTTCCATGCAAGATGATTATTAACTGTAACCACAATTATCTTGTACAGAGCATTTTGCCAACCCTATGTCAGAACACTTAATGTGCATAGGTATGAGAAAGAATATTTGACAGAAGTTGACTGAAAGTAGAAAAAGACAAATGATTACCATATAGGCTGCCAGTAACTACACTAATTGTAAGTGAAAATGAATAACTCAGCTTCTGCAGAACCTTGAGCAGCAATGTACTTTCTATATACTTCAAAACATAAGGCAAGGCTTTAAACATTCTGGATAGACTTCATCAATAAATCCAGTCTAAAAAGGATCTGACATCCAATAGTCACACAACCTGTCAGGTATGCCAAGAGCAAAATGGAAACCATTGATTTGTTTGTCACCAGGTTTTCCCAGGTAGCAAATTTTTCTGAGCCCTAGGTGTTCACAGATGACATTAAACAGCGGCCAAACAACTGAAAAGTGAATTTCAACTGGAGACAATTTCTGTGAACAGAAAATGTCAGAGAATTCTCTGCGAACCACATGGGACACAATGCCATGTACCTTTTTTTTTTTATTGTTATAAAGCATCCTTCAGAAATTAAGAGGAGAAAGATAATGTTAATCACACGTGGCTGAATACTGGAATTTCTGAAGTGAAGCAAATATTTTCACTGATTTTAAGGAGAGTTATATTTACCCTTTAATGGAGATTTTAATTACTGACAAAGACTGTTCTGTCTTATCAGAGCAACTTTAGACATACCTTTATATGAGCATCCCCAAGTGAACACGCTGAGTATTTGAAGCAGTTTTTCTATCAGGAGATAGCTCCAGTAGTGCTTCAATAGAAAGGACTCTGTGGGATATGAAATACTCAGCATTTTTAATAAAGCTCAATGCATCATTATTAGAGGTGATAGTTCATTTAGATCTCAAACTCTGCGTTTGTACTGCCTTAGGTAGTTTTACATTTACCCATGCTGCCTGGTTTTCTTTTTTTTTCTGTGCCAGATAACTGTCAAATATACATGGTTCATAAAGGAGCAACCTAGGAGCAGCAGTTCTTTTGTGTCTGATAATCTGAAAACAGCGTTTCCTAACAATGATGTATTAGCTTTCTTTAGAGTACCTTGGTCAGTCATTATCATACTATGTGCTTCTTCTTTCAAGACGAGGCCAATAAAACCTTCATTTGCAGAAAGTTTTCACAAGTGTATCTGAGATACTGCTATTTCCTTTATTACTTCTGATATCCATACATTTTGCAATACATGATCTGCCTTGAATATCTCTACAAAGCAACCTAGCAGCAAAGAAAATAGGCTCCCCAGGGAAATGGTCACAGCACCAAGCCTTCTAGACTTCAGGAAATGTTTGGATGATACTCTCAGGCACATGGTGTGACTCTTGGAAATAGCCCTGTGTAGGGCTAAGGGTTGGACTCAATGATCCTTGTGAATCCCTTCCAACTGAGGTAGTAATTACTTAAAGAAGATTTTGGGAGCTAAGAAAGGATTTTTGGGGGAGGAAACAAAAGGAGATAGTATTTTAGAATCTACCTGTGGCATAAAGATGGCAACTGATGAAGGAAAGGGCTGTGATATTGACTGATGTAGAAGAGGGCACTGTGAAGGGTTCTCTCCCTTATAAAGACTATGACAGCTGTTGATGCTATTTTCGCTCTTATAGTTCTCTAGTTTTTCTCAGGAGGTGTTTAGCTTTGAACTAGGCATAAATTATGTAGGAAAAAAGTATATTTTCCTTTGGATCAGAATGCTATAACAGTAGAAGGCAAAGGCAGAAGTGAGAAGACATGTGAATTTTCTCTCTCTTAAAATAATTGGTCTTTAGAAGAAGAATCTTTGTGAGCATCAAATGGTGAACATGTTGTAATTAATACAGTGTTGTAACTTTATTAGTATTGTGACCATATTATTGGAACTAAACAGTGTTGTGAATAGAAGCAGAGTCTGGAAAAGCACTTAGGTTTAAAAAGTTAGGATTGTAATTGTAATAAGGTGCTGATGAACAAGGTCAGTCTACCCCTATGTGTAAAATCTAGGAAAGGTTTCTTGCCTCTTTTATTGTTTTTCCTTTTATAAACTGTAGAAATACCATCCCAATGACAACCATACTAATTACTCTCTTGTAAGTAAATATGAAAAAACCTTTTCAAACTAAAATGATAATTTTAGTGCAACATGAAACAGACAATCTGCATACTGGATTTCCCTCTTGCTTCATTATATCCAGCCACATCTTAAAGATCATTCTATAGTGTTTTCTTCTCTGAATCTTAATAGTCTTTGATTATAAATCTTAGCAAGTATATTTCATGGAATAATGTTGATTATGATGATTTTTATCAGCAGCAAGAGAAACCAGTGTGTCTGTTAAACTAAACTTCCAATAAAATAGCCTGAGGTCTGAACGCAGAAATATTTCTATCACTTCCATTTCCCTTGTCAAGCTAGAGTATTGTCTCTGGTGCAGGATGAAAGAACTAAAACCACACAGAATTGGATTCCTATATTAACTGTTTCAGTCATTAACTACATTTCAATGTGTAGGAATAGATACAATTCTGGAAATGATTTGTAATGGAGATTTAGAAACTCGGTTTTCGCTAGGAAAGTTTTCTGCCTAAATGGTAACTCTTTCTCAAAGGCAGTTTCAGTGCTTTTCCCCCTTCCCTGAACAGCAAGAGAAGTTCTCAGCCTTGCTGTCTGGTATGTGAGAGGAGAAAGAGAGCACTAACAGACATGCACAGAGGCCTTGGGCAGGAGAGGGAGAAACAGAGAGGGCAAAAGGGGGTCCTGAGGGGGCAGGAACTTGCCTTTTGTCCCTGAAGGTCTGATGCGCTGCATCCTAAAAAAGTGGTCCTTGCATCTGAAACAAACCTTTTTTTTTTAATTCTTCCACAAACCTGACATTCTTGGGAAGAATACCTGTGTATGTTTATCTTACACTTTGTTTTCCTCCTGCTCCTTGTTTCATGCTTAGTATCAGTTTCACTCATTTGACTCTCCTTACTTCTTGGTTTGCAAGATCCCTCCTACCATAAATCTCTTCCTTGAGTTGACTTTTAAGGACCATGATCAAGTCTCCTCTAATGTTCCTGCTGTTACGTACGATATGCTTGAAACTCTAATCCAAAGGCAAGTCCTCAAAGACCTAAATGAATCTTGCAACTTCTTAGTATACCTTTTTGATTTAGCTGAGATTGTTAAAATGAGAACAGAAGTCTGTGACATAAAGTGTCCATACATCCTGTGTAGACAAGACGTTGAGTCTTGTTTGGATGACAGCACTACAATATATTAATTTCAAACATAAACTTAATATAATTATGGAAACCAGACTCCCAGTTTACAGTGGTTGCTATAAAATGCCTTTAAAACTAACCCTGAATTTAAAACTCACTTGTTTCTGTGATCATGAAACCTCAAAATTGGTACCTGAGATTCCAATGTAGTACTGAAATTCTTTTCCACTTTGGTTTTAGTTCAGCTACATTTAAGTGGCTGTGTATGGCTATTTGTGTTAAGAGGTCCAAAACTTTTATTCCCTTTTGAAGTTGTGTGTTCTAATAATGGAATTGAAAAGGATGAAATTGAGCAGCTAACGCTATCCTTCCTCATTGTGTGGAATTCTAAAATAAATATGAGAATGCCACTTATTTTATAATGCTTGCAAGAAAAGGTAAGACACAAAGAACAGTAATTAGAAAGAGGTGGAGTAGAAGCCATGTCAAGATGAGTGGACCACGGAATTTTGGAAGAATAAAATGTGTTATAGGGAAAAGGAATCTGGCAAAGCCCTATTGGAACTTATTAAAAGAAAATTGCTAAAGGGGTCTAAATAATGAGGAGAGGTAAAATTCAATACTAGTAGAGTGCACTTTATCTTTTAGATTCTTTGGAAAGTGATGATTATCTTTCTGGAAATGGATCAGTCATCCCCAAGGCAACCTATTGTACATGAAGAAAAGCATTCAGTGGCCAAGCAGTTGCAGTAGGAATATAGAATACTCTTTTCTATGCTAATAATTTTAATTAGATTATATATTTTCCTCAATATTGCATTTTTCCTCTAACTTTCTTTTGCATTTGCATTTTATTCATTATTTCTCAAACATTCTTGGTAGGGAAAGACATTTTTTGAAGATGTGATTAGGCATAACTTCAGAGATAAATTACCATTTTGTTTTCATAAGGATTGTATGCAGGTCGTCTCTGAAAACCAGCAAGCCTGGCAAAGGAAACTTTGCTATGGCAAGGACATGTTTTCCTTAGTCCCTGAAATATCAGGATCCCATCTGCATGGATAGGAATGCAGAATTGGACCAGTGTTTCTTGCTAGTGTCTTTGGAGTTTCAGCAAGGAACCCATGAACAGTGAGGACAGAAGTGGATACAGTAATGGACAAAAGCCTAATATTTTCTCATTCAAGGTCATCTTAAGGAAATAAATTACAGCTATTAAGTAATAAAGACTGAAGAACTTCAACACATTTTCTATATGCAAACTGCACTCTTCAGTTTGCAAATGATTAGAATTAGAATTTGGACTTCTAGCTTATAACACTTGGCAGTCACACAACTAATTTTTTAGTTTATTAAGCTATCGTAAATTCATCTATTCTTTCATTGCAATTGGGTTTTCATAAGGAAATGATGCTATCTTTGGTTTAATTGAAAATAATATTTTGCTGTGTCTGCGTTGAGAGCAGTACTAGTATAAAATTTGTCCTTTTTGTTAAACAGCCCTGTGGTTCTCTGCTGTATCATATAATGCTAAAACCCTTTTGTTGAAAGTCACTGTGTTGATGGTTTTCTTGCTCTGCTTCCTTTATCTCTTTATACTGAAAAGATAAAGAGAAACTGTATCTAAATTTTAAACAGATTATGCATTTCTTCAGATCTGTTGAAATTCAGATACAGCCTTCTATTTTACATTAATTGCATCGATTAAAACACTTAAAGGGATCACAAATCATTAGCTACATGCACCAGACTACTCCAAATATTTCTAAGTAATGCAGATCAGCACATCTTTAGTCAAAATGTCACGAAAAATACCAAAACTGATGTACTGAAAACAATTCTTACATAAAATTCTTGCATAATAGATTACATCTAGTCTACAATAAAATCATTAACCACTGCTCTGTTCCTCTGCTCTGAAGTGTAAATCACCCATAATGTTGACTTATTTTAAGCCAGTTTGCATATAAAGTGGGAAAAAAGATTTAGTGAAAGTCTAATGAGAATGAAAATAAGCTCCCATCTATATCATTACTCATTTGATAGAATGCATATATGTTGCAAGACTACATAAAATGTAAAACCAAGAAGATATATCTATCTAGCAATGACTTCTTATAATCGGCTTCTTATTTTATGTAAATTATACAACATAACCATTGCAAAACTCCTTGTTTTAAGATAATAATGAAAGTATAATTTCTTCACTAAAATAAAACATAGCTTTCATTTAGCCTGACAATGTTGGCTCAGGAATATGGAATATTAGTTACAGTAAGAATGCATTGGTTTCACTGTAAAATAGGGTTTCTTTGATATCAGCCTTGGAGAAGCATATTGGTTTCAGCTAAAATGTATTGCAATGCTTTCACTAAAACATACAGACATTATAACACTGTATATTGGTTTCAGTAAAAAATGTATTCTTTCCAATGGATTCATGAGGCTTTCAGCAAGAATGTATTGATTTCATTAAAAATGTGCTGCTTGAGATAAACAAAAATTCAGTTAAAATGCATTGGTTTCTGTTAAAGCTCATTGACTGAAGTAAAGAACATTCTACTCTGGTTTTGGGCAGCCTTAGGGTTTTTTAAACAGTGAGTAGAGAAGTACATATTAGTAATTGTGAAGGTAATTGAAAACAAAGTCTGTTCTGTAACATCTAAAAATGTAGATATGCTAAATAAATTAGATATTATATTTTCATTCCATTTGCATTTGTTGTTAAGCACAGGCATAAATATTCATACAGAAAAAGCATGACATTCTTAATTCTGATGAATAGTTTTCTAATCAGGTGTGGGGTGTGGGCTGTAACATTTTTAACCTTTTAGTAATAATTTCTTTTCACATGACCAGTTTTTGACCAATTTGCTTTAAATCAAGTTCAGCATTTTCCTGCTTTATTGACAATGGGTTCTTTTTGCCTTTTCGGCAATGCCAGGCATTCAATGACAATGACATTTACATACATTAGGAAGTTCTCCTATTGCCAATCTACTAAATTAGGGACTATATATTTGATTGCTGTGACACCTTTTTTTATTATTTTTTTCCCCAGAAGGGTTATATACTTCAATATTTCTAATTAATTTTAAATTTTACTTTTATACAGAAGTGATCCCACTGACTTAGTGAAACTCAGGAATGTGCATGAATATAGCTGAATGACCCTTGTTACATGGAGGAGACCGATGTCCAACTTTGGATCATTATCCTTTTCTTACATTGTTGTAGAATTTACATGCAAAATGTGTTTAAATACACTTGAAGTGTAAATAATATGAATAAAGTTCCAGCTACTAAAAATTACTTCTGTAGTTCAACACAAGAAAGTAGAAATGACCATGTTAGGATGAAGAACTAGTCTATCTTTCATCAGTTCTGTTTCCTAGAGTTCCAAATGTGACAAATACCTGGACACTGCTAGAAGAAGAGCCTCAAAAACAAACTTCCTGAGAACATGAAAATGTTCTCTTTTTTTTTTCTTTGATGTTTCTTTGTGCATTTCCCCCATAACTCTGTACAACTTCTACTGTAAAAACTGCATTCACAACACCCAATGGCAAGGAGAGCCACAGCTGTTTTGCCCCAGTCCTCTTAGCAGGTTTAGGAGAAAATTGTTTAATTCACTCTCAGCAGTGCACAGGAGAAACAGAATAACAAACTTTTACTTGCAAACTTTAGAACATTAGGGTAAAATAAGATACTTGGTAATTTTTAAAACAGCAGCCAGACAAATTAAGGAACTTCACAAACTTTAGTTTAGCAAACTTACACTTTGCTGGCTTTAACTTATGCAAGATACTTACCAAGGCATTGACTGGAACTTTTGAGTCTGGCTTACTATGTATTTCCAGATAAAGAAGTTAGGAGAAGAAAGAGAAAGAAAGGATAGGAGTAGAAAGATATCGCCACTACTGGATGATGAGACTTGATGGTTGCAATTTAGATGTCCATTGGCTGAAGTGATGGTTGCAGTCTTGTTCTGTTAGGGGTGGGGAAAACCTGCGAAACACAAAGTTCAAGGGTTAATATATGCTTAGGTTTATGTAGGAGTGCCTATACACCTCCCCTGGCGTGGGAGTTTTACACTGTTGATCATGCATTGTCTTCTGGTGAAGGCCCCAGAAATGAGTCTGGGGTTGCTTCTGGGGGCCTTTGATGGTTTATTGCCCCTTCTAAGACATGAATGTTGCCACTTACCTCAGCCTAGTTGAGCCAATTATGCCCCATCAAACGGGATTAATACCTTCAGATCTACATATGAATGCCCCAATATCTCCCCTGGTAGGGAGTTTTACAGCTAAACCAGTTATGCTCCATCAGAAGGGATAGATAATGTGAATGCCCCGATACCTTCCCCAGGAGAGAGTTTTACACCTAAACCAATAGTGTAAGGTATGAAGGACATTGGCATGATGAAAAGCACTATCCCACCTCGGAGGATCTGCTTCTTATTGGCCTCTTCCCTTTTCTGGCTCAAAACCTAGCTTCTTGCTAAACAAAGTTGATTTGTTGTGGTCTTTCTCTGGTGCTCACACCCTCTGCACTTGGTCAGTTACCTTACATGTTGTCAGTAAAGCACTTATTGCTTTTGCAAATGGTCGATTTCTTGAGCCATTATCATTAACATTTCAGTCTCTCTAAGTGGCTGATCTCCACCTCACAGAAAGAAGTTTCTTCTTTTCAGATGTTGGTTTGATCTTGCAGCTTGTTGCTCTCGCTTGTTGCTTGAAT